>JAUESF010000008.1:6493226-6504754 GCA_032274765.1 Malacoctenus tetranemus
TTTGTTTTGTTTTGTCCTGGTGTGATTTCTCCTTTCAGTTCAAACAAGATGGGACCGACTTGGCCAAAATGGTGAGATGGGGAACGCAGTACCCCTACGCCTTCCCTGTCTGGTTTGGTCCCTCTGTTTGTTTCCTCAACATCCACCACCCAGATTATGTCAAAACTATACTGACATCAACAGGTGAGAGCTTGTATACTGATATAGCTGATATACTATACTTTTGTCTTGCTTTGTGTTACCAGAACAATATAAACAACATATTGCCAACACTGTGCAGACAATGTGTGTTCATGTGACACCATAAATTCAGTGTGAGTGTTTGTGTTTGCTTCCTGACAGAACCAAAAGATGATTTTGGATATGGCTTCTTGGAGTCATGGATAGGTGATGTGGCTTTGCCTGCTCCCTCACACCTCTTCCACCTGATGCAAAGTGTATTTGTTTGTCTGCTTCAGCCACGCACTCACAAACTGTCTGTTCTTTCAGGAAATGGTTTATTGTTATCAGCAGGAAAAAAGTGGTTTCGCCACCGCAGACTCTTGACTCCGGGTTTCCATTATGATGTTCTGAAACCATATGTCAAGCTGATGTCGGAGACTGCTGTCACAATGCTGGTATGCAAATCGCTGTCGGGTTGTGTTTCACAACTTGTGGCTGGTAATGAAATCATTTTCCAAAAACATGTCGGCCTCACATGGGGGGATGACACCGTTTGCACTGAGACTGTCAAAGGTCAAGCGTCTGCTCTGGAATGTGTCTTTTTACCCTGCACGTGTGCTCTCTCACTGTTGCCAGAACAAATGGGAGAGATATGCAAACACCAATGAAAGCTTTGAGTTGTTTGAGCAAGTGAGCCGTATGACTCTGGACAGCATCCTAAAGTGTGCCTTCAGCTGCAACACCAACTGTCAGTTGGAGGGGTAAGTCTATGTTCCGATGATTCAACATTTGTTTTCCACACGCTTGATTGTTCAGTTGTGGCATTCGTGACTCAAGAGGAGTTTATTTGTCCTAATGTGGACAATAAAAGCTTAATATTCTCCATCTTTGTCATTTCAGTGGAACAAATGCCTACATCAAGGCCGTGTATGAGCTCAGTGATCTGGTAAATTTGCGGATCAGGACGTTTCCATACCACAGTGATCTCATTTTCCACCTCAGCCCGCATGGTTTCAGATATCGAAGAGCTTGTAAGGTGGCTCACAGTCACACAGGTGGGCAACAAATTAGATTTCCACCCTGAGCACTTGCCAAATTTGAAGCTGTGTCCACACAGAGACAAAGTGTCTCCAATCAGACATTGAACACACTTGGGTTTTTTCCTGTCTGTGTTCAAGCATTTCAGTTGTGCATGTGGGAACACTTCAGGTCTTGCCCCTGCATGATCTGAAGTCCAAGACGCACAGCAAAGTATTCGTGCTTCTGAAACACCATTTCCATGTGGACAAAACATGCAAAAAATATGCAGATAGCCTGAAACTCGTCTCTGTGTGGACTGAAGCTCAATCTCCTTTCAGTGTCTGCTTTATTAAACATGTTGCCAATTGTTGTCTGTTGTCTCGTTTCTCAGATAGAGTTGTAAGGCAGAGAAAGGAGGCGCTGAAGGAAGAGACCGAGCTCAGTCGCATACAGGCCAGGAGAAACCTGGACTTTCTGGACATCCTCCTCTTTGCAAGAGTAAATGATCAGTTCCTAAGTCTGATTTCATGAAATCTTCCATCACCGCATGTGTTGAGAATGATCAATAACTTGACCAAAAACTTCAAGCCATCCAATCTCAAAGTGTTGCTTAAACACACAGGGGAAAAAACACAATTCCAAACTAGAAAGGCACTCAGTAGCGAACCTCAGCCAAGACACAGGTTAACCTTTACTGCTTCAACCTTTTAACTCGGCTGTCTCTTAAAGGGCCACACACTCAGAAAAGGTGCCAGAAAAATATCAGTTTTTAATCATGTTGGAACATCACATGACAACATCACCACATAAACATTCAATCACCTCTTCCTTGTACCACATCTCACAAATTTCATTCATATTCATTTCATTCATTCACTCAACTTGTCGAGTTGTCGAGGATAAACCAGCAAACAAACAGGGACGAAAGTAAGATAAGTACTGAATGCAAGCTTCGACCTCAGTGATAAAGCAAACACGGACTGCTTCAAAAAAACATGCACGATGTTGTGCATATTAATGACCTCTGATACAAAGGCAGCCGGCAGACTTTTTTGTCCTTGTGTTCAGCAAAATGAAGGGAAACAACTCAAGAGCTCTGAGAGGAGGCTGATTGCGACTGTATCAGATGATGTTTGCCATCCAAAATTCAAAGGCTCCTGTAAACATGACCCCACTGACAGAACTAGTGATTAGCCCTAAATACTTATACAACGAGTATTATTGTATATCTGCTGTTGTACTCTGAATTCATTGTTTGAATGTTTGATTGAATATAGAAGCACTGATTAGTTCTTAAATGAAAATAACAACAATAGATGATTAAGTGATAGTCATGGCATAGACAAAGAAACCCTGTGTTTATTTCTGCTCAAGTTATTCATGCCGGATTTTTTTGACTGGCACTTTCAGGATGAGAAGCAGCAGGGTCTGTCAGACGCAGACATCCGAGCTGAAGTGGACACCTTCATGTTCGAGGGCCACGACACCACAGCCAGTGGCCTCTCCTTCATCCTCTACTGTCTGGCCTGCCACCCGGACCACCAGAGGCTCTGCAGGCAGGAGGTCATCGCAGTGCTGGACGGCAAAAGCACCATGGAGTGGTAGGCGTGCAGTGCTAACGCGCTCACTCGTGTTAAGAATTAACCCCAGGTCGTTCTGTCCTGGTTGTCTTTCTCTAACTCTGTCTGATTCACTTCAGGGAGGATCTCAGTAAAATCCCATACACCACAATGTGCATCAAAGAATCTCTCCGTCTTTACCCGCCTGTACCAGGAATGGCCAGAATAGTCACAAAACCCATGACCTTTCCTGATGGGAGGTCTGTACCAGCAGGTCAGTGACAGTGTCCTGTGGAAATGATACGGTGGGACTATTTCAGGACTTGCCATTTCAGAATGTGATGAGGCTCCAAATCGGTGGAAATTTCCACAGTTCAGCATGAGGCATCAGGGTGGAGTGTCACCTGGCTTTGTCAGGTCAGAAGTCCCTGCAGCCATCTTCATAAATTTATGTGCTTGATAACTTTATCTACTCACAAGCCTTATGCAGAGGCTGAACCTCTGTCACAATTGGACCAGACACCTGCCAAGATTGCCAAAGTCAGTCCCAGCTTCTTGTGTTTGTCATCAACTTACCTTGACAGTCCGATATGTACAATTTATGTTGTATTTATTGAACTGAAGGAATTATTCTGTTATAAAAACCTGCGAGAAAATACTGTGACATGTGCGAGTTTCCACAGTGACTCACATACATTGATTCAGTCTGTGGGCTCAGACCTTATTGATTTGAAGTAGTTAGTGGTGTGGTGAATCATTTTTAACTCATAAACTGCATTTGAATTTGGTGTCAAGGTCATCACACAGCCAGATGGCTCTAGAGGCAGGTGATCATCGTAAAGCCGCTGGTTTCCTAAGAGTGTGACATAACGTGTCCCTCCATACATTTAGCTGCTGTTGTGTATAAAGTAAATACATTACTTAACAAACTCCCTACTGATGTTGTTTTTCCAGAGGAACCGTGCACACCTAGTTTGTGTTTCACTGTTTGTCAACGAGAAACTAAAGGCAGTTTTTCTCCTCTAGGATTCCGAGTGGGAACAAGCGTTCATGCGCTCCACAGAAACTCGACAGTCTGGGAAAACCCTGATGTAAGTCGAACCAATTTCAAGATGAACTCTGTGAATCGGTTTCTCAAAAAATCTGATGGAATGTCAGATAGTGAAACGCATCGTTGGAAGAGATTTCAGAATAAAATGACTAAACACCCCTTCCTTTTCACACACTCATCTTTAAATGGGTGTTGTTTTGTTAGGTTTTCGATCCTCTGCGTTTCCTGCCGGAGAATGCTTCCAAGAGATCGCCTCACGCCTTTGTCCCCTTCTCAGCCGGGCCAAGGTTGGTCTTGCTTGGAAGCTTTACAGCTCGTCTTTGTCTACTCATTAATCTGCCGGCAGTCTGAATGTGTAACTGAACACCGAAGTCATTCTTTTCAACCTACACCTCAAATGCTGAAGCTTGAGTAAAGTGGACTAAGGGTGATTGGGTGTAATCTAAAACTGAACCACTGGGAACAACACTCGTACACATGGAACAAGCAGCTTTCTTTAGTTCAGGGAGAAGCTTTTTTTCTTTCTTTTCAATCAGGTCTTTAAAAAATAATGTTTCCTCAGGCTTCCCATTAGAAATACAAGTTCTGCCTTAATTTAACAAACTTTTCTACTCTTTTCACATTCTTTCCATTTGCTTTGTTTTACGTTCACATTTTTCCCAGCTGATACTTATCGGAAGAACGATGCTGGGAGTTTTATTGAGTGATAAATCTACTGTGAGAAATAACGAGGTCTAAACAGTACAGAAATGGAGAGGTTTCGTGGTCTATTGAACTTCAAAGCCTCACAGCTTGAGGTGAAAAAAATGTTTCAGATGTGTGAAAGAGACTGTTGCACTTGTAACCATGTTGCAAGTGCAACAGTCTCTTTATGTTTCTTTGTGAAGACATATTGATGCAGCAATAAATAGCTGCACTTTTCCCACTCGATAAATTATTGATTTGTCGATTTTTAAGGGGGAAAGGCAAAACGTCTTTTCATCAGATTGTGAATAAAATGTGGCCTCCACACCTCCGGTCCAGTAGGTGGCGCAAAACGGCAACTTTGTTTTGAGGTGCAGCTTTATGGCCGACAGTGGCGGATTGCAAAGGAGTGCTGGAGTGAACATTGTCAACACAATAACAACGCTGCCACAATTCAAAGCTGACTTTTGAAGGAGTTTCGCTTCTAAAACGAAAGTGGAAACAAAATCAGCATCAAAGAATAAGAAAAACGTCATTTGCAAGACTGATTTCTGAATACAAACACGTTGCCTTGCCTTTAGGACTGTCAAAATGACACATTCTTGTGTTATTTGAATGTTGTTGTGTCTAATTCAACATAAATTTTCATTTTCTCCTGCAGAAACTGCATCGGTCAGAGCTTTGCGATGAACGAGATGAAAGTTGTGATCGCCCTGACGCTGCAACGATACCAGCTCGAGGAGGTTCCTGATTTCAAACCTAAAGTCGTCCCCAGACTGATTCTCCGCTCACTCAATGGCATCTTCATCAAAATCAAGCCTGCGGAATCAGAGGAGTGACGGGAAGGGACCGATCCAGCTGATGAAAAGGGAACACTGAGTTAGGGGAGTTATTTAGAAGCAGCTTAAAGATCTCATCACTTCATATTCTAACATAATCTCCTTGACTGCTTTACCAACTTTGGGTCAGAGGGTGCAGAGGCCAGTCCCAACTGAGACAGGTCAAAGGCAGGGTTCACCCTGGACAGGTCGCCAGTGCAAGCACAGTCACATGCATGTGCACATACACGTTTATCAATAACTTAGAGCCTCATGTGTATGTTGTAGAACAGAATAACAATAATCATTCTACTGATAACAAATTTGAGTCATTCTAGGTAAAAGGGCTGCCACCAGCTGTTTGTTGTCTGCTAATGTAATTGTGTTTATCTGAAACATGATTCCTTTTCATCCACCTGCACCAGGTGCAGACAGATTTCAACACTTTGTTGACTGTAATGAAAGTGATTTGCTGCACAGAGACTTTCTCAACATGGCAATAAAGTTCTAATGAAATAACTGGTCAATGGTTGGTTCAGGCACAGCAACACAATAGGCTCAAAGTCCATGAGACCTCTGCTCTCACTCTGTTCAGTTTGCAAACAACCTAGCTTAGTACCTGCATTTGCCTTTGAACTCTCATCACCTCAAATGACACATACTTATTGCGGGAACAGGAGTTTCATTTAATCACGCTTTGTGTCTGGATAAGAAGAGATAAGTGGAAGAAGACCACAAGGTGAAACAAACCCTCAGTGAACTGTGAGCCTCAGAAGAGGTCAAATAAAAGAAAGCTGATTGTCAGTGTGACACAAACACACTGAAGGCAACAGATCAGTACAGATGGATGAGCCTCTGAATGCAAAGTCTTAGACTGTCCACTTCATGCAAGGACAGGTGAATAGACAACCTGCAGCCACACTTACACAACATACGAATAGCATGTAGCTGCTTGGGGCCACCGAACTGTTAATTGAGGTTAATGCAACAGGGCCTGAGCAGCAGCAGCAGCTGTCAGACTTCACTAAAAGCCTTCCCACAGGCCAGCGTATGGCTCCATGAATCCTGTTGTAAGACAGATCATCATTTCCTGCCATTGTTAAATTTAATGCTCATCCCTTCAAAGATCTTTGAGCTGTCTGTCTGTCAGCAGCCTGCAGAGTCCCTGCTGGGAGGACACACAGATCCACCTGCCCACATCATGTCTGTTTTTTTTTTTTTTTTTTAAACATAGTATAAATAGTGCTGCCATCACAACAGGCTGGTCACCCTCCGTCCTGGGCGCTTCTCCTGCAGCAGAGAGCAGCATCAGCATCATCAGCATGGCTCTGACCGAAGCCATGCTCCACCTAGGCTGGACTCACGTGCACCTGCTGTTCGCGGGCTGCCTCACTTTTGTTTTCTTCAAACTAACGACGATGTACATGAGGAGAAAGGACGTGATGCGACACATTGAAGCTTTCCCGGGACCGCGGCCTCACTGGCTGCATGGAAACTTTCACAAAGTAAGTTGTGCTTTGGTCAAAGTCAACATATGATGAGTGAAATCGCTCCTTGAGAAAAATGCATTTACTGAGAGAGTAACAGCGTTGTGGATGCCTGTGTGTGCTGTTTGATCTGTCTGTCGTACTCCAAAATTATAGACTGCTACAAACAAAAACACATACCATCCTAATGACAAACAGGCAATTAGTCGATTAAGTCGATGATTATTTAGCTAAACTCATCAGTGTTTGTTTGAAGGCACTGGCGCTGTGACGCTCTGTTCCTTAATGTTTGAAAGGGGGGTGAAAACTTTACCTCCCTGGCAGAAGTCATGATGGGGAGAGTTTGGACATGAAGACTGGAGACTTTGTTGGTTTTTCCCCCTTTTAGTTAAACCGAGACGGCTCAGAGGTGCTGCAGCAGCTGGTGAAATGGGGAAAGGTCTTTCCTAACGCCTTCCCGCTGTGGCTGGGACCCTTCTTCTGTCTGCTCTACATCCATCATCCAGATTACACAAAGACCTTGCTGTTGTCAACAGGTAGGCCGTGTTTTATGACTTCATTACCTCCACGAATGAGGTCGCGTTCACCCATGTTTGTTGGTTAGTTGACAGACAGAATAAAGTTGTTTAGCAATTTGGAATGTTACATTTTGATGATGATCCGGTGATCAGGTGGAGATTTACAATTCACCAGAGCTGTAAATTGGACCATGTAACAAGAACGCATGCCAAATATTAGTGTTTCCAATAACAATACTAATGCGTGGTGTTGCGGAGGTATGCACTCCTAAGTGCCCTGTGCTTATTTGGTTTTTTACTTTGCATTTCATCAAGTAGCCAGGGTTTAATATCAAGTTGTGGCCATGCATGACAATGTCCTTACCTGTGTGTTGCTGTTGACAGAGTCCAAACATGATGTGGTGTATGGGTTTTTGGAGCCTTGGATTGGTAAATTTGGTTGGGAGGGGTTCGTCCTGCAATGTTTTCTGTACCATTCCAATGCTGTTTCTTCATAACTAGGCACTTTGTCTGACTCCAGGAAAGGGGTTGTTGCTTTCCAAAGGCAAGAAGTGGCAGCGACGCCGCCGACTGTTGACCCCAGGTTTCCATTTTGATGTTTTGAAACCGTACGTGAAACTGATGTCAGAGTCTGCTGAAATAATGCTGGTGTGTTGGTCGCCTTCAAGTGATGTCGTTCATCAATCATTGTTGATATATAAGGTTTTGACTGAACAATCTGTTGCTTTGTCATTGCTGTCAGAATAAATGGGAATGTCATGCAAACACCGGAAAGGCCTTTGAGCTGTTTGAGCACATGAGCCTGATGGCGCTGGACACAATCCTGAAGTGTGGCTTCAGCCACAACAGCAATTGCCAGATAGAGAGGTCAGTGTCATTGTGGGCTCCTCGGACCAACAGCCAGTTATCAGCTGACTGCAGCTCAGTTGTTCTCATCCTGACAATATAGAAATAAACTTTTATTGATGTCCCTCTCATTTCAGTGAAACAAATGCATACATCGATGCAGTAAATGAGCTTGCCAGTCTGTCACTTTTGCGATTCAGGACGCTTCCGTACTACAGTGATCTTATTTTCCACCTCAGCCCGCATGGCTTCAGATTTCGAAGAGCTTGTAAGGCGGCTCACAGTCACACAGGTGAGCTCTGCTTTCAAATCACCCGTCAGATGGGACCCACTCTAACCATTTGTACTGTGTTTTGTTTGTCCTTGTGGTTCTATAAATGCTTTTTGTCTTGTTCTTATGAAGACAATATTATAAAGTGGAGAAAAGAAACTCTGAAGGGAGAGACCGGACTGAGCGGCATACAGGCCAGAAGGAACCTGGATTTTCTGGACATCCTTCTTCTTGCAAAGGTCTGTTGTAGTATCGCACATGAATACAAAGAGGAAGCAGGCAGAGAGAGAAAGATGGTAAAATCAACATAGAAAGAAACCTAGTGAATGAACATCGTCTGGTCATAAGAAACCTTTTGTTTTAGATCATGCCTTCAGTTCCAGCCAAGTATTGTTGAAACTATTCAACTACTTGAAAGTGTTCCAATATTCATGCCCGTCGGGTCAGATTTTGATGTGAGTTTCAATTGTTTGTTTACCTTTTGTTCGTCCATCAGGATGAGAAGCAGCAGGGTCTGTCAGACGCAGACATCCGAGCTGAAGTGGACACCTTCATGTTCGAGGGCCACGACACCACAGCCAGCGGGCTCTCCTTCATCCTCTACTGTCTGGCCTGCCACCCGGACCACCAGAGGCTCTGCAGGGAGGAGGTCATCGCGGTGCTGGGCGGCAAAAGCACCATGGAGTGGTCGGTCTTCATGACGGAGACGTTCCACAGCTCTCCGTGCTTCAGTCGGCTGCCAGCCAGCACCTCTTCATCTTTTCTTCATGTCTGTTTTATTCAAGGGAGGATCTCAATAAAATCCCCTACACGACAATGTGCATAAAGGAATCCCTCCGTCTCTACCCTCCTGTACCAGCAGTCATAAGAAAACTCAAGAAACCCATCACATTTATCGATGGACGGACCATCCGCAAAGGTGGGGGATGTTTTTACATGGAGGTCATAGGTGGTGCTCTTTTTATTTATCACACATTTCCCATCATGTATTTCCTCACTGGATTTCGCTCGCCTTGATTATCGTTCCTTGTCAGTCAGCCTTAAACTGAACACGTCAGTCCTTTCCCTCCTGAACTCTGGCATGGTTTTAAACCTCACCAACCGATCGAAGTGGTCACAAGTTCAGTTGGCTTAGCGTTACTCAGCTATGCCCCTTTGGTTAATGCTAGCTTGGTTTGGTTTAGTTTGTTTTTTTGTTTTTGTATCACTTTGTGTTCCTATCATTTATTTTCAAACTCAAGAACAAGACGTATCTTGTTAAAGTTCTTTGTAACTAACCATCTGAATTTCTCCACCAGCACATCCGAGCACTTGAAATCAGACTGAGCGAGTTTACGTCTGATTATCTGAATCCTCTGTGTTCTCTGGGACTGCTGGTGACAACATGCTTTGTTGTGGTTTTACTTGGTTATTAGCATTTGTGAGTTTTGTGAGTATTTGACAAATGAAGACTTCCCACTAAATTTGTTGTTTTCTGTTGTAGGTCTTTCTGTCAACATAAACATTTTTGCACTTCACAGGAATTCAACAGTGTGGGAAAACCCTGATGTAAGTCCACAGTCACTCCATTTACCTGGAAATTATTACTGAAAGCAACAATGCAAAAAGCAGCTCCATCGACTGTTCTCTCCTTCCAAATGAATTCTGTCAAACAGGTTCATTGCTATTTATCCGACACAGTTTATAATGCGAACCGAACAGTGGCCGATTGTCTTTAGCTCTCAAACGTAATCAAACTGAATGCTTGTTTATTCTCTATCAGTTCAGATGACTCAGGCACACTCAGTTTTCCAGACCCAAAGCGATCACCCGATGTTCTTTTGTTTTCAATGTGTCATGTATTTGTGTTGCTTTAGGTTTTTGATCCCCTGCGTTTCCTGCCAGAAAACGTCTCCAAGAGATCACCTCATGCTTTCCTGCCTTTCTCAGCTGGGCCACGGTTTGTCCTTTAGAAATGTTGTGAACCAACTCGTTTTTCTGTCAGAAGTTTACTCAATCTACTTACTGAATTTGTCGATAACGTGGTGGAGAACAATGAAAAAGGAGGGAGTTAATCTGATGTTACCTGTGACTAACCTCACTGAGGCAACAAAAACACCTCTGATCCTCAATGCTGGTTTTGATTTCTTCCCGTTTAGTCGTATTTGTTTTTCCTTTTTTTTGTTTTTTTGAGCCTGGCACACTTTTCCTTCTCTCCAGGCTGATGCTCTAAAGATTGAATTCGTCTTGCCATTTCTCAAATAGCGCCGCTTTCATCCCCAGAAACTGCATCGGTCAGAGCTTCGCCATGAACGAGATTAAAGTCGTGGTCACCCTGACGCTGAAGCGATACCAGCTCGTGGAGGACCCTGCATTCAAACCCAACATCGTCTCCAAAATCGTGCTCAGTTCTCTCAATGGCCTCCACATCAAGCTAAAACCCGTAGGCACGGAGAAGTAGAGGGGAATCTCTAGAAGAACGGATGAAAATGAGGATGATTTCTGTTGACATTCTGAAAAATCCGTACAAATATGTTACATCGGTTTCCGACTGTGTTTTCACCACTTTCACTGAACAGTTTCAGACCAAGACTTGTTTTGAGAGCATTTCTTCTTGTCTCTCTTTGATGTGCAAATAGTTTAATCTTGCCTCATCTCACTGGTGAGAAAAAGGTGATCATGGATGAGAGCTACAGCCCAAAAAGCAAAAATGAGGTCCTCAAAAGAACCAAAACAGGAACAAAACGACTCCTCACGAAGTTCTCGTCTTATAGACATAGCAACTGTTCAGCTTTAGTTACATTCCTAACAAGCAGCAGTGTCTTAGTGTCTGTGCAGTGATTGTGTACTTACTTTTCCTTGCATCAAATGTATATCAAAGCTTCTACTTGATATCATTTTAGATCAGAAAATAGATAAACTTCTCAGAGACTTTCTGCGTAAATCCAACCAGTTTAGATCCACACAGACAAGCGCACACATCAAGGACAGTGTGTAGAAGTCAGAGGACAAAACCTGCTGGCTGGAGTTAATCTCTCAGACGATGATTCAAATCACTGAAGCTCTGTTTGGAGGGACTTCCAAGGAGTGCAGCTGAGCACGCAGTCGGTCTCCAGGAGAGGTCCCAGAGCAG
>JAUESF010000008.1:6523741-6534776 GCA_032274765.1 Malacoctenus tetranemus
AAAACAGTCAAAAGTCTTTGGGACAACTGTCAACAGAAGAGTGTTTATAAGGACAGCTGCCACTGTGAATGTACTTCCATGAATTGATAAACCAAGTGGAGGATAAATCTCACCACAGGAACAGTCACTGGCTGTTTGGACATGCCCCCATAAGTCACCATAGATCCTCCGACCCTGAAATGAGCAACAAATACCTGTTAAAGACTAGTGACAGGCTTCTTCTGCAGCTACTAGATGTATTGTTATATTAATATTATGAGAGACTCTATTGTGTCCTCACTTCAGATGACGGAGCAGTTCTGTTGCACTCTTGCCTCCGACTCCATTCAGTGCCAGTTTAGGCTTTGGACAGGTCTATAAACAGGTAGAGTTCATGTGTTGACTTTGGTGATTCACACAGAGAGGCCACCGTATCTGCAAAGCTGACTTCAGTGCGACAGACCTTGAACAGTTCCTTCATCTCAGGCCGCCGCAGAGCCTCCTCTCTGATCACATGACTAGCTCCGATGGCCTTCAGCCTATCGCTGAGCTCGGTGAACTCTGCTCTGTAGAGTTGAAAACAATGAAGAAGTATAATGCAGCCATAAAGTCCAGTGCATGCTCACGCACAGACACAGACACAGACACAGACACAGACACAGACACAGGCACAGACACAGACACAGACACACCTTTGATAAAGTAAAACAAAAAGAGCCAATACAGCTGATTCGAAATAAAAAAAAATACCTGTCACGGACGACATTGATTGTCTTTATTCCTCTTGCAGCAGCAATCTGAATGACAGCCTGGCCGACGCCACTGTTAGCTGCATTCTGGATCACTGAGTCACCTGAACAATAAACAGCAGAAAGAGAGAAAAATGATCAATATCACCTTCAGGAATATTCCTCCAGGATTTTAGAGAAATAAATCTTTGGATTTCCTTGTTTTTTTACACTACAAGCTAGCATGTTTTTCCACATCATTGTCTACTATTGTCTATTGTCTACTGCCGATCAACAAACTGATATTTTACTATCAGGATTGTTTCTTCTGGGGTCATGCTGCAGAACAAGAGCATCAACTGGACCGTAGCTGTTGCTTCAGAGGCACTTTGGGGACTTATTTATAACACCTATGAGTGTCAAAAGTAAAATTCACATCGCTTCTGACAGACATTGTCAAAGGCAGGTACTTAATCAAGGCTACAAAGCGACCACCTCCATCTATACGTTTACACACACAAATATAACACAAGGTGTTTCACAAGCAGAAGCATGGCAGTCAGCTGTGTGAAAATTTCACCTGGCTTGAGATCTTCAAAGTCAGAGAGCATCCTGAAGGCAGTGCAGGGGTTCACTCCCAGAGTGGCGGCGGACAGCAGGGGAATGTTGTTTGGAAGTGAGATGACGTCTTCCTCGGGCAGCACAGCCTCTGTTCTCCACGTCCCTGCTCAGGCCACCACACAGAAACCTCACGTTGGCACGCTGAGGCCTGCTGACTCTGCTACATTATTTACTGAGGGGTAACTCGCCTGAACCGGCATCTTTGGGAATGACCCAGTCCCCTGCTTTGAGGGACTTCACCTCACCTCCAACCTCTATGACCTGAGCTACACCCTCGTTCCCACCAACAGCAGGGAGGTCAGGCAGGATAGCATAGGTGCCTAAAAACACACAGACACATTCAAACACGCATCAGATCAGGAAAATCACAAATTGAGTTTTTTTAATGTTTCAATGCAGAAAAAACCTCACTAAAACACACACACCTTGAACCATGTTTATGTCAGACGGGTTGATGGGAGCTGCCAGCACTTTAACCAGGACATCCTTTGCACCGACTGAAGGCAGAGTCACATCCTCCAGCCTGCGAACCAAAAAGTTGGGTGTAATTTCACATTGGTGACGGTAAGGACGTGCAGTTCGAGTAAATACCAGAAATAGCCAGACAGTAAGACTCGTACTATCTTAAATAAATCAGAATAACAAAAAGGTCATGAGGGGGTGAGAAGGTTTTTGACACCCCCACCACAAGCCTCATGGGACGCCTCAGATGCTGTATTTTGGAGGTGCGGTGAGGCGAGAAGAAACACCTGCAACTCCGCCGCCGTCCAAAGGTTAAGTGTCGTTGTGACGAGGTAAGACACGTGGAGACACGCTGTGTTTGGTGTTCATGCACAAAATACGTCCTTACTGAACGACTCGAGACGGGTCTCCGTGGCTTTTGTACACGAGTGCTTTGCACTCCCGCGCTGAGCGTCCGGCTGAATGACCGAAGTGACAAACATTTGCGCCTCGGTGGCTCCGACACTTGGAAACCGCCGCTGTGAAGCTTCTCCTGCGGGCTGTCAGGCTCCTCACACACACCGTGTGTAGCGGCGACCACATCCCTGCACGAGAATATGACCGAAACCACAAATAGAGCCCACTAAAGCAATGACATCAGTATTTTGTGGCAGGTAGTTAAACTCGCTGCAGTCGTAGCGCGGCCATGATGGATTTTTACTCGTGAGCTGGTGTGATTGAAAACAGAAAGAGAACAGCGCCCCTGGTGGATTCATGCCGGTATTGCACCAAGGTGGCATCGTTTTGGGTCCCGGTGAGCTGAAGTAGCCATAAACACAGTAGAGATAAAAGGGGAAACGAGCTGCTGCGGTGGGTTTTCAGTTCATGTATTTTCATTGGTCGACGGCCAGAACCAGGGAGCGTCTAGACAAAGAGTTCACCCACAAATTATTCATCTTATCACAAACTTTTACATACTTTAATTGGAAAAAACCCAAATACATAAATTATGACCCACCAATTTTTATTAACTAATTTTTATTGTGTGAAATTATTTTTTAAAAGCAGTCAGTTATTGTCCTTCTGCCACTTTATGTGGATTGTTTTATACTGTGAATTTCCTGTGTTTTCTGTTCTCAACGGGGAATATTCCCTCCATGAATCCATTCAACGGCCCAATTCAGAATCAAACGACACATACAAACGTGAATATTGACATATTTATTAGGAAACAGAGCAGATCTTTACATATAGAAACATAATCACAGTAATACTTTGAGAAACCTACATGCTGCTCATCGTTAACAAAACTAGCCATTAATATCACCTGAGATTAAGACAATCGTATCTTCATGGCCTTCAACGTTGATACATTCATGAGTAACAAATGCACATTTTTAGAAAGTAGCTCAAGCCATTCATCTGATAAAATGCAACACCAGCAATCAAACGGCTGATGGTCACAAACTGCAACACAGATCGCTTCGAGGAGCTTCGAATGTTACCCTGAGACGTCATCGCATAAGTTCTTGAATATCTGACCCACCTAGTACCCGACAATCACAATAACACACCATCGAGGGGTCAGATGGGTTTCTTACAATCAGAATGTCTGGCATGAACTTTAGTGGCAGTGTAGGTAAAGGAGAGTGTCGTAGAAATAAACAAAAAGGAATCCTCTATGCATAAAGTGGGTTTTCAAGTTACTGCATAACTGTTAGGCTTTTACAGATGAGGTAGAAAATGGTTTCCGATGATTAATCATAAGAAAAACAACAACAAAAAACATTCAATGTGACGAACAAGTCATTTCTGCGTCTCCCTTTTCGATGAGCAGAAAAAGCAGTTTGAGGTATATCGGAAATGTGATTTTTATCAGTAAATTAAAAAACAAACACAAAGAAGATTAAAACTATTTCACCTAGTCACAACAGATTTGACGAGCAGAGTAGCTAGAAAAACAGATAATGTAATACTTAAACGTTGTGTGTGAGCGTCACCTAACAGCAGAGTAATAAAAGTAATATTTGAGTGTTAAGTCATCCACAACACATTCTTTTTGTCATCAGCATTGATAGTCAGAAACACCAAGTATCGACGTGTTGAGATGAGACAACCCCAGGTTATATACTACAAGCCCCCGTCCCTTTACAATATTCTACTATATCCCCATCTACAACGATTATAGAGGAAAGAAAAATACAATAATAGCGGAACATTTTCTTCATATCATATATCATGGTGAGTAAAGAGATCAAAATAACAGGAACATCATCACACTGGGTGCACCGAGAAACGCTGAGAGAGCTGAAATCCCCGTAGAGCTCAGCAGCATTAACTGGTTCACGTCATTTCTTTAAAAAAAACCGGAGCACCAAGATGTCCTGAAGTCTGTCTCACTTTGGCCTGGACGAGCTTCGAATCCCTGCTCTCGTCTCGTTAACCGCTCCTCGACTCCTTCCTGCCAGTCTGAAGCATTCCCTGAGTTTACAGACTGGCTTTTTTTTTCCTGAGATGAGCCCGAGAGCGGACGCGTTCCCTAACTAACCAGCGACCAGCTGTGTGTGGTTTATGGAAACTGAAAAATACAGTACACAAAAGTAATAGTCGAAAAATACGCAACATATATTCAATAGTGATTAGAAGAGTATGTTGAAAAAAAAAAAAAAGGAAAAAGAGTGATGCATCTTACACGTGATTAGTGCAGAGTAACATTGCATTGGCTTGAGCATAGATAGGTTTAACCATGAGCCTCTCGACTGAAAAACTCACACAAAGAAAAAAAATAAGGTCAAACGAAGCAAGAAAAAAAAAAACTTAGCAAAACCTCACAGTTTCCATCAGTCCTCATTATACCTTGTACCTGTGCAGTGTGCACTGCATAATCTTACTTTCAAGTTGGGATATATTATGATTACATTGTATTCATACTGAATTAAATTAAGGACAATGACAGTGATTTATCAAGCACATATGTACAAAGTAATACGAGTACCGTGATGTTAAAAATGCGTTCCTCCAATATATTCCCGAGTCACGTGTAGCTTTGAAATGACCGTCGACTGTTTTTGTTCTTCCTGATGTCTACCCAAACATTCATTGCTGAGAGGCTTCAGCAGGAGCTGAAGGAGAAGCTGTAGCACTCTTGGATGAAAATAAATAACTAGTATGATTTTTCTTTTCTTTTAAAAAAAATGCTTTAGAATAATTTTACAATATATTAATTGGGTGTAAAAGTCTCAGTCAGCTTCTCCTGTAAAACGGGAGTAAAATGCTGATTAGCTAGCTAGTCCTACATGCTCCTCCGTGCAGGCTTGATGTTCCTGAGCAGTTTACCCTACTAAGGGTCATAAGGAGGTAATGTCTTAAATAACTACCTAGAAATGGATCACACTGGATATAAACATAAAGCGCCAGCCTCCCCGCTGACAATATCGCACCCGATTCTGCCTCATTTCATTCAAGTATCACGAGGAGAGCTAGCTGGACCGCATCGTAACTCAGTCCAGGTCAAGTATGGTATCAGAGGGGATGTTGTACATTTATTTAGCATCCTGCTGGTTGGAATTACATCAAATCCAAACTGAGGTTCTAGGAAACGTGTGGCCTTTTGCAGTAAATCAAAAGCAGATGGAAAAATGATCATACTTTTGGTTCCCTAAACAAACGTTAAAGAGAAACTTAACACAGTGCTGAAAAACGTAGTTTCACTGACAGCGAGCATCTCGATTATTGTGGAAGTGAAGCAGCTCGCTGTTGGAGAGATGGTTTGTCTCAAACTTGAGGTGAGGACACAAGATTATCCTAATTTCACAGATTAGTCCCCACCACAAGGTTTCAGTGAGATATTTGCTGCTTTTCCTGTAGAAATTCACTTTTAATGCTGGATCCACAATCAGGGAGCCAACGCAGAGTTAAATGAGGGAGTACATCTTGGATCTTTTCAGCTGTAATTTAGATTAAAGGCGAGTTACATTCATCCTAAAGTACAGCTGCAGACCCATGCAGGAGTTTTGTAAAACTAAGTCTTTCTGAGTTGTTAAGTCGCTCTTTAAGTGGGAGTTTTCCAGGCAGACCGCAAAAACCCGCGGGAAACTCGTAGTGCAAAAAGGATTTGATTTAATCCCAATTCCAATCGCAATCTCCAAAACTGTGTCCTGAGAATATCTGGATTGCTGTCTGTCTGTCTGAGGTTAGGTTTAAGAAGCAGACCAAACTAATACGAATGAGGTAGATCATGCACCTTCTTTTGTGTGGAAAAAACAGCCAGCAAAACGCCGCATGGAAAAACTGAAGTGAGAGAAAAATAACTCTGACCAAACGCTGGAAAGCAGCTCTGGTCTGACATTCATTTGGCCCCAGGAGAACTGGATGGTCAACTGCAATATCGGCAGACGGCTGCCGAGACATCACCTATAGCCATATCAAACCCGCCCCGCGTTTCTTCATAAACCCCTCCGAGCCCCGCGCTAAAGGTAAACTAACATTCAGTACAGAGGTAGCGACCGTAACACCTCTGTCTTGTCGGGTAGTGAGGTGTTACAGTCAGGAAAGAGACTAAAGGGTAAGGCAGCAGAAAGTGTCGCTCTACACTAATCACACTGAGTATTACTTAGAAAGAAAAAAAAAACAGAAGAGGTATAATGCTCTCAGGAGAGGAGTTGTTTCGCGTACAATAACAAACCTGCAAAAACTCAAAGAGACCATCTGTCACTACAATCTCATCTCCTTTAAACAACAGCAGTGATTCATATATTTATCAAGTGTCCTGAGTGCAATAATACAGCAGTATTCCTGAGTGTTACACCAAATGATCACAAAAAACTTCAGCAACATTCTTCATGAGATTTCTTTGCAACCTGAGGTAGTTCCAAAAGCCGCCCCGACGGCCGGAAGGGTGGAGGCCCCCCCCCCCTTGCTCCGCCGAAGCCCTTTGATTGGCCTCTGTGCTCCTTCCTCAGTCGGAGGCTTCGGGAGGTGGTGCCGAGTGGCTGTGCTCCTCCTCGTCTCCTTTCAAAGACGAGGGTTTTCCCTGAGAGCCCGGCGAGGACTCCTGTGCTTTGATTGGGCAGCTAGCGACCATGTGGTCGATGCTCTGGCAGAAGTGGCACTTCTTGGGCTGCGGGGGGAGCTTGCACTCTTTGGCATGGTGGTCCAACCCGCCGCAGTTGTAGCACCTGCGGGAAAGCAGGAAGGGAAACGATGACGTTGGTCAGCTGTCTCACTGAGGTCAGTGAAGACTCAGGGCAGCGGTTCGTTTACAGTTTGCAGATCAAAGAACAGAAACCGTCAGTCTGAGTAAAAAAAGCAACTGTTTCAGTTTCTGTGCAGATCACATTTCAGAAAGGATTCAAATAACTTGTTAAAATTTGATGAAATAAGTACAAATCATCAAAATGAGCAAAAAGCAAAATGGAGGATATCTACTGGTTGAAACCAAAAGAAATGCATCAAAAATCATATTTAATTGTTTTGTATTTCAACATTAACATTTTAGTATTTTGTATATCTACAATATCGTGTGTTATTCTCCCATGTGTGTTATTTTAGAAGTAAAAAAGGGAAATGCCTTCAGGTGTTTCAGTGTGAGGCAGAAGTACTCATAATTGTTTCTCAATATGACCAAAAAAAACCCACTATCCCTGTGATTATTGTGTGATTTGCCATTGTTAGTTAGAAGGAATGTGGAAGTGACCAAATATGGGCGCCTGTTCCAGGAACAGGTTCAGTGGGGAAACGGTTTATTCTTGCATTTTCTTCAAGTTGCGCTGGTTTGCCACTAGGGGGCAACACTTCACCTTGCCTGACTCGCGTGAGGTCATAAATCTTGAGAGGGCATTCCAGGTCACCAGCACAAGGCCAGAGCCCAGTTCGTTTAAAAGCCAGTTCTTGGTTTGTTGTTGGTTTTTTTTTTAAATTTCAGGTGATTTTTTTTCTTTAAATTTCTGAGTCACCAAGTTTTCCCCAAATATCTTGTAAATATTTTCTGCTACCTGGATAGGCCGAACATGCTTTTGAGGGGGGTGTGGGGGTCCGACGAGAAAGTCTTATCTGAAGTATTGCAGCGAACAGCTTGGCCTTTTTGTCAGTTTGTCTCTGGCCGAAAGTTTCCGGTCGGCTTCTCTTGTGACACTCTGACTCGTTCCTTTCATCAGCATTGAACTTTAGAAGCGGACATGGCGAGGGGTCAGTGGGCGGCATCGGGCACGCCACCGGCCACCATCCCAACACGCGGCCCACAGAATGGCCACGCGCGTAGGGGCAGAGGACAGATGGGTGGTGGGCGTGGGGCTAGCTCGCGCTGCGCCTCTGAGGACCCTCGGCCACCTTTGTGAGCGGCAGATGAGGGGCTGGGCGGAGGGCGGCTGCCGCGGGGGTCAGTGGTGGCTTTGTCGAGGGCGCGGCATTTTTGGGGTGGCGGTGTCAAGGTCTATACCGTCACATCACAGCAGCTCCCTACATCAGCATCCATCAGGGAGGTGAGTGGAGGGGAAGGGGAAGTGGTCCCTTTGTCTAAAAAAGCTGCAGCAATGACCTCTGAACCCTGACCCCCCACCCCAACCCACCAGCTACCCCCCCTCCATCCCATCCCAGCCCCCTGCTTTCTTGCTTTTACTCATGCACTGTTGCCACGGCAACAGCGACCTTTCACCCCTTTGCCTGAGCTTTTGCATCTGTTATCAATTAAATGGACAGGAGTATTTTCCCCTTCCTCGGTCATACGTTGTATGTGTAGTGTGGCCGCGTGTACCTGCATGAGATCATCCCTGCGCTCTCCTGATCACACATGCAGACAGAGATTGTTCATTAGACCCAGAAACTAGAAGAAACACCCTTCACTCCGGCTCTAACAGCACTGTGTCATCAGATATCGTCCCGATTATTTACTCGCACATTAACCCGCGTCCCAGCAGCCAGTGGGTGAAAACGCACCGAAGGGGAGCGTTAACTTCTCCATGGATCCGTTGGGCCTTGGGAGAGTTATTGAGCCACAGCGGGCCTCCCAGGACTCTTTGAGGCAGTAATGATCTCTGTTCTCACACTGCCTACTCTCTGGCTGTAATCACAACTGACAGGGGAGGGGGGTGAAGTTGATATACCTCTAACCCTGCATCATATTGATATTCAAAGGCTGACCCAAAAATCAAGGGCCCCCTCAGCTCCCTTTTCTTTTTTTTTGTCCCTCTGCCTGGAGGGGCACTGCTGCTCGTGCACCAACATTTGAATCTAAAGGATTACGTTTGGTTTTTGGGCTCAAACCTAGAAACAAATTCACTTTTACCAAAGATTATACACACGTTTAAATCAAAAGATCTACTGTATAAATTCTAATTGTTGTGTCCAAAATGGCTTCTCAACTGAAAACTCAAACCAATTGTCTGTGCATGAAGATAAACACTTGAAGTCCTCGTTCTTTGAAAGGAAAAAGTTCCTGTTGAGTTTGATTTCACGCTCATGTTGGTCAGGAAGGTTTCGGGAGCGATAGGGAGTGCGTTGGTGTGAATTCACCGGGGACCAGCAGATTTAAACAGTTATTGATCCAGGTCACACGTCAAGCCTGCTGATGTGACCCTTGCTATAGGGCTGAGGTGGGGGTTGGGTCGGCCGAGCAGAGGAAGGAAATGAGTGGAAACTACAGCACCATTGTAAATCCCATCCAAACTGAAGCCAGCAGAGTGGAAAGCTGATGGTGTGAAGTTGTGGATTTGTCACTGTTTAGTGGCAACAATGCCAAACAATAAAAACACCATACTGATGGTGGATTTTTTTTCTGTCTGTACTAATTACAAAGTTGTTTCTATGAGTCTTCTGGCTGTTTCTCATATTACAGAGCGAATCAGAGTGATTCCTTTGAGAAGATCTTGCTTGTGTTGAGTACTGAGATGCTTAAACGTCTCTTCCACTGTTCCAGTTACTCTCCGCTCACCTGTCTCCCTTGGAGCGACGCTTCTGGACCTTCTTCCCTTTGGGTCTCCGCTCGCTGCCCACACAGTGGGTGCCATCCGGGCCGGTGACGCGCTGCGACTCCAGGCCCTTGGAGGACTTCTTGAAGGTGAACTCGACCGCCTCGCCCTCCTTCAGGCTGCGGAAGCCCTCCATGTGCAACTTGCTCTGAGGAGGGGAAGCAAGGAGAGGTTTGTCATTCTGAGAGCGTCTGTGTGCGGTTCGGTCGTGTTCTTAGTGATTCCAACAAAATTAGTTTGGTGTGAAAAAAAATCACGGTGGGAAACTTTGAATGACTCAAGTCACAAACGGCGTAGATTCGATGCTTTGAAACTACCTGTGTTTCGTGTGTGACGAGATCAACTGGTCGTAGAGTGGAGGAGACTTTGACCACTACAAACAAACCCTCCCACTCCTCACTGTGTGATACCATCACAGGCTGATAGCATTTGTTCAGTGTTTTAAAGCGATCACTGTGTCACACCTGATAAATAAAACACCGCAGCGTCGGCCGTCCTCGCTCCACCTGGAGGTTTTTGCGCTCACCAGCCTGCATCACAAAGCCCCGGTGCCTAAACGCCTCATTGTCTTGCTGCTACATTCGGTAGTGCGTAAACCTGATGAGGATAACCTTCAACCCATCCCCCCCCTCCGGAGGAACAGCATTCCACACTGCATGCCCCCGCCTCCACCCCCCACCCCCACCCCCCTTCCTACCACCCCAAGCCCTCATCCCACCCACATCACAAAGCTCCACTAACACACTGACCACCACCACTAACCCTAAACTGCAGGATGCAGGGGCCGGTGCTCAGGTTGGGGGTGGGGTGAGAAGCCAGTGAGGCTTCTGGTGAGGTTGGGGGTCAGGGTGACATTCTTTGGATGGTTGTTTGGCAGAGAGACACGAAAGATAAAAGTCGGGGGAAAGTACAAATGATTAATATCTACCTTTGTACTGAGACGAACCAGATGATTGTTTTCTGGTAAACGTTTGACCAAAAGCAACATAGGAGACGAATAATTGCTGAACACAGGAGCAGTTATTAACATTTTGTTTGGAAAGTGTAGTTTAGATTCTTGGTTCAGGTCAAATATTCACCTTAGGTGACATTTTAAGAGCTTTTCGATAAATGTTGATTTATCTCCAAATTACTAATAAAACACAAAAACCCATGAGAATGTGCTGTATTTAAACCCATTACACTACAAGATCAATCTACATAAATCTGTGTGACTGTGATCAGTTTTTGAGAAAACTGTCTAATGACGTTGAAGGAAACTTTACACTCCTCCAGGAAGCTTGTTGCAGAAGACTCAACACT
>JAUESF010000008.1:6539608-6552009 GCA_032274765.1 Malacoctenus tetranemus
AGTTTATCACTACTACCACAACGACCCCTTGTGGATCCTGAGAAACGCGCCTTTTATGGGCCCGCAAATATTATGTAACAGAGAGAGCGGAGAATAAGAGCAGACGGATAAAACTCCGAGAGACAAGCCCACAGAGGCCGTTCTGATTATAAAAAAACAACAAATTAAAGTCGGTAAAAAATGTTATAAATATGAATGTAGAACATTTACCAGTGATATTAAAACACAAATTAATTAGGCTCATTAAACCTTCAATTTCGCAAGAATGATCGTTGCAAACTAAACGTCCATCTCAAGTCTGAATTTGCCTCTAAAACAGGAAGATGGAAGAAAAGAGAGAGATAAGATAGAAAAAAAATAAATACAATAATTCTTGTTTGGATTGGAAATATTCACGCACCTTTTATGTTGATTTAATCATAAATTCACAATGCGTTTTGAACTTTTTTTTTACATTTGTGGTCTTCGCGCGAGGTTGATGGAGCAGCACCAGGAAGACTGAGAGGACCCGTCTGTGTTGTAAATCCCTGAAATGAATCTATATTCCCGTGTTAGAAAACTTTCTCCAGAGCCCAGCTCTGCTGTTATTTCCGATGCTGTGGGAGATGAATCGGTCTCTAGTGTCTGTGTGACTTCATCAGTATATTCACTGCTCCTCTCTGATCCCCTCACTGCAGATTATTCATCCCACCCAACTCGCCACTTTTATTTCCTAACCTCTTGCACTTTATTCTCCTCTCCCTTCATCGCCCATAACTCCCAGTTCTTCGGACTGGTTCGATGCGCCTCAGAAAAGCTGGAGTTTGTCGTGAAACACTAACAGGTCGCCCGTCGGGGCGTCCTCCCGGCTGAAGCGCTTAGTTGACAAGAAAAACAATGTGATGAAGTGTCAGCAAGTCACATCGTCTCCAGCGGAGGGGGGTCGACGCCCCCCCGAGAGCCGCTTAATATGCTGGCCGGAAGCCAAAGGCGTCTCCGGAGCCGCAACACTGGAGCCGAGCCAAGCAGCTAATAGATGGGAGCGCTCCGCTGGTCTGACGTTAGGAGGCGCTTTGTGACTTTATCGGTACAGTGTCCTGACACCGCGCGGATGTTTCTGTTCAGTCGCCTTTTAGTTTGAAGGTACAATAATGTAGATGTGACAAGTTTCAGGGTTTTTTTTGTCATTAGTGGTGCTAGAAGTAATAGTACTCCGGGAGAAGTAACATCAGTAGCATCAGTCGTTACTAATAACAGTGTTTCTTGGACACTTTACGCAGTTAATTCCCAGTTGTTTCTGTTATTTGCAGCGCGCATCACTTCAAAGTTAATCCCATTATTACATTGACTCCCAGTAGTAGAAGGTAACATAATGCAGAAGCTTGTGTTTCCCTCTCGTGGCCGCTAGGTGTCAGTATTATTCTTAACTCGAAGCTACTCCCAGGTCCTGTACTATTGATTAGTTTTTTTTACTTCTCAAACAGATTTTCTGTCTCCTCTTCAAGACACAAATCGTGATAATACCTGGAAATACAAATTAGAACCAAAGGCCATCTCAGTGATTTCCCCCAAATAATGTGTTTTGCTTATTCTTTAATCATCAGACTGCAAATCTTGGAGCAGATTTGTGTCTGTGTGTGTGTAAGTCGCCCTGTGAGTGTTGCGATAAACAGAAGCGACCAATCACTGAGGACTGAAACACATCAGGAAGCGGCTCCGCTCCCGCACCCGGACCCCGGCGCCGCGCCGTCAGGTGTCAGACGGATGGAGCAGCCTCTCTGGGCGGGACTCGGCCGTCAGACGGAGCAGCCGGGCAGCGCGCCGAGCGGCGCCGACAGAGAGTGACACGAACCGCCCTGAATCGGGGCGGCTCGTCCCGTCACAGCCTCGTAAAAACAAGCGAGCTCGCGTCCGGCGGCTGGATTTGGCAAATCCTTGGCACCGCGCAGCAGAACAAAGAGGCGAGCCGAGGGTTCGCGTCGCAGTGACACATTTCGCATACTGCGAAAACATGAGGCTGCAGAATAAAGTTAAAAACCCCTCAGCCAACTGCGGCAGGTAGTCTGCCGCGACCACGCTGCAACCATGTAGGAGACCCCCCCCCTCCTCCTCCCCTCCCTCCCCTTCAGTCAGGCGGATACAGTTCATCTTCGGACGCAGGATCGCTCGGAGAGTCGCTCGTGGGTTGCGAGGTGAAGCCGGCTGCAGGAAGCAGGAGGCAGGTCTATTCGCGCTCTGCGTCCCGTCCGCGCCGGTCGCAGCCGCTGCCGCTCCTCCAGCCAGCCATGGCCAGGCTCCGGAGGAAGGCGTGCGTCGCTCTCTTTCTCTTCACCCTCTTCGTCTTCGGGACCATGATGGGACTGAGGACCCTGAAGCCCAGCGACGGCTTCTCGGACCTGGCTCCGGGCGTGGAGCTCCTGCCGATGGTCGGCGGGAAGGTGGACCGGCGCTCCGTGTCCCGGGATGCCACCGCGTCCCCGGCTCAAGCCCGCCCGCCCGCCGGCAACACCAAAGCGGTCCTGTCCAACTCCGGCCCCGAAGGGACCATCTTCTACGACGTTCACATTTTTTACTACAGCTGGTACGGGAACCCGCACATGGACGGCAAGTACATCCACTGGGATCACATCCTGGTTCCACACTGGGACCCCAAGATCGCGTCCAGCTACCCGAGAGGCAGACACATGCCGCCCGAGGACATCGGCTCCAGCTTCTACCCCGAACTCAACCCGTACAGCTCCAGAGACCCGGACGTGCTGGAGTCCCACATGGAGCAGATCGGCGCCTCGGCAGCAGGTACAGTCCAGAGATCCAGCTGCAGTTCCTGGAAAGATGCATGTTTCAAAGAAAAGAGCTGACTGTGATGTTTTGTTGCACAGAAGTCTGTTTCTCTCTGTGTCCAAAAGCTGCTGGAGGGGCAGGAAAGATGTTTCAGCACCACAGATCCTCTGGACAGCTCCCTGCACACAACCATCCAAACTCTCACTGTACTTTCTACAGACAAGAGCGACTTTTATTGGAAAATTAAACATCAGACACAACTAAATTAGTTGCAGACTGTTTTTCTTGTCACCAAACTTTCCAGGTTTCCATTCTCACTCTGTGATGCATCTTCTGAATACTTCACGCTGGCTTCATCCTACAAATGTTTGCCAAATTATTCATGGAGGCTTTTGTTGACTCGTCAAAAACATCACAGCACGTTTCTCAAAAGACAGTCGACAGTCTGTTGCTGACAGTGGTGTCAAGTCACAGCCACCAGCAGCCATGATGGGGTGCCCGATGTCCCCGTCTCGGTCATTGTACACCATGCGAAGTGATGAGCAGGCGACTCGGCTCCCTGAAACCCCATCACTCCACCAGATGGATCATGGCACGGCCGGCCCGCCACGCTTCGTCAGAACAATCCGGTTAATTAGATCCCACGGCCAGACAACCTCTCAATGGCTCCACTTGACTTTGACGACTGATTTCCTGCCACTTCTCAAGAGTTCCCATGATGAAGTAGTGGGAGCACCGGCCATATTCCTAATACGCAAGAGACGTGGCCGGCTATTGTGATCTAATAGTCCCCACAGCTTCGCAGCGAGCAGACATGAGTTTAATGAATTACTTTTGAGTGCATATCTGATGTGCCAGTTCCCCTCCGGTGCCAGGCACCGCTGTGGCAGACATGGAGCCGTTTTTCAGCCAGCATCGGAGGATGAACAAGCAGTCCTCCGTTGATATTTATGAGCTGTCACGCAGTCAAACTGTGCAGAGAGATTGCCTCCAAAACAGGGCGTAATAAACAGTCCTACAATGACAAGTGTCTATTCATCAACAATGCCGACTCTCCTCCATGCAGCAACAGATGCATCAGTGAACCCAAGAACACGGAGACACTGGAAAGAAAAAACTACAACAAAGTGATGCTGAGTGACTCACAATCACAGGCCACACGACGCTGTTAGGAGAAAAAGTTTAGTTTGACAACAAACACGAGTCAAATACAACCAACTGTGAAATCAATACCTAGTTTCAGCAAGACATGTTGTTCCTTCGACTTCTGGAGTCGCCAGAGATAATGACACACTCTCCAATCTATAGAGGACCGAGCAGGCTGCTCACTGCTGTTACTCTGAAAGCTGCTGCTGCTTTTGAATGTGGATGAAGGAGGTTGTTTGGCTTCACTGTAATGTTTTGGTATAAACAAAGATGAACAGGGTGGTCCACAGCATTTCCTGTCCGCTCACCTGACATTGTTACACTGGAGCATTTCTGTTAGTATCGATGTGTTTACTGTTCACCCGTGTTGCATCGTATCTGCATTTGTTGGGTCAGATTCAACTACTACGTCTGTCCTTATTAAAAGGACCGAGTGCACAGTGACTCCAGTACAGTCGGACAGATTTCGTCTGGCTTTCAGGCCTCTAATAGGAGATTAGGGAGAGATGAGACTACTATAGAAAATATGAATTATATATCATGTAGAGAATATGAAAAAAATCCCTGAATTTTGTTTTAGGATCAGTAGATATTTTCTTGAGGTCTCTGCGGTTCAGGATGGATCATCAGGCTCATGCGAGTGTCCTTGTTTTTTAGGAGTGCTGATCCTGTCCTGGTATCCTCCTGGTCTGGCTGATGACAACGGGGAACCCGCTGAGGATTTGGTGCCAGCTGTCCTGGATGCTGCATACAGACACAACCTCAAGGTGAAACACACAGTGATCACAGCAAATGTAAATCACAGCAATTATTTGAACAGTAGCGTGACCACAAAGAAAAAAAACAATTTTATTTTAAAATTATTAATTTTTTTCAGACTGTCACTTGCATAAGAAGTGAGTGTGAAACTTTCTGTGCTAAAACATTTATTTTGTGCCGAAGAAGAAAATGAAAGGGGGCCCAGCATAGAACCTTGAGGTACTCCAATGAGCCATTTTAACCTGTCTCTTGAATATCAAACTACATTGCAGGCTCAACGACATGATAGACCACAACTTTTTAGAAGCTAAGGTCTCAATCTACCCTGAATCTTAACACTTTTGCACATCGTAAGTTAAAAAAAATGAAAATAAAATGACACAAGTAAATGTCCTGGATCATCTGAAGCAGCTGTCTACTTCAAAATCGTTGTTGAGGGACAGTTTCTGGCAGAGCTGTAGTACAAGACTGTACAAGAGTACTGAATGAAGTGGCAGGTGGGTATTTAAAGGTATGAATGTGGCCTAGTTGTTTAAAAATTCAACATTGTTGAGCTCGAATGTCAGCCGGTGTGGAGATCTCGATCATTATGTTTCCAACAGTGGAGGAAGAGCAGAGTTGGAAGCTCAGCGTGTAAAAACCCTGCTCCCGTGCTCCTGTCCTGCTGACACGAGAGCTGCAGAGAGCAGCGACACTTCACAGAGGTTAGCAGAGAGCTTAGCACGGCTCAGGATGATAATCTCAAACCAGTAGCTGTACAACGCCGCGCGTGGAAACTGCAGCCTCAGTTTCTCTCTGTCGCTGGAGAGTTAACCGAGGACCTCCTGCACTCGTCCTGCCGCCCCTTTTAAAGCCGTTTCTCCTTCACTGGGATTTCACTCCGGATGTTTCCAGCTGCAGGGACATCTTCAGCATCAGAGGATGAAACGGGTCAAAGAGCAGCCGCTGTATCGGTTTGCTGAATGGACTCTGGTACACTTCAGCAGGGCGGAGAGGTGTGGGGAGTGGGTGGGGGATGGGGGGCGAAGACATAAACAACGCATGACCAATTGCCAATTAGGCCGGAAAATGGCAGGATGGAGGAAAGAGCTGTTGTCCACGTGGGCGCCCTCTGCATACTGTCACTGTATGGGATGCTTGTTAAAGTTTAACAGGGGGAATTTACATGCAGGAAAAGATGATTCATGTCAGAAGCTCTGGAAATAGAAGAGAAGATTGACGAGAGACAGTGGAGAGACAGAGGGACACAAAGACGACATGACAGCATATTTTCAAATAGCTGTCACTATTCTCTCTGTCAGTACAATGACACGATGATCAGCACTTGATGCGACTTTGTCAGATTCGACTCTTTAAAAATCTTCTGTAGCGGCGGTGAAGAATGGTAGTATGTGCATGTTGATCCACCAAGAATAAGAGCTGCTCAGGGAGCCGCGCCGTGAATGGATTTGAAATGACACATGAGAGAGACGAGCTTGTAAGAAGCCTCTTATGTCAACGCGGGCATCATTAATAATGCACCACCAGCATTTGGACATGTAATGTTTAAGTGGAGAAAAATCAGCCCGATGACATGTAAAAGGGCGGAAGCACAGCGCTGCATGAAGCTATTGTTCCAGTTGTTATATTTAGCTCAGAGACCAAAC
This sequence comes from Malacoctenus tetranemus, assembly GCA_032274765.1. Taxonomy (NCBI): domain Eukaryota; kingdom Metazoa; phylum Chordata; class Actinopteri; order Blenniiformes; family Labrisomidae; genus Malacoctenus; species Malacoctenus tetranemus. The sequence continues at coordinate 6,545,920 of JAUESF010000008.1, forward strand.
TGGCAGAGGAATCTTTCCACAGGCATTTTTTACATTTGATTATTGACACTGGGTGATTTCAAACTTTTGTCTTTAAAAGAAGTAAAGTTTCCGCTTCACCAGTCATTGATGCGTTTCAACTCCTCCCTTCATCCAGCTTCTTGAACCAGTTTCAGGAGGGCCATTGGCAGCTGGAGTCCATCCCAGTTTACGCAGACACAGACAGGGGACACGTTGGACAGCCTGACAGTGGACACAGAGACACAGACAGTAACAGACACAAACACATCCAAACTTATGGACAAATTAGAGCCACCGATTGTGAGTTTTTGTACAGCGGGAGGAAACCAGAGTACCCGGGAGAAAAGCCTCCCTCTCTTGCAGGAGAAAACATGCAAACTCCACACAGAAAAGCTCCAACATGACTCAAACCTTGGACCTTCCTTCTGTGAGGTGAGAGCGCAAACCGCTTCACCATCGCATGGCTGACAGTGAAATCATATTACTTGATACCTTCTATTTGTAGGTATCAAAAGGCCAAATATTCATAGATATACGTTTACATTGTAGTAACAAGGAAACAAGACTGAGCTCCAGCGCACTGTTGCTTTCATTTGAAGCCCCCCCAGATAAAGTCACTCTCTGACCTACAAAAAAGCAAGTTGTATGTGGAAGTCACCCAAGTTATCACTAAGGTTAATAGCGAGGCGTTATTGTAACAGTCTGTTGTCATGCCAGCATTTGTTTTCCCGATGTGCAGATAAAGGTAATTTATTTCCCGCAGCAACGTGACACATATTGGCCGCGTCCTCTCTCTCTAAACATCTGTGATGAGAGGCGGTGGGTTTGTCGGGCCAGCTTGTCAGATTTCATCTCGCGCTTGTTTGTTTTGCCGTTTGGCTGCGGGCGAAGAAATAATGTATCTCTGCAAGGGCAAGACAGGAATGCAGGGATTAGACATGCAACGCTGAGCTGATGAGGTTTTACACATAATGCTGCCAGGAGAGGAGCTAATAGACTGGATTTAATGCCGTGCTTCTTTACTGTCATCAGTGACGCAGCCAGCGTGGCGCTTTCATAGGGAGAAACAAAAAAGGAGCGCGTGTGAACGAAACAGAGTGTGACATGCTTTCTGCAAGAGAGCTTCACATTTCAGTATCTCAGTGATACAAGGAGCTGCTTATCTGTTTTGTGAACTAATGCAGAGGGTCACAATCAGAGCAGCTGAGATAAAAAGTGAAGTAACACTGTATATTTGTATGTATATGATGAGCAAGTGGATCATTTCAAATAGAGAAACGTTCATTTTTCAGGAACTTTTTCCTCTTTCCACCAAAATTGCTTTTTTTATTTGGGTTTTTTTAATCTTCGATGCCGAGAGTGTGATAAAGCCCCGCCTCAGATCTCTGCAGAGAGACGGTCTTCAATGGTTTCTTTGCTCTTTTGTACTGGAAGGCCGGCATTAAAAGGTGGGAGGGACGTCCAAGTGAGGGGGACAGATGGTCCCACAGGACAAGTGGCAGCAGCACAAAAATGCATCAGATCAGTATTCAAGAAACACACATATCTGCAGCCTGTTTATAAGCGGGAGAGTCGCCACCGGCTTATTAGAGAGAATTACTGGAGAATAAATGAGCGGCTCTGTTCATGAATATATCCCATCCATGAAGGGCCGGCGCCGTCGTTTCCTGAGAAATTACACTGACTGGTCGTCGCACAGATGTTAGATCAGAGTTTATGGTTGTAACAATGTAAACTTTTGTCTTGTGGAAGAGAGACGGGACAGTGGACAGCCGTCCGTCCGTCCGTCCACTCGCTCCCTCTCTGTCCTTCTCTGACCTCCCCTGTTGTCGCAGCAGCGCTCCTCCTGACAGAGGAGGAGGACCACGGCCGTCCTGGCACTCCTCCTCCCTCGCCGATGAATGCGCCATTAACTTCTCCAGGATTCATGGGCAGATTAACCTTTCAGGAAAGCTTTACTCATCCCTCAAACAACATTAAATTTACACATGCAAATAGCAACGCGAAAAACCTGACGAGCTTGCAAAAAGTCTCGGCAAAAAAGGTGCTTGTTTGGGCTCCAACACTCAGGGCTTCTCTGTGGAGCTTGTGCTTCAGCTTCATTGGGACCACCGATTGGGTTTCTATCGATGGCTGTTATGAGTTACTGTAGTGCAGTGAGTTTGCCATGAGGAGTCTTCAGGTGTGTTGTGGAAAAACATACGATTTTATTCTGAATTTACTTTGCAGAATTCAATGAAATCGACTTTTTTAGATGATTTACTGTTTGATGTGAACTGACGAGCTTTTACTTTGAAAGGTAGAGCTGTAACGAGTCTCAGTGACTGAAAAACCACCATGGTCCTGCATCTTAATTTATTGAAGTTACATCTATTGCAGTGATTGTAAAGGAAACAATAGTTTCTTGATGACTGCGTCGTTATGATCTAAACACAAACTGTTTGTACCTTCAGAGGATGTTGTGCTGCAGGATCAGTTTGCTGTGTAAATATCTGCCTTGACTCCAGAAAGGTTCAAACAGAGCTGTGGTGTTAAGTCAAACAGGGAAACCAGCAACAGTTGCTGACGGGACGGACAACTACTAATTACTTAAACAAAGCACCCACATACTGCTGAGTGCACTGATTGCAGACGGGGGGCTGCAGTGACTTGTCGTAGCTGTTGAACGCAATAAAAAAAAAGTCTGATCCACCTTTTAAAGTCAGTGTACGTAGACCAACGATGCTGTAAAGTAAAGTGTTTCTGTTTCAGCTCTGATCTGGTGTCAGCAGTGAGTTTTTGGACAATTTGAAGGTTCGGGACTCGAAGCTGGTTGAGGGTTTTTTTTTGCCTTGTTGCTCTCACAGCCGCGCAAACGAGGATCCACGTTCACCCACATTTGCATACGGGGCTTAAGATTAGAGGTGTACTGTGAATTAAACGTTTGGCATCGTTGCATGTCGCCGAGCTGGACTGAAACTGAATGAAGACCGGGAGCAGAGTGGTTTCCACAAACAAAAGTAAATCCAGCCTCTCTCCTGCATGAGATCCCACACCACTGCTAAAAACACACTGACCCCTCTTCCCCTTCAAAGAATACAATGCACTTTTTTATTATATAAGTTGAATTGCCTTTCAGCAGCACCCACACACAGCTCGGGTATTGTGCATCGTGCACGGTGGAGTTTGAGTTGGAGTGCACATCGCGCGAATCCTTCACAGTAGTGCTGCTGCTTGACCTCCTGCTGAAGTGGAGCTTAAATAGTCCTCCCGCCCGGGGGGGGGGGGGCCGAGCTGGGGAGGACGTCTCAGTGGGTTGCAAGGTGGGGTGGGGAGGGGTCAGGGTACCGGGAGCTGGATGTAGGAAAGGGAAAGGCAGCAATGGGGGTGGGGGGAGACGTGCATCATGGGTCCCATGACTCAGTTTGCGCCTCTGAACAATCTGCACCCTGAGGGGCCGTAAAAGTTCTGCCTCCTAAGTAGGCCATGGAGCTCCAGATACACGAGGGGATGTGGCCCATGGGCGTCCTCATGATAGCATCAGCCTCCCGTCCTGGTCTCCAGATGCACTGGGTCGGCTGCAGGAAGCCTCACACAGACTTCAGTGATCCTGAATGCTCGCCGGACTCGACCCCTGGAATTGGAAGCGACAGTCTCGCATAAAAACAGCAGAGAAAAGACGCGTCCAACTTGGCTGAAAGTGATCTGAATGTGAGAAAGGTCTGAACCTTCATTTCTAGTGGGGGCTCACATTGCTCTCCCTGAGCTTTCTGCATGACATGGCACTAAATTCCCCTCCGCTCAGCATAAATCACGCTGTGGTTGTTCCGGGCCGATGCTGTCAATGTTTATGAGGTATTAAAATGCGTAAACTCCGTCTCATTTAGTTCTAAATTACCACGGCGGAACGGCTGCGAGAGCTGAGAAAACGAGACGGCTTTTCCCTGCAGCAGCGGATCCTCTGCAGCCGCAGCCCCCCCCCTCCGAGGGGCTTCACAGGCTCTAACGCCCCACAGCGCCTCCAGAACGCCCCTCATGTCTGATGCCATTTCACCGGGCTGTTCCTCCACGAGAGGTCTAGAGAGTTATGGCTTCATAAACATTGATTCCAGCCGAAGATTTACCCACATGGTCAACAATTTTCCTCCCCTTGTCTGTTTCCAAATTGGCATTATGCAGGGAAAGTGCTTCTCCCACTGTCAAAATCCACGTTTTGCGGCACATAAAAGCACTTAGCACCTCGGTTAGTGGCACAAGTGATTCTGTTTGTCTTGTCGCGCTGACAGTTTATCTATAAACATCTGCTGCGCTGCCTTTCCCTCACATCACTCCAGCCCCTCCGTGCACTCACGCTCCAAAGTCGTCGTGTCGGTACCACCGGCAGGTTTGTATCACCGGCAGAATCTAGATTTTATCACACGGCTGCAGTGGTGTCAACACTTTGGCATGCATACTGAATGAGACAAGAGACGGTGGTGCAGGAGATAATGGAGCCTTCACTAAGAGGAAACACACTCCTGGTGTGTCAGGTTTTCCTTCTTGGTCACTTTGCTGCACAAATATCTCTAGAAAGTCCATGTGACGTTTACGTACAGTCTCACTACATTCAGACAAAGGTTGCAGGGTCTTTTTTTTTTCATCCCAGATCGCAGACAGGAATCATGGGAAATAGTTTGCGACGTCCCTGCGAAGCTCTCCTGATGACATCTTACATCCATTCAGATGCGGCCGTCGTCTTAAAAAGCCATTTTCCTCCCTCACATTGTTCCCCACGGGTGTCCACTGCTGGGGAAGTGGCGTTTCGCTCCCGTCATGTATAATTCAAAGTCACTGAATTCTCCGGCTGCACCTTAAAATATTCAAGTTAAGCGCTTCTCTTGTAAGTGTCACTTCAGGTCCCTTGTTCCTCAACTACTTTTTTGTTCATCAACGGTAAATAGCTGTTTGTTTTTTAACACAAATCTTTAGAGAGTGTTGGAGAAGTCTCCAGAGGGAGAGCACAGCTTCTCCAGTGTGAACTGTGGAAAACGAAGCAGATTAAACTAAAGCATGGATCCTGACTGTCAGTGGGAGTCTCTAGTCTTGTGTGTTTTTGTGTCTTTTATTTACTTCCCTGTTTGTTTGTTGTCATCGTTTGTTTTTTTTAGAATGAAGCAGCAATGAGAAAGTGTGCAGCGGTTGGTGAAGAGAAACTCAGGCATTTGAATTCATGCTCTGCTCCGGGGCAGCATGAGGTCAAACGATGGATGACTAAAGAGTTTAGCAGAATTTAAAAACGTCTATTTTATTTTTATGGAGATCGACTTCATGGCATGATGAGCTATTGAATGGATTTGGCTTGGAAAGAAAAAAAGAAGAAGAAGAAGAAGAAGAAGAGGCTTCTTTCTCTACTTGGCAACTTTTCAAACTCCCACTTCAAACCGAGTGATGTCATCGTCGCACCACTCAGCCCATGATGGGAAGCCTCCCTTGACGGCAGCCGTGCTGGTTCTGATTCGACGCTTGTTAAAGTTGTGTGCGAGCGCCAAACCGTGACATCTTGGTGCCGCGGCGGCGTGAAAACTAACAAGCCGTGTGTGTTGTTTCGTGTTCCTCCAGGTTGCGTTTCACATCCAGTCGTACCGCGGACGGAACGACCAGAGTGTGCACGACAACATCAAGTACATCATCGACAGGTCGGCTCGCTCGCTCCACTGCGTCCACTCAAACAGAGGGAAAAAAACAAAAAAAACACAAACCTCAAAACATTAAGATTGCATGCGTCACTGAAAACACAAGAGGTACAACATTGAAATACTTTTAGGGTGCATTTCTGATTACATAAGTCCGTCTCCATTACTAATACATGAGTTTTCCAAGCAAAAGATTTTCTTTTCTAGTTTTGGACCCGATGTCGTTCTGAAAGGGAACCGCAGTGAAATATTGGGGGTCTAAATAAAGGAGATCAAAAAAGACACTGCACAAAGCTTCATGGATCCCTCGGTGGTAAACGTAGCATCACCACTGATAAACCCAATGGTTCTGTGGGTTTATTTATAGATACGTATTTACTAAACCTGCAGATGTCCTGCCAGTCTGACAAATGCACACGATGTGTTCCTACATGATGCA
>JAUESF010000008.1:6562699-6576670 GCA_032274765.1 Malacoctenus tetranemus
ACACACACACACACAGAATCTCAGACCCCACCAGATAAATATGTCAAGCGCCTCTGACTCAGGTAACGCAACATGAATCATGTACCTTTTTTAGATGTGCGTCTGACTGCTTGCTAAACAGTTCCAGACACGCAGCAGACTGAAGAAGCTGCTTCACGCCTGCTGCAGGTCAGTTCGTCCATGTGGAGTTGGGACTGTTGATGGACGTCTGTTCATGGTCGGTGACTAAAGCTTTTGTCTTTGGCTGAAGCTGGATGAATTGGAGGACAGGCTGGTGACTCTTTCTGAGAGGATGCAGCTGTGCAACACAATCCTGAGCGACCTGAAGGAGCTGACGGGGTGTCTGAAGGTAACAGGTCTGCTGCCCCCCCGCTCCCCCCCCCCCCATTTACTGACTATTGAAGTTATTCATGTTTGTCTTGCAGATCAAATCCCTTCAGGATACGTCCCTACCAAAACCGGACTGAACAGAAGAAGCCCCAGTTATTCCCTCTCAACATTGATTTTACATATTCAATAAACTTGTGTTAAATTTATATTCCTCACCTAAGTGAAATGTGTGCAAGTGAGCAGGCACAAACATGTTAGTGACAAGGATAAGGTTTTATTAGTATTATATTGCTCTCAATTCAGAAAGTTATAATATTACTTTATACGAAACAAGCATAAGCAAACATTTTCACATTATACATTCTCTTAAAAATACAAATCCTTAACAATTCCTCACTCTTTGGGTATCAAGACATTCCTTTGGAAGCATAAAGTTTCCTCTTTTCTCTTTATGTGTAAAATATTGCCCATTTGGAAAAAAAAGTGGAGATGGCAGAAATTCACAATCTCAGTTCCCCTTTACATAAAAAAACTGTCTCTATATTTGTGATCAACTTGCTTCCAAACAAATGTCTCAGTGATTTGCAATCGTTACATCTCAGGTAAACGTCCACAAGTTCCAAAACCATTTATTTATGATTTAAAAAAAACCAAAACAAAACAAATCTTGGCAGCTGTGAGTTGAACTATCACTGACGAGGACAAAAGCTGACAAAACTCCACGTGTCAAATCTAATTACGTAAAAGGCTGAGATGATTATGTACATCTAGTGACACCAAATGAGAAATGTTTACGCATATAGTCATGAAAAGGGGTCAGAGAGCAAAAAAAAATACAACTGACCAAAAATAATTCTTAAAACAGAACCATTCTTTTCCCTCCAGCACATCCAGTCGTTTCTCCATCCTCTCTCGAAGGAATTCTGTGGTGCAACATTCATGGGATCAGTACTTGATAGATGTCCAGATTCACACTACTGCAAAACACTGGATTTCAAAGAAGCATGCGAACGTTTGCCACCACAGTTCTGCATACGAGTTTATAGCAGGTTATTGTTTAATGGAGAAAGGCATAAATAATAATCTTTTGTTTTAAGAGTCTGTGTTAAACTTGCGAATGCCACACTTAAAATTGCATAGTTGTGTTCATTCACGGGATGCATGTATGAGAATGTGTCGTGACAGATGAGCTCGACTCCTGGCAGTCATCTTGAAAGGCGCCTGAACACAAACACTGGCTTTAACGTTATGACATTTTGTACTCTGATAGAGTGAATTTGAGATTTTAACATTGCAGACTTGCAACGCTGCATACGTGGAATGATTTTTCGAGCAGTAAATGTGCCACTGGAACCTCTTGCAATTTGTCTACCTGCTTTCTTGGCACCTGGGAGTCAAGAGAAAGCTCTCATCCTAATTACAAGCATATGGCCAAAAAAAGTTTGAATTACGAGTCGTGTAGTTCAGTTTGTTTCGATCCAAAAACCTGGAATCAAAATGAAAAATCATTTGTTCTGTTTTAGCAATGCTGCATATTCATGATGGAACGAGCAAACATCAAAACTGAAGGAAAAAAAAGTATTTAGGAGGAAAAAAAAATGAGAATCGGATGCAGTTTTTCTGCTTTTCAAGAAAAAAAAGTGCAATGCCATTAAAATGAGGATTATATGGACAAGCTGACTTTATGTATGAAATAAAACAAAACAAAAACAACCCTCACGCCTCAGAGTGAAAACAATTGAGGGACCAAAGACAAATCCTGACATTTTCCCTCTCAGTGCTTCAGCCTTAGTGTGGTGTGCAGACTGAGAGCCGGTGATGATGAGCGCGTTGACAGGTTGATGTCTGAGTCAGACCGTCAAGGCGAGCAGGCGCGCAGAACACATTATGTTATAAGGCCAAGTACCTCTAGACTGTCGTTTCACAGGGCCTGACGCTCTGCTTCGCTCCGTTATCATTGCATTGTGTCCCGAGTGAAAGAATACTGCTAAGCTCTACTGTGTGCAGGAGGCTGTGTGTATCTCGTTACCACAGGGACTGTACAGAAGCCCAGCTGCTTGGATAGCTATTCAACTAAAACACAGCAAAAGCTCAAACTCTTCTGCATAAATGTGACAGTGGGAAGAATGCGAGGAAAGAAGGGTTTACATTAGCTCCAAACTCAGAGTTAGTAATTCAAAAGTCTATACAAAAATACAAATTCTAGAATAATCTACATAATAAGTTTCCCAAAGATGTTTACACTAAAATGTACGATATTTACACTGTCACCAGGACACCAGAACATCTCTTAAATGCTACTTTACAGCAGTTGTGTACAAAAAAGGTTTGCAGTGGTGCTGCATCTCAGCTAAACAAGCTTTACAAGTTAGTGTGCAATAAACAGGGGCGAGTGCAGCAAAACGTAGGGCTACTGCAAGTGTGGGCCGCCAGGTCGGGAGAGCGCGTGTCTGAGAAACAAATTAACAGGACCAGGATCAGTTATGACTTGATGCATCCCTGAGAGGGGCGGAGCCCTGGAGGAAATGGGATGTCGACACCGTTTTAATTGTGGATCAACTTTTGCCAACGAGCAGGTCCAAGAAGATGATTTGTTTCAATGTGCAGTCGACTAGTCAAACTCGCTTTAAGCAACACCCATTACGTTAGAAAGAAAAGCAACTCAGTAACATGAAAACAGCTCAAGTTGGAAAACAAAGCCCAAAATGATTGGAATAAATTAATAGACTTTTTTGCTATCTCAAAGATATAAGTATTACCAGTATATTGTATGAATCGACATTTAAATAAATTAACATACACAGTTTTAAGTTAGTTTAAGTTATAGGCAACTTATTGATGCATGAACTTATTGTCATTTAAAGAGACACACAGGTCAAATCACAGGTTCTTTTCTCAATTAGTCAGAAAAAAAAAGTGAAACGAAGCAGAAAAGAATAATCACATTTTAAGGACTCCACCGGACTTCCTAGAAGACAATACTGAGGAAACCACTTCATATTACAAGACAGCTGTATGAGGGTCTGGTCGGCCAGCCCCTTCAAATTCCTGCAGGGAGCGATGCTTGATTTAATTTCTAGCAAATTCCTCTAATATACAGTGCATTCTGGTCAGTTGCATACCAGCTTTTAAGCGTTTGTGAGGACCTGTAGTACAGTACAATGATATACAGACACGTTTTGTTTCCCTGCTCAGATGTGTGACCTCTGAACCAGGACGAGGGAACTCGTAAATCATCAGTGCTTGGACCACACTCAATTCATTCAATCAATTCAGAGTGAATATTTCAAGAATCATTATTTACAGTTTATGTTCTTAACAAAGGATCTTCTGCCTTTTCCCTGCACTGATCAGCATCGGCGTTGCTAAATCTCAAGAAGCAAACTAGTCCCAGTCCAACAAACCCGACAGCAATGAGACTTAACAGAAACATTGGTTATAGGTTGAATATGCAAGTTGCCACAGTGCCACACAGAACAGAAAGCACTGCAGGTATGTGAGGGTTTGATGCACACACTATATGGGGGGACAGAGGAGGCCTCGCTTTGGAGAGTGATTCGAGGTGTGGGTGGAATCGATGCTCGCGGAAGAGTGGGTGCAACAGACAACCACATGGTGCTCCACTCAAAAGGCAGCTCTTCTAAGGATTGCCGTCGGTGGCCATGTTGAAGTCATCCGCGACCAGCAGCAGAGCCTCGATGTTGGCGGCTGTCTCAGGGCTCTGCAGGGAGAGGAAGTCGGAGACGTCCATGCTGGCTAACCCGTCAGAAGAGGGCGGGTTGGTGGCAGGGCTGCTCGCTATTGTCGAGAGAGTCTGAGCGGTGGAGGATGCTGGAGAAGATGAAGAGGGGGCCTCCAGCCTTTCCTCACCCACCTCGGAGGAGGACTTGGGGAGGCAGCATGAGGGAGATGAGTTGGCAGGATGTTGTTGAGGCTCTGATAATGACGGAGGAGGGGGCTCTGGTGCTTGCTGCTGTGCCGGGGCTGGAACGGCGGAGGAGGCACTCTTTGCACTCTTCTCTTTAGCAGAGTCCCTGCAGGCACACTGACACTGGCAGGATTCCTCCTGTTTGATGATGATGACTGGCAGGCTCAGACCGATCTGTTGCACTGAGTTGCCTGAAACAGAAACACAACGTCGGGCCAGGTCGTGGAGGAAATGCACCAAGTGTAAAAATGACTTCATTTGCAGAGGAAGTTGGCATTAATTCACTGTGAAATAGGAAGAGAACACAAGTTGATATCACATGTGAACTGAGAGCTCCATATGTTCCGACAGCAACATGAACTGGTACGATTCTGCACTGTAATGAAACAAGAACTGAAAACCATTTAAGACCTCTTCTTGTAGTCATTATTATAGTGAGTGTTAATCACCAATGCTTCCATTTTCACTTGCCCATTGATTAAATACTGAACTGAGTGGCCCACCTCACAGAGAAACTAATGTTTGGGTTCATTTCAGTGTTTTACTTTGATGACATCAGAGAACAGAGTAAGTGACTGGACAGGCTCACCAGCGTTTCCTCCCACCGGTATGGCTGTGGTGAAGAAAACCTTTTCTACCTTCGGAGCTCCTTGATGCGGCTGCAAACAAACAACAATTTTCAAACAAGTAATAAACTACAGACACGCTGCCAAAGTGCACAGACAGATCCAACCCATAATTCCTTGTAGCTGATTTACAAGTGAGCCAAGGGATGAAAATAAAACAATCATGCCGACATGTTTATAGTCAGGGAATCGAAAGCAAACCATTGTGTAAGGAATGTGCGATCAAACTTAAGATATCATCTCCAAACTGAAAGTAGTATAAATAAAGGCTCCACTTCTGTGGAGCAACCCTGCAAGGCAGCGACACTCACCGCCTGCTCCGGGTTCTGCTGGCTGTTGGCAGCACTGCTGAGGATCCACTGGAGGTTCTGGTCCGACATGACAAGGCTGGGCTGCAGGAGGTTCTGAGTGGGCGCGATGGTGATGGTGGCAGGGGCGGGAGCCAGACCGGGGCCAGAATTGGGGACAGGGTTGCTGGCTAAAGGCACAGGTTGAGCCACAGCTGTGAGAGCATCTGATGTGGTGTTTGCAACAACTGCAGCGGCGGAGGCAGGCCCTGGTGCTGCGGTGGTCAGTGCAGGAGCCACTGGGGGAGGGGCGGAGATGGAGGAGGTCTGGGTGGCACTCTCTGGCTGTATGAACGCGGGTGGCAGTGCCACATAATGCTGAGGGGTGACATGGTTTGGTGCTTGGACAGAAGCCGGAGGCACGTTTGCAATCTGTTGAGGCCCGCTTAGTTGCAGGAAGGGGGCAGGTTGTGTGGAGTTGACAGTAGCTGCGACAGAGGCGGGAGTGGAGGCTTGAGAGGCAGAGTTCTGACTGGGCTGGGAGGAAGCCTCCATGACTTCAGTGGCGTGGGAGCAGGACGATGAGGAGGTAGGACTGATAGTGAAGGAGATGAGGGACGGGGCGTCGCTTGGTCCCAGTTGAGTGGTGGTCTCGAGGCTGAAGGATTCAGCAAGGCTCTCTGAGGAAAACAGAACAATCTCCCTCAGCTAAACCTTCAGTCTGACGCAGTGTGATGATCGTGGAGAGAGGATATTTACCACAGGGATTAGCATCATCTTGACTGACGCTATTCTCAGGACTCTGGAACATGAGCTCAAAGATTTTCACAGAGGTCACATTGTTGAGGTCCAAATTTTGAGCCTGCAATGAAATGAAATGACAAAAAAAAAGTAATTATTAGGTGTCCTTACAAAATAATGGGGGTTCTATGACATCTTCTTTTGCATTTTAGGAGTTAAAAATGACTGATTATCTTTGCACTTCCTTTGTATCGTCCATCCATTCTACTGTGTGGGAGGGTAAAGGTCAGACTTACATTATGGATGTTCTCGCGGAGCTCCGAGTCTGTCGAAATGAGGCTCAAGTCACTGAGGCACAGCGAGTGATTAGCATCCTGTAATTATGAGATGAAACCACCCTGATTAAATCTGCTGCTGTGTGATGGGTCACACAAACAAGTTAGGGCAGTGAGACTGACTTTTCTGGGGAGCACTTGCAATTGAAAGTAAAGTAACAACATATTAACAATCGTCATTGTTGTGTTCAAACTTTATTCGAGCCATCGTAACTTTAAAAACTGATTACTGCGGTTCTTCTCGTATCATTAAATTAATCCTTCTCAGGCCTTTGCATATAAACACCCTGTTGCATATTTGCAGCTCCTGGTTTGGGATGACAACAAACTCACTACACTGTGAATGAAATCTTGCAATTGAAAAACACAAAGGACTCAACAACAAAACGTGCACTGTGTTCCTGGTGAGCCACATAAAGACACAAAATATCCCACACTTTTAGAGACACTGTGCTGTGACTCACTTCAGAGAGTGGATGGGTGAGGGTGACACTAAACGCCTCTCCTTTGTCGTGGCCCCGGATGTGACTCTTCAAGCTGTACTGGCTGCTGAAGGTCTTCTCACAGCCGTCACTGGGACAGTTGAATGGCTTCTCCCCTGAAGAACAGTTACAAACGCAGGAGCTTATGCACAACGAAAGCGACTCCATCTCGGCATTGTGCTGAAAGCCCCAGAACCCAGGGTTACTATTCAGCTGTAGTTTTGCCACGATTACACTCTGAACAAGCATACGAGCATTTGAGTAAAGAGCTTGGCCTCAGCTGTCCAACAGGGAATTTCCAATTAGGTAAGCTGCTTCTCCAATCAATATAAGTGCAAATGGACATCGTCTCTTCAATTACTGTTACTTTTTTTAAATTACCTTTGTGTGGCAATACCCAAATGAAATTTAATCACAAAACCCAGCAAAGGGATCACACTTCTAAAAAAATATTTAGTGCAGAATGAAACACTCAGGACGTTCAAATGCACCGATTGTGAGATGCGAAGGCAGCGATGTAAATGCAAATCAGGCAGAGAACAAAAGCAGATGTACTTATTGAGGTTTATCAAGAAAGACTAACTCAAAGTATTTACCTGTGTGTGTCCGTACGTGTGTTTTCAGGTGATGACTTGCAGCGAAGGCTTTGCCACAGCCATCATGATCGCACCTGACGGCCAAAACATAGAAACATGACAGAAAGGTTTAAAATGCACATGTCTACACTCAAACCAAATCACTGCTGACCCACCTTACTACATGGCAGAAAGTGTGTAAAACTCAATTGGTTTTTACTAGGCAAACATTTAAACATGCTGAAAGAGCTGCAGGCTGTGAGCATCTGTTCGCATCGTACTTGTAGCAGGGCTGGAGTGAGCCAGCTGAGATAATGGAAATGCTCACCGGAATGGCTTCTCCCCAGTGTGTGTGCGAATGTGCTTCCTCAGGTCGCTGAGTGTGGTAAAGTACTTTGTGCAGCCCTCCGATTCACAGTTGAACGTCTTGCCCGTGTGAAGTCTCTGGTGTGCTTTTAGTCTGCAGAAACAATCACAGGTGTTTCAATAAACCACAAATGGAAGCTGCAGGAATGAACTTTAATGAATACATTGACATGGACGCTCACGTTCAATTTTCAGTTTAATAAAAAAGGGATGATAAAAAAAGACGGGCAAGTCCACATGTGAGACGAAAGAGCACTCGGCCACGCAGCAGTCGAACACACATTCATCTCTGGAATGATGACACAACTCTACGTGACACGAATCAACCGAAACTGACCAGAAGTTAAGCAAAGATCAAAAGTCTCCGTCCTCTAACCAGCACCAAAGTGCAGGTGAAAAATCAAAGAGCTCAATACAGAACTGCAATCTGTACAGCGTTCACCAGGGCACTCCAGCAATTGTAAAGAAAAGTACTACATCAACTCATCATTTCAAGACTAACGAATCTCAACCAAAGGTGATCCGTGTTGTCCCCCTGCAATTACTAAATTGCATGTGAAATCCAAAAGGATTGGTTAAGAGTTGCAGTGGAAACGTTCACTGAACAAAGACACAATTCACCTCTGCAAGTGGAAGGAGCAGAAAGTTTGGATGGCATGGAAAATGAGAGTAAGGCTTTCAAGAAGAAAAAAATATACGTGTGTGTGTGCCAAAGGCTCGCTGCCCTGATTAACAGCCCCCGACATGATGGCATTGCTCCAACACGACCCAGGCACTTCATCATATCATTTCAAATTCTTTTTTCCCCCTCACCAATTGAAACAAAAATGACGTGGCAATTTATTCTTTAAACAGAATGCAGCACATGTATATATCTTTGTCATGTCCCTATTTTGTGGCTGGGACATAGAGAGCAAGTGCACATTCAGTCCTCGATGTTTGTGTTGGAGGCAGAAAAATTGGGCGAGAGGAAGATTTTGAACAAGTCTGACAAGAGCCAAATTATCATGGCGAGACGACCAGGTCAGAGTGTTTCCAAAGCTGCAGCTCTAGTGGGGTGTTCTTGGTCTGCTACGGTCAGTATCTATTTAAGCAGTCCAAGAAATGAAACATAGTGAACAGCAAAGGAATCATGAGGGGCCGAGGCTCAGTGAAGCAGGAGGGGATCAACCAGACGAGCTACTGTTGCTTAAATTCAGCAGAACTAAAAAGCGCTTCTGATATAGAAGATACACAGTACACAGATACACAGAACCACTGTAAAGACGTGTGAGACTCACCTGTACAGTGTGTTGAAGGCCTTTTCGCATCCTTGCACGTCACACTCGAATGGCTTCTCCTTGGTGTGTACACGCACATGAATCTTGAGACTGTAAGAGGTGAGGAAGGCCTTCCCACAGCCCTGCTGATTACACACGAATGTGTACTCGCCCCGGTGTGTTTTCTGGTGTGTTCGCAAGTTTCCTGCTGTGCTGTATGTCCTCGTGCAGCCTTCGAATGTGCACTGGTAGCGCTTTACCTGCAGGAATAGAAAGAGAGGCGTAAATGGCGACAGGAGGGGACAATCACATCACCTCACTTGAAATTCTATTAAAGCGTCCTTAACCTTTATTTAAAAAAAACAAAAAAAAAACCCAGGGAGAATAACCAGCCTCACCATACAATTAAGTGACAGTCTTGAGTCAGTGTGACCTTTCAGAGTGAACTCAGTGACTCAGCCACCCGTCAGTACATGAAGCGGGTGAGTATAAAGGACAGCAGTGACTAACCCTCCATGCAATGCATCCCATTCAATTCTGTTTCACGACACCAATGTCCACTGCAGTGTGGAAGTCTCCTGTGCTCCTCTCGCACAAACACCCTGGGGCAACGTGAATAAAAGCAGCCTATTCTGCTCTTCGAAAAACGCGATCACGTACACAAAGCAACAAAAAGAAAGCTTTCGGTTGGCCTCCTTGAAAAGAGAAATTGCCTTGCTTTAGCTGGCAATTTTTCCTGTAACTTGCTGCTTGATCCTTTTTGGGAGGTCTTGCAAAAAAACAATTGCTAAACAATTTGAAAGCACGACAGCTGTGATTTCTGAAATATTTAGAGCCTGCAATGGTCACGCAACTTTGCAGTCTGCAGAACTTGTAGCAGAGCTGTTAAACTGGTAAACAAAAAAAAGAGACGCCAAGCTGATTAAGCTTTTAGTCTCCACTGAGCATCCGTCATGTTTGATGGGCACTGTAAAGCCGTGTACTTTTGATAATAGTGTGCTGCGGAGATCATTTCTTAAACAAACATTCATGTAAAGCCACAATGGAAGCTGGATAAAGCGTGGAGCTAAGAGCGTATTCATCACAGCCTCCATCGTGATGCTGCCGCAGCATCAATCCAATTACCTATGAGAGAGCTTTTTCCATGCTCTGGCCTCTCATATTCAGTCAAAGAAACACTCCAACACATAATAAATGCTTAAATGAGAGCCTTTACAGCAATACTATCGAGGGTTTAATGCTGGTTTTGTTTGAGAAATCCAAGCACCAAGGAAAGCTTAAGTGTTTTTTTCCCCTCTAAATTCAACATTTTATCACAAGAATCTACTATTTTATTTGACAGTGCAGCAGTATTGAACTTTTTGGGTAACACCCCCCCCTCCCTTTCATGATATGCATTTCAAGAGACAAAGTCAGGGGTCAAAATCTAACTAAAATAGTGGTCAGTGTGCAGCTGTACTAACAAACACTCGGCGTCGCCAAGACAACTCAGAGCAGTGTTATATTTCATTTGGTGTGATCAGTGACACTACAAATTGCAAAGACCTACCAGTACACGCTTCACAAAAAACCCCTCCAAAAGAACATCACACTGCTCTCTGAAATTCGTGTCAACAACTCGTTTCCCTTAAAAAGGGGATGCAACACGTATCCAAAAATTGCCCTCCTATGACTCAGAGCAGAGCACAGAGCAGCGTTGCACCACCTCTATTCTGCAGTCGGGTCTAAATTCACTGAGCATTTTGTGACAACAAGCAGACAGGCATTCAAACATGTTATACAATTTGTTTTAATAAAAGGAATACTGTCTTTCCAAAGCTATCCAGTATTAGTGAATTTTGGGGATAACAACGCATGTTTCTCCCTTATTTCTTTATACATACACATTATCGTCTTTCTTGTGGAACACGTTGATGGCGACTGTTAAAATAATGCCTTGTTTTTCCACAAAGTTTGGTTCTTTTTCACAAAAAATGACAACAACCTTTGTGCCATGATGAAAAAGCCTCCCAAAAGCTCGTGTGCAGCCCACATAAACTATAGTTCTGATTTATTTTGCATCTGAAAATTAAAATCCTGGGAAAATATCACAACAAAGCTGATCAACAATCTCTTTGTAGTTTGTCTGGCTCAAGACCTTTGTGTGACATTTTCATGCTTGGGCTTATATTTTGTGTGAATTGAAAAGACTGACCAATCATTAAAAACTGACTTATTAACTGGGTGCAAATTAGTTTACTGCAGTGTTTCAGCGTGTGAACCATTAATTGCAGAGAAGCTTCTGGTTAAGCTGGGCAGTCAGGCGAAGGTTCCAAAAGAAAGTTCAACTTCTCAGGCTAATATTCATATTTTATCCTCTAGTGAAACCAAACAAGCTGCCACGATCCAGAACGCCAAGAGAAAATAGTTTTGAAGTAATTACCTGCAAAAGCGCTTTGCATTTTACCAAGAAATGACAGTAATATAAACACATGCTATGCTGTGCATTATGCATTTCAGAAGCTTTTAGGGCAATTAAATGTGTCAGGAAAAAAAATCATCTGCTTTTCTGGGAAGTAATCGCCGGTAGAGCTGCCACAAACAAAAGAGAGCAATTACCTCAGCAAAAACCATCCACGCACTGTTCTGGAGCAAATCAAAAGAAGCCTTGGCAATGCAACAACTACATTGTACTCATTTATAAGTCAGTAGCAGCTGTGTTTTCTTTTTGATTGAAAATGTCTGTATTTAGGCTTACCTCTCGCTGCCTGGTCTCGGGACACTCAGAGTGCAGGGTGAGTGTAGCCCCCTCTATGTTGCGGGGCATGGGGGTGGAGCCTGGATTTATGGTGAATTGGATCTGGTCTGGAGAAATCGTGTGGTGCACGTAACCCTGTGACATGCCGTCAGGGTCGGACATGAAGGTGAGCGATCCCTCCTCTTCATCGCCCTCTCCTTCGGTTAGGAAAGTACCTCCGTCTTCGTCCCCGCCACAGTGGCCCTCTTCTTCGCCCTCCTCATCTAGCCGGATGGGGTCGCGCTCAATGAGCACAGTGGTCCGGTCGTACACCCGACCGGAAGACGACGAAGGTTCAGCAATCAGGTCGTCATCTTTGTCGAAGCTGATCTTGTCGTCCTCTTCTTCTTCGCCGTCCCGCCCAAAAGAATCCACCTCCACCTCAAAGTACATGGGCGCCTCCGTATGAGGGCCATTCTCACTCATGGTCCCTGGCACCTCGCCTTCGTCGGCAAGGAGAACGACGCACTCACACTGTCAATGTTACACCCTGAAAAATAGATGAGTTAAATTATTTTTCGTGCTTTGCAGCAGAGTTGGGTTATGTAATGAAAAAGGGGAGTTTTCGAGTGCAGTGCCTGTGAAAAGCAAGTTGTTTACCAATGAAGACAAATTACACATTGAAATCTGAAGCAAAACCTCACGCTGAGCATAAAATTGTTCATAAATTGCGGTTTAGGAAACAATTTCCAAACTGTTGACAAACTAACATACAGCCACCAAAAATACATCTGGAACCAAACAACATTACAGGCTTTGACAAAGACTCATCTACTTTTGGTGTGTTTATTTCTGTCTGTGATCACCCTGAAACCTGTCCAGGGTGCACCCAGCCTTCACCCAGTATCCACTACGATCAGTTCAAGCATCAGTGTTACCCTTAAATGGAAAAAGCCACCAAAAGGATGAATAAAAGAAAGCTCTATTTTGATCAACTCTTCCAACTTGGCTACAGTCCATTACACTGATTTCTGGTTTCTGCCACTCACTTGGCCACAATGTTACCATGTAACCATGACATTTTAATGAATAAACATCTAACAGTAACCCTGTTGCTATATTTTGCATTAGCAGATTTTACAGGTTTACAAGTGAAATCAAAATTAAAGTCAGAATGCAAAGCATTTTAAAGCTGGTCTGTAAATAAACAAAACAAAAACCAGCGTTGTGCTCAGGGGGGCCTGCGGTGACAGCCAGGAACATTTACCAACAACTGGCCAGACAAAGCCTTCAATATGCGAGCTGACTGCCAACTATGACATGCATTCCTACACCTAAAAAAGACGTACGAGTGGTGTCGCTCAGGGCGAACGTGAATATTGTCAGAAAGGCTAACAGTTTGGCAAAGGAGCCCAATGGGTAACTCATGCTAAACGTGCAGATCTGGAACTTTCTGACAGAAGTCACGAGGCAGCGGCAGTTGAACCCATCCTAAATAGTCGATATACATTAAAACCGATCAAAGACACATTACCTTTCTTTAAAAGAAAATGGGTGGAAGGTACCAGTGAACTTTTCCCCTTCCTCTTCCTTGACGTGACAATATTTTACAATACGATATGGTTTACAAACACAGAGTGGCCTCATAAACTGCCCGCGACAGCTCGCAGGACGCCGTTTCACTTGCAATTTAGCAACGTTAACTTCATTTAAAGTCACGACACTGGCGTCGTTAGCCGTTCGCCGTTAACGAGCTGTGGTAACCAGGAGCTGGGCTGACATGTCGCTGAGGCTTGTCGTTAGCTAGCTGCCGTAAACAAATTTCCAAGCGCAGCTCGTTCATTTGGTTCACGCTGTTCTCAATATCGCACGACTTTATTGCCGAGTAGGTATGACATGTGTGCTTTATGCTCTTTGGTTCACCAGCTTGTCACAGCAATAAGGAAAGTAACCACTTAGCAATGCCTCATGCTAAGTCAAACACCCCTTGTTTCTCTACACATGCTCTGCTATGTAGCAGCAATTTAGCTCGCAGCTAAGCTAAGGAGCTAGCTAGCAGCGTTCACTGTCGAGTTGACATTACCTTTCTTCCCTGCACAACGCGGAACACGTTTCCTGTTACCAAGTGATACCGTGACATGCCCACGTTTTGTTAAACCTACTGAAAGAGAACGACATCGAAATTGTTTTTACCTTCAGTCAAATTTGAGCCTAATCCCACCGATTTCTGCAATGGATGTAGAGCACTTTCTTCCTATCCCCTCCCTACCATACCACACAACGTCACGGATCCACAACCATCCGTGATGAATCATGGGAAATTAAA
>JAUESF010000008.1:6578816-6595463 GCA_032274765.1 Malacoctenus tetranemus
CGGAAATGTCCAAACAGCCTGTGATTAGTCTCCATGATTACATCAATTCTTAAACAAGAGAGAGTAAACTTGTCATCCACTCTTACTTGCTCACACTGGCTGGCATTGGAGCAGCATTCCAGGCACTGCTGGTAAAAGGAAAAGGGAACCACAGGCTCTGGAAGGGCGTCCAGGAAGAGAAGCAAGGCCTCCGCCACTGAGTGGTTACTCCCCGCTGTGGGTGAAGACAGTCAAGGGACTAATACTCAAACAGAATCTGCATGTTTTGAATTGTAGCAGTATCGAATAGGAGATAACTGTAATGGTGTCTGCCAAAGTTACTTAAAAAAAACCATTACTCATAAGAGAGGAAGAACAAAGTAGCATTTAAGAAGGTGACATTTAGTTCTTGTATTCTGTGTTATGGCTGCATATTGAAAGTGCCATGAGCCTAAAAGGCTGCCATTCAGATTTACCTTAAGAGTTTTTATGTGTACACAAACTGAGCACTTTAAATTTGGGACTGATTAAGCATCAAATGTTTAACTGAACTTTTCTGTTATTAAAACCAGTTTTTTAAGGATACGAAGAGAATCTGGCATCCCTGTGTCCAGGCAGTCCCGTATTTCTCCAAACTCACTCCTCAGCCCGGGTTGTTGAAATATGTCTTCCTGTAAAAAGAAGACATCACATTTCAGACTACTTTGTGTAATTGAAGAGCACAGGTTACCTTTGTAACAGGAGACATTTGTATCATGATTCAAGTCTTTGTGGAGCAGCGATGGACTTTGAAAGCACTGAAAAGAAGGACCCTTTGTTTGAATGATTTGAAGCGAGATAACAGCCAAATCCCTTGATTCAATCAACAAAGATGTTCTGCATAATTACTTGGCTCTCAGATACAGCTACAGAGAAATATGTAATTTGCAGCTGCAAGAAAACCTTTTGAAAGAGAAACTTTTTCTGTCGAGCTGCAAAAATCCAAATTTATAAATCTCCATGGGCAAAAAAAAAGCAGAGGGAAAGGCAAAAGCTGGTGCAGCACCGTCACAAAAGTATCACTATAAAGGGCTCTGACCTGTTTTAATGCATTGCGGAACAAGTGATCCACCATCATCCAAAGCTCTTTAGGAATGTCAAGTGGCTTTTCAATGTTTTCTGCGCTTTCATTTGTGGACGTCTCCATCTGATTTTATAGGGGGGAAAAAGAGTGAAGAGAGGTATCAAATAAAACACATTCAGCAGCTATAAAAACTACAATTGTGCGACACATGGAGAAATGCAGAACAGTAATTCATTAGAGTTCTAACCAGTTCCAGGAGGGTGTTTTGTGGCATGTCCTGGATGGGCTCCCTCAGCTGACACAGTGACTGGACGGAGGTGCCGTAGCAGCTGGCCAGGTAGTTTCCTGTCACAGAGATGAAGTAATCCTTGCCTCTCTCTAGGTGGAGCACCAGGATGTCTTCAATCTGCTGTTTCCCACAGTTCAGTTCAGGTCCTGTCGAGCGGTTCACGAAAACCTCCAGGTCGATGTCCACAGAACCACCTACATGATGAGAATTAGATGGAAGACTTTAACTAAATCTGAATTTCTTGATCTCAGTCACCACAATAATTTATTACTGCTGCACTAATCAATCAGATGGAATATCATTTTGTAAGACAAAAGAGCAGTTTGCTATTAGAAATTAAACTGAATTTCTCTGAATGTAAGTAATGACTGTTGATTTGAGATTAGATCCGTGGTTTCCATGATACACTGTGACTGTCTCCGTTTCTCACCCTGAGCAATGAAGCCTTTGGGGGGATTGGCTGTGAGCCACGGCTTGCAGTACGTGCTCTCATTTGGCTTCTGGATGAACTCAAACTGACATGGGACCTGCCCGTCGTTGAAGAGGCTCAGTGTCTCTGCCTGGTGCTGCATGAACTTCACATCCTTGAAGTGAAACTGCGAGAAAACAGATTCATGAAGCAAAGTGAACAAAGCTGCTTCATGTGATCTATCGTAGCCTTTAAATATCTGCTTCAGGCTCCGAGCCCAGGATCAATATACGCCTCCATCAGGAGTGGTTTATACACTGAATACATCAAAAGAACACCATGAGAAAGCAATTTAATGAAAAAATTGTATCAAAAAGGTTTTACAGCTCCTACTGCAAAGCAATAAGATAAAAAGGGAAAAGACCTTTACCTCTCGTTTTGACAATGTCACAGATGGAATGCATTCATTTTCCATTTTGTCTATATTCCGGACAATCTCTTCAAATGTCTTCTTATAGGAGTCAGCATTGATTCTTTTAACCTGCAAGAACAAGCAGAAAGAAGTCAGAGCCAGCTTGAAACAGCTGTTAAAATAGATCATGAATAATACAGTAAAACTTTGTCAATTCTGCCATTATCTGTCACTTTTATGTCAATGTACACAAAACTCAGGATGTTTTCAGAGTCCTCTACGCATGAGTTTTCAGAAATTACAATGAGAGTATAAATTGTACAATCAATTACCCCGATCACGAGCAGGGAGCTGACAGGCTTGTGGTCACTTGTCTTCACAGCCATATGACTCTGGTAATGCTGCTGCTTGATGTTCTTTCCTCTCCACAGGATCCGGTCGCACCAAGCAGGGACACGACATTTCTCGCTGAATGCAAAAGAGATAACAGATGTTAAATCTCAAGTGTATGTGTGTGTGTTTTACATCGCCAGTAAAATGAAGCAATAAAATACATGAGGCAAAAAATTAGATCTGCCTCGAGGTGTATTTGAACATAGTATATCAAAGTTAATGATATGATACCTGCAGTGAAAGGAGCTGGTCCCCCTAAACAATCCTGCAACAATTTAGGGCCACAATATCTCTCAGTTGTGTTTATTGATAATGATTACCAGCATACGCAAGTGCTAAAATAATTCATCATTGCCATTCAAGTTAGTAGCAAATTTATATGCACTTGTTTTACTGTGATTTCTTTTTCCCTGAAAACTTGCATTTAGACCTTCACCATCTTGTTAACAGCTTGTGATATTGGTTTCTTTTTGAACTTCCAACAACTGACAGGACAAATTGAAATATCTTGACGATAAAACAAACCTGGAATTAGCTGAATTTGTAACTGCACAGTTTTCAGCCCTATGAAACTACATGCTGCAACTTATTTAGGATATTAGGAATATTTTCTCCTCCATCCTTATGTACAGATTATCTCAGTATAAATGTTACATTGATGTATTCACAGTAAACCCTTCATGTGAGATTACCTTGTGTCCCACTTGTCAGAGCCAGTGTCGTATTTGTAGGTGGGCTGGAAAGCAATCTCTCCTTCCTCAAAGCCAAGAAAAACAGCCTCTTCATCAATCTGCCTCTTCAGCTGAAAATCATATGCAGCGTTTTAATATCAGCAATCAAAAGCTACCTGAAAATGAGTTACAATCATCTTAGCACTAAAAAGAGACCATCATTCATAATACCTGATCATAACTGTGCAGCGTTTCAAAGTCCTTCTTATTGATTAGCTCTTTAACATTGTCGACGTCAAGGTCGCTGATTCTGTAGTTGAGGTCCCCGATCCATAAAACAACACTGGATAGGAAAAGGACAGGCAAACAGGGAGAGACACATGGAGATTAAACACAACCACCGTTGGAAACTGGACATTTTCTGTCAAACTCTGCTGCTGCTTCTTTCACAATTAATCCTTCACATGAATCGCAGCAAGACAGGATTTGTACAAACATTGTCATATGACACTTTTTCAGGATTTAGGGATTGCATGACAAACTCTCAGCAAGGGAAACCTGCAAAGTTGAGTCTTTGAAGTAGTGGCCTAATACCTATGTAAATATTTCCAAGAGAGAGATCTTTTAATCCACTTGAATCACAGGGTAGCTCTGTAATAGTTACATACTTGTGCTTCATAATAGTGAGTGGAGGCTGAGTAGGATCAAGCTGACGAAACTGAAGACGGCTGCAAATATCCTTGTAGTCCTGATTACGTCTCTCATACTCTTCGATGTGGGCAGCTAAGTGGGAGTTGACCACACAGATGTCAGAGTTGTGGAAGCGGAAACGGATCGACACTGCACCTTTGTTCCCCTGCAAATCAGTGAGAGAGCAAAAAAGAGCAAAATCCCGTCAGAATGACTTAAATTGCAGAAAATAAACTTATTTCACATAATATGCTGTTAATCCTCTCCTTGTCGGTAATGCCACACCATGCAAGCACAGTGGTACTTTTCCAGGCAGTTCTTGGAGCAGATCAGAATCCAATCCACTGTAGGATGGCACAACTCCTCAAAGGCTCCCACTGGTGACCAGCAGGCCATCTGCTCTACACTGCAAGGACTGCTAACTAAGCAAAGTCTGCTCATGTACAAGACAATAACAGCCTATTCTGCAAGAGTGCATGAAGCACTTATGCATGAAATGTGTATTTGAACTGCTCAGACATGAAAGTTTATTCAAACTTTTCAAAGCACACAAAGCAAGATTTGCCATAAAGAAGAACAGAACCCCCCTTGGTATTTTGAAGGAGGGATTGAATCATTAATGGCGGGACATTCAACTCGCCCACTTTGCTTAATTGGAAATATTTGACCATAATGTTTAAATAATAAAATAATCCTGAAGGATGTACATTGTAAAAACACAAAAACAGGCTTGACGACCTTTTCAAAACAAAATGCAACATGTGACGTTTTGCTGGGAATTACACTTTGCCACAAGACATAATACTGAATGCAACAAATCCTTTTGGTATCATTTGAAATAGCTTTGTAAATACAAAGAAAGGAAAAGTATTCATTGAACTCATCATCTCGTAGTACAAAACCGCTCGGATAAAGCTCTGATCACAGCTGCTCTTCTCAATTCAGCACCATCTGCAAATATCTTCACACAATCTATAAAAAGCTTAACGAGAGTCTCTGAAACACAGGAAGAAAATGCACTATGAAAGCAACACTCACCATCCTTCCCATGATGCCGGTGCCCACAGTCTCTGCCTCGACATCAGACAGAAACTCTGCATGCTCGTTCTTCACATAGAAAATCAGCATGATCCCCACCAGACGCACCAACTTCACCTGTGGCAGTATGAAGAGATTCAAAACAGGAATTTGAGAAGGCAAAACTTTCAAAAGCAGCTCGCAATGTGCTGAACATTTCACATGAATGCACGGTTGGTGAGGACATTAGGAAAATCTACAGTCACGGTCGGAGCTCAAAAGTGATGGATGGCAGCTGTCGTTCCTGCTATCTGCATCTGATTTGCTTGTTAACCTTTAATGCAAGAAACAAGACAAACATTCCAGAAGAAGGTGTCTTATCTCAAGGACAACAGATGGAGCAAAGTCTGCCTCATTATATGATGGAGAGGAGGGTGCAGAATACTTCACTGAGCTCTCTTTTCAGCTTCACTCTAATGAACCTTCATGAGAAGCATTCAAATTTCACTTTGCTTAGTTGCACAGCGTCAGTGACAGATCAGCCCGGGGTAGTTTAGTCACATCGTCATTGTTGGGAGAAGAAAAGACATTGGCTCTGCCACTATCAAACATCCCGCCTACTATGACTCAAATTAACCAGCCAGGCAAACAAATGAAGAAGCTGATACAACAGTCAGCACTCTGAGAAAACAGAAGCAGAAGAAGATGAAGAGGAAGACTAATGTCGCCGCCTGAAGCTTGTCAAGCTTACAGACATAACTCAGCCATTTAATTCAGTCCATGTCATGCGATTAGACGGCGGTTTATATGGTCATTAAGAGATGTTTGAGGCTCTTTGCACCGTATCCTTACTCTCGACAGTAGATAGAGATATTCTTGATCTAAACGTGTGGCTGGCATGAATGACAAAAGAAGTTATGAGAGTAAAAAAGAGTTCCTTACTAAGGCATACTTGGCTTCAGGATGCAAGGCTTCAGACACGGCCTTTGTCCACTCCATCTCTTTCGGCGTGTCATTGAAGAAGAAAGCCTCTTTACTGAGGTCAAGCTCCTGAAAACTACAAAGAAAGAAAAAAATAAAGAAAGTAAAACTTCTTCAAAAACAACTTTGATTTGTACTTTATCCAGAACTGCTGTGGTATTCACTAAACTTTCTTCTCTCAACACCAAAGCGGTAAACTGAAACGTAGGCAGGATTAGTGGACACGCGGTGGAGAAAGCTGTGGGTGAGCACGCACTGTAACACTTAAACCTGGTTCAACGGCTGCATGTATCTGTCAGAAGTTTGAGCAGTAAAAAGTCTGTCTTTGTGATGAGATTAAGCGAAGAGCTGTACAGTTATTGTTCAGCCGGGTGAATACAACTTACCCCACGCAGTA
This sequence comes from Malacoctenus tetranemus, assembly GCA_032274765.1. NCBI lineage: Eukaryota > Metazoa > Chordata > Actinopteri > Blenniiformes > Labrisomidae > Malacoctenus > Malacoctenus tetranemus. The sequence goes on from JAUESF010000008.1 coordinate 6,585,118, forward strand.
TATGTCAGGCGGGTTGAGAGTGCAGCTCAGCCAAGGACGGAGGCTTTCCTTTGGTGTCTGTCCATTCACATTGTAAGTGCCCAGAAAAAAGCTGAGGCAGAACAGGAGAAGTGGGCACAGAGAAAAGGAGGACGCTTAGAAAGTTAGGAAACATTCATCTCACCTGTTAACACTGAGAATCTTCATGTTATTAACAGTTTTAATTTCTGTCATTTCTTCCTCAGAATGCAAAATTCCTCCCCAGAAAATTCAATCTGTATGAATGCAAGATTTTGGTTGATATGTCATCAATTCTATCTGAAGTTGAGTTTGCTTTTATTTATTTTTTCAATAGTTTGTTCCCTTTGAAGGCATAATGCCAAGTGAGACAAAGTGAAATCACATTGCCTCCAGCAAGAGGCACACAAATGATGTCAGCGACAGTAAAGAGAAAGATGTGTTGCCTCAGGTCTGAGTGAGTTAACTGCAGCTCACAGTGGCTGAATGATACTCTGTCTGCACCGTGAATCATGATTTCACAGATTCAGTTGGCTCTCTGACAATTTTTGCTCAACACTATTTGAAGCTTGGAAGCCACATGGACAGCGACAAGTCATAATTGAGCCTCTCAAGACATTCACCTTCAATCAGACTCACGTCAACAAGGAAGCTTAATACACACAAGCAGAAAGATACGCGACAAACTGACTTGCTGAGTATACAGCAGATGATGTGTGCATGTACTTGAAGGAGCAACACAACTGAGAGCAACTGTTAAAGGGCCGAACCCTTTTCTTTATACCTGCACCTGGATTTGTTCTGCAGGTTCAGACCAAAATTCACTGAATCGTTGAAGCAGCTGCTGTTTATTACGTGCTTCCTCATTCGAGCAGCACAGAGCTCTTCATATTGTGCTGACCTCCTGCAACAGCACAAACTTTACGTGCTAATGGCCCCTCGACTCTGCTACCTAGAAAGATGCTGAAGTTGTCGTTACCAAACGTGAACTGCTGCTTTCCTAAGCTTTTATTCCTAATGTGCACATCAGCATGGATATTCAGTGCACTGTAATGTGAGATGAAAGCAGACAATGCCCATGTCCCAGTTCGATACAACTCTTCAGTATATCTGCAGAATTGAGTAAAAGCAATAATGTATGCCTGATACCCAGCTGGCGTTACGAGAGCGAGCTATTTCAGCGTAAACATTCAAAAATTCTCTTTGCCAAATTGCGCAAATGCTTCGTTGGAAATGTTGAAACATATTCATGAGAACTGATTTCTGACTGGTGCAATGAAGAAGCAGGGACACAGTTAAAGAAACATAACAGAAAGGTCACACAAGGGGAACACAAATACTTCAGGACCCCCTCTGAGCCAATAGGAGGCGAGCTGTGCACCCACAGTGTAACCCAAGATTACGTCAAACACAAAAATACCTGATACAAACTTAACATCCTGCTTACTTGGGTCTTTTCTATTCTCTAATATGGCCTCACAAACTAGGTTGGTGCATTTCCAGACGTTGTCTGAGACAGTAGTGCTCAATTCAGTGCGTAGAAATATACAAACCCACAGATGTTGACTCATTCTTTTACATAACACATCAAGGATTCAGTTACACTGTGGGCACACACTGTTCCAGCTCAGGCCGTCTTTTCAACAAATTTTAGAAACTATTTTCAATTTATTTTTTGACAGCCCAGCAGAGCACGACGCCCAGCAGAGCACTACGCAATGCACCCCGTGTGAGAATGTCCTCACTTGCCTCCAATGAGTATGTAGGTGAAATGTTCAACTGATATTTAATTACCCCATTTAGTTTGATATAAATCCTGATGAGTTGACACTAAAAATCCTCCCAGACTTCTTCCAATTTTAGGAAGTCTAAATGGTTGAGTCTGAATATTGTTAAAATTTTGTGACAACCATAACGATGTGATGATAAATATTGTTATGCTCTTCTGAGTCTGTGGGTTTTGAAAAGGAACAAGAAGAAATCAGGAACAACTTACCTGTAGGGCTCCAGGTACGTGTAGAGATCCTCGTTTTTAAGCAGCTCACACTTGATGAGATTGTCGCGCAGCCCAAACTGTGGCATGGTGAGTATCTGAGCTTTGTTTGACGTGGTGTGGCTGGACGATCGCACCAGGTCATCCCTTTCCTCTCGACTGAAGTAACGGTGAGGTGAGAATGGAGACGGACCAAGATAGAAACATTTTGTCACACTGGTGTGATTTCAGAAGGGACACTGATAGTGTGATTGTAAAAATAAAATCAGGATCACAATGTACAGATGCTGCTCAATGTGAGGTCCTTGAAGAATCACATTTTTCCTTAATGCCTGGTACAAAATTAAACATATCGTAGACATTACATCATGCTGTATGTGGAAAAATACTTCACCACAGTGACAACATGAACCCTGACTATGCAGCAAAGCTCCATTTCCATGTTACCGATATGAAATGAGGCAGAGGGAGGAGAGGGAAAGTGATATGCCTGCACTGTGTCTGCACAGAGTGAGCTGCAACTCAACTCCAACTTGAAGTAAAGGCACTTATTCTAAATGTGGCAGCATTAGTTTTCAGATTGAAACTCGAGTAAAGGAATTTGCATTCAAAATGTCAAAAACTTCAGCAGATAATTGGTATTGTTTGTGATTGGGTGAATGCACCTAATGCGTGATTACATCATGATTGTAACTACTATATAAACAGAAATCTACTTAGCTTGCAATTAAATTTCAATGTTTTATTAATAATGGCATGCTGAAATGCTCTCAGACTCCTAAAACTACTTTGTAAAATGTTGATCATGAATCATTGGGGATGTTTTACCTCTCTGGGCCTGACGACGCAGTGGACTTCTGGGTACTGCTGTTTGGAGTTTTCTCCTTTTCTGCAGTTCCCTTTGTATCCGATGATTTCTCTGTTCAGACGGAGCCGGGGAGAGAAAGAAAACACAGCGTGGAGTTAACTCACAGGTTTGTATCACAGCTCCACATGATGCCAGTCAGAACAGCATTCACGCTGAATCACAAATTAGGGGCCTGTTTACCGGTTGCCAGTTAGGACTGAGAAAAGTGTCACTGTGTCTTGACAGCTGGTGGGAGATGTTCCCAACTATACCGTCTTAAAAATATAGACAATGTATACCAAGCATGGAGTAATTCAGTCCAAGAAAGAACCTACGGCTCTGCAAACCAACGTTAAAGCAGATTCCTAACTTGTGTCCACAATAAAACACGGTTGATGATGACTGAGGTAGGGGAACGTCAAGAGTACATCAAGAAAACGCCAAGTCAGGGCTCAGTGGTTGAGGTCAATTGATTAAGGCGGTCTCTTGCAGTTGGTTACAGTTATTGCATTCTAAGTAGTCGGGTTTAATGGCTGAGTGTGAAGTATGAGACAGCATGGCCCCTGTCTCCTGCAGCTTGGCAGGGAGCACAGCTGGCTTTACTGAAAGGGAAAGCCTGATTCTTTCCCAACAGGAAATTAAACGCTGTGAAAATGATCGCTGACTATACAATGACTGCATCAAAGCTACAGTGACGTGACAACTAAAAAAAATAAATATTAAAATGCACAGAGAAAATATATATTTAAAAGGAGCTTAAAATCATTTGGTGATATGTTTCCTAAACGAGACCTAACATATTGTGCACATCAGCTTGAACCTTTATCACAGTTGGCAAGCCAAAGCACTTTTCCTGCATCTTTGTTTTTAGAAGGAAATGTTGTCCTCACCCACGTTTTATTATGAAAACATGCTATAGCCTGTGCACCAAACCCAGAGCAAAGGTCACTGCGGCCACATCCATGAGAAGCACTTGGAAATGTTCTTTTAAAAAAAAATCTACACTTTAATACAGGGGGCGTACATCCTGCAGCTAAATCCATCCAGACAGAGGGTCTAAATCAGAGTGCAAGATGATCTTAGAACAGTGTAAAAAAAATACAACAAACTTCTGGGGCTTACTCCTGCCATTGAGTAGAAAACAAACATACATAATCATAATGTTACTGGACTGGTACACTTGCAATCAGAGTGAGCAGCATGTGGCTCCTGAACTGAAAGGGATTCAACCACTGCTTTAACTACTGACCAAGTGACTCTGTTGATCATGCAAACACGAGACGTTCATTGTTTGGCTGATAAAACCGCCACCAAATTGCAAAAGCTATTTCAAAGAGTGGGCTTTAGGAATGCTATAGCTAAAGATAAGCACTTCTTGTGACCAACATGTGCCTTGAAAACCTCTGTTAAGACGATACACCAATCTTGATTACTTCAACATTCCTTTAAAAGGTTTCCTAAGTCCTCTTGGTGCATTTGTTTGATATCTTTAAAGCAAAAATAATGAGAAAACTAAAAAAAATCCAAAACACTTTAAGCTTTTTTGAAACGTGCAAAGTATGAGCAAAATGAAAAAGTGTTAAGACATAAAATCTGAGATCAGCTAACAAGTAAATGCAATATCTTGCAGCACATCTTGCACAGCAGTGACAGTTTTGACTGCTTGCAGGCAACAGATGTGCAACATGCAGTCCTGAGAAGCGCTACTTGTAGTGTGGTGTGTTGTAATGGTCTTAGTCACTCATTCAACATCAAGGAGACCAACCCTGCAACTGTTACTTCAAACTACGACCTAATAAGGCCGGGACAGGATGAGGGGTCCTGCGTTTGAGCACTTCTCTCATTGCACAGCATATTTCACATTCCTATGCGCCTTGACGTGCAAGATAAAGGACTTTGCTAAACCTTTAACCACCGACAGCAGAGCTGTGTGTGACAAGCTGCAAAAACCCACACCCACTCTGCAACTCTATCAGCGGTTTTATCAGTCAGCAAAACTGTAACTACTCTCTGACAGTCTCCACACTCTTCTGTTACAAAACACACTGGCGACCTTCCCTTTATTTTAACCCACAACTGCACACAGTTCAACGTTGCACACTTTGATATAACCCTGAGCATTAAAAAGCCTTAACAACCTTTGGAGTTAATTTAAAAACAATTTTACATGTTTCACTCAAATGTATTTTCTGTCATTTCTACGATCCATTTACGCCTTCGAGGGCTCGTGCGGTCGGTACGGAGCTCTTTTGTTATGCAGGCAAACCAGATAAGCACCTTTATCTCATTACGAGTCGGTATAAAGTTTACTGACAAGCGATGTGCGCTGACAGGGAGTCTGAGCCAGGAGGATGAGCTGCAAGTGAAAGGGCTCTGTCAGGAAGTAGCCACAAATAAAAGAGTGAAAACTTTGACATTCAAAATAAGAGAGCCAGTAAGTGGCATCGTGAGGTTTTACGGTGACACGGTACGTCGATAGCAACGACAACAGGTGTGTCATTTCTGTCGCATAGCGACCACAATAAATCTTAGTCGTTGTTTACCCAGTGTTAGCCCGATGTGCTAATAACGTCAGCGTATTATTACAATAATATGAGCATAATTAAGTAAGAATCCGTGCTAATACTTCAAAAAAGGATTAGCAATCTGCCTGTCGAGTCGCGACGAGCTTCCCAGCTAAAGCGGCTAATGTTAGCCCCAAGAAATAATCACAACTCGCTAGCTTTAGCCGGGCAGCTAGCTGACATCCGCTGCCCGCGTTCGTGCCTCGGTGTCCCCGCCGCCCGCGCAAAATTAACAAACGAAGCCGTAATTAGTATTTCATACCAGAGTCTCTCATCACCCGAGACATGTCCCTGTACCGCTCCCACGCATTTCGTGCAGCAGATCAATGTCCAGTCAGTTTGAGACCTGCCCGTTCAAACCTTGCAGTAGGAGGAGTTTACATCCCCCCTGCCTGCTGCAGGAACAGCAGCCTGGAAAGCAGCAGGCGACAAAACACACACACACCACTGTACTACAAGACAACACTACAGCAGTATTTAAGGAATCCGAGCTCGCTCACTTCAATATAAAACTATGAATACAGTCTATTCTAGCCAATAGACAGTTCACACCAGAGAAGAACACATTGCGTGCAAGGTCTCACACTGCCTCTAACACCACTGGGTGAGTCATCCTTATTTTGTTTGATTTGTATATGAACCATTAAATGTTTTGCATGCATGTCGCCCAACAGACTGGCTGTAGAAACAGCCTGTTCTGAGGAAGTCCAACTCATTTGTGTTCAGGAGCCAGGTGCTGATTCTTTGGGAACCTTCAGGTCACAGCAACAACTCGAAAAGTAGTGAGTGTTTGAAAATAACATGAAAGAGATATCACGTTTAAAGTGTAAATCAAAACAATGATAAATATAAACCTTTGATTTAGACCTTAAACTCGTTTTTAAATGGCTGAATGTTTCACATCACATTAAATCACTCACACAAAATAGAGATTTTTGCTTACTGTCGACTGATGTTAAAGCTCAGCAGTAGTTTCGAAGGAAACCAAAACGTCACCCTGTTCAGCCATGTGAGGCTCACTACTCCTGCTCGCTCACCTTTTCTGACAGAGACACCAAAAGGAATGAAGACAAACTGCAACAGGCCACATATCAGCGATGACGCATCAGCACGTCTGCAATTACGACCTGTGTGGGCAGGTTGAGCCAGTTGCATTTAAAGGAAGTCCCCATGGAAAAACTGCCCACTTTTTAGTGTGACCCTTTCATGCCAAATTGCATTCAATGCTGAAGGCGAAAGTTGTCAGACTTATTGCAACTGGGTGTTTTGTCATAGAGCAAAGAGGCCCTCGCTGCGGACTCAGACAAACAGAAAATAAAGGACAAACCTGTTTTCCGATGCTGGCTGAGTTTCGTAAATTTAGTGCTGATGGGTGCAAGGGCTTGTTTGACAACTCCAGGGCCTCTGGTGGTTTTCTGGTATTTGTTAATCCACTCGAAGTTTTGTAGCTGAGCAGGAGACCTGCAGATATCTGGCACGAAGCAGACAGAGGGAACGAACAGGTGAGATAAAGTCGATGGACATGCATTATTGTTCGGGCACAGATTATGACAGATGCATGACTTGAGGTTTCCTTTTTCTTTTCTCTGAACTGGTGATTACCAGGAGTGGATTCAGAAGAACAGCAATGGTCAGAGTCTTGGAACAGGCAACAGCTCACATCATTTCTGTAATGATCTGCTTACCTTTAACATTTTTTAGACCCTTCCTTTTAACAACTGCGGGCGGCAAGTCCTTGATCTTTTCCATTACCAGAGTCCTTCAACAAGTTAGAAGTTTTCGTGGCATAACCTGGAGTACCGCGTAAAAAACACGAGAGCCACCGACATACCAGTCATGCTCACATGCGGCTTTCACATGGAGAACAGAGAGCTGGTGACAAAACTGGCACATCCCAATCGAGGGAAACCTCTGTCAACCATTCAACGGCCCTATTACGAGAGCAGACGGTGAAAATGATGAAAGCATGGAGAGGAAGTATCACGTCCTGTTCAAAAAGCTCTTATCTTGTCCTTCTGCAGGCTGTGAAAGAAACGAACGCAGCTAACTAAACATACATCTCACACAAGCCCAACTCCACCCCTTTCGGTCCGTCTCACTCTGTCAGCATGTTTCGGTCCCTTCTCTGTCAGCTGTGTATCATGTGTAGACACACAAACTTACTCGACCAGTTTGTTTGGGATGGTGAGACGAGTGTGAGAACAAACAAACAGCCTACAGAAACCTACACTGGAAAGAATGAAATAAATGACATTGAATGTTCCTGACAGAACCTATTTACCACAAGGAAATTAAAGACTGGCTGAACTGGTTTGTTGAGGAAAGACAATTGAACAGCAGGAAGGATTAACCAAAGGAAAACTTGTGTTGGGACCGTCAGGAAGTCACAATTTCGTAAAAGACAGATTTCTCAGGCACGTTTTTTTCAACATTGTCTTAAAAGTGTTTTTGTTGGGATTTTTGTAGGAAGTTTAGAAAATGACAAGTCAAACAATAAAAAGTACTTTCTTCAAAAATGACTCAGGCTGTGTTATAAGACCTTCTCATGATCAGAAACAGTTTTGTCATTGTCTTACACACTCTTCCATAATTATTGTTGTTATGGGAAGTGGATTCCCAACGCTACTACCATGCTCTGTCATATGCTTCAAATGACAAGAGCACAACCTTGTGAAGTGGCTCCTTGTGATCTTCGTGATTATGTTTGATGTGAAAAATGGTGGCGTTTCAAAATAAGTAGTTACTTTTGGATTTTATTTGCAATAAATTCCAAATGATCCTTTTTCTACTGAACACTTTCAAAGTTGGTTTTCCAGCTTTAAATTTCAAGTCTTAACCTTTCTGAAGCGTGCTTCTCTGTATAAATGAACCACATGAGGGCAGACCTACCACTCCACGCTTTGTTGACTTCACTGAGGAAGAGACGAGAGTGGGACCCAAAGGGAAGTTTGAGGTTCAGTTCTTCACCCTTGTAACTTATTCTCACCCTGATATCGGCACCTTCAACACAGACAACGCAAAAAGAAATGTTTAATTGTGTCGCAGGGTTACGAGTGAGTTAAAATAAGGGCCACTTACCCACAATCATGAGTTCTTCTGGTGAAGAAACTTTTAAAAAATACATAAAAAGAAGTGCAGTGTGAGAAACAAATAAGGACACTTCAGAGATAAACATCATGTCACCACATATACTGTGTTGCACTTTGACATTTGGTTGTTTTTGGATTGAATGAGTGACGCTTGCTCACCTTCGACAACAGCAAAGTCAAGAGATATCGGTATGATGTCCTCCAGTGATACGTCATCAGCAGTAATGGCCATTCGCCGATGGGTATAAATAAAGATTCTGCAAAACATCACAAAAGTATTTGAAATCACAATTCATAATTGATGGTTAAATGCAATCAAGCATGATGAAAAATAGCTGCTCACAGTTCAAATGAACACAGTCACCATTGGAGCCACATTACCTTTGTGAGGAGCACATAATGCATCATTATGGGGACTGTGTCGGGCAGGTTGATGCAATTCTGTGGTAATTTCTGAGGACAGTTTGTATTCTTGGCCCAGATTGCACTCTGCTGCCTCCTCCTCCGCTCCATGCAAAACTACATTTTTAGACTCACTATCGTACCACGCTGAAGGAAGACCACAGCGGAGCAACATTGCATCCGGAGACATGTGAGAACTTACGCTTGTTCTTGAGCAGATGCCACCAGTCCCAGCAGCCTGCTCTCTGCCGTCTTATCAAACAGGACGTCACACTGGACAGCATGTGTAGAATCGGGTTAAGGAGGCCATGTTTCTTTGGCTGGAATGATGCTTCGTGAACTGAATATGTTTGGTAAAAAAAAATCTGAATACTAAATAGGATTGTTTCTAAAAGTGAAACTATTTCAGGGTTGAAAATCCAAAGGCAAACAAAGGACTTTTACATGTTAAACTTTAACATGATCTAAACACGCAGGAAACTATAGATTGACTGTGTCTCTCAATGTCTAATTTATTTCTTATGGCAGTGAAGCAAAGAGAGCTGTCCAAATGAATCATAAGCACCCTAATCAAAACCACCACAGGCTACACAGTTACTCTTAAAGATCTCAGAATGACTATTTACAATGTCATCAAAACGTTTTACTCCTGAAATGTCTGAGAGAGTCGGTTTGAATTTCATACAGGAGTTTCACAGGACACATAAAGAGCTCCAGGCTAAGCTGCATTAATTTTGAACTGTTCTTGTAACTCTTGAGCTGAGCTCTGAATGAAGACAAGAACACTGGGCGTCACAACAAGCAGGAACAACATTCACAGGAACGATTACCAACACAGAAACTTTTGTGATCGGGGGATTTACGTGTATCCTTTCATGGGTGACAAAGTGATGTCCGTAAATACAAGAACAGACTATTTGATCTTAAACATGGTGGAGTTTCTACTTCCTCCCTTGCCTTGATACAAAATGACAATGAAAAGGAAGGATAAAAGGATGAACATTAACCCGCTATTACACAGTTTGAAGAAACTTGTTTTGCTGTCAAGGTCTTGGCTCTTTAAGCCAAAACAAAACATCCAACAGCTCAAAGAAATGACCACAAAAGAGAAGTCCTGGTTTCAACTAGCAATGAGTGCTGAGCTGAAAGAGCTGAGATCTGCAGAAAAAAAGGCTTTTGCAAACAAAATCAATGCTTTATCGTGTCAAAATGGAAAAAGGATCAGAAAATAAAGCTGCAGACAAATGCAAAAAAGTAGCTCAATGTAGAGAAAAAAAAATCACTGACTGAGATTGATGCCAAAAGTTCTGCAGCCACATATTAGTCAAAGATTAAGGGGAAAAAAATCCAGTTTCAACATGAATAATTGCTTTTATAGAGAGCAAGAAGATTAGAGATTTATTATCTGAAACAGTGAAAACAATAAATGATTTTAATATTACACAGACTACATT
>JAUESF010000008.1:6618001-6631909 GCA_032274765.1 Malacoctenus tetranemus
CACACACACACACACACACACACACACACACACACACACACACACACACACACACACACACACACACACACTTTGGGCATTTCAGGCACATGACATATGCATACTTTTAACACTCACACACCTCAACCTAACCTCAGTGTGAGGTGAAAATGTGCTATCATCGACAAAAACACGCAGACTAAACTTCTTGATCATACAGGAACTAAACATTAGTCGCTGCTCCCTCAAGATGGGACAGTGGGGCCTTCAAGGTTAGAAAAGTAAACTTGTGGCCAGAGGATCAGTTTAGGTTTTCAAGGTTTGAGGTGTGAAATCAGGTTCAGGTGCCCACCAGGATGTGGAGGAACAAACAAATAGACACACAGACACACACAGACTGAACTTTACTCTCAAGTCACTGAAAAAACAAAATGAGTTCCTGATTTGTTCAGACTTGCAACACGAGCCGCAGGGTTGCTTGTGAAATTTGGGTCAGTGAGGAAGTTTAGTGGAACCCTTTGGAGCAGTCTGATACACTGTGGTTTCTGATTAAGCTCAAGAGTTTGTGGCTTCATCCCCCGGCAAGTACCTCCAAACACATGCAACTCATACTGAAAACTTGATCACTCGAAGCTTTTGCTTTACATGTGTCCAACTGACAGATGTTTGGGTCAGTGATGAGTCGTACTACTAATCGCTTTGTTGCCGTAATCCATTTTTATTTTTCTACCGTACAACAATCCATATGTACATTCAATGCAACAGGCACAGTGTTTCACTAACCGTTTAACAAAACTATGGACAGTTTACAGGAAAAGGTGGTGACATGTGAGAATAAATTCTGTTACTCAAATTTCAGTTTCTGTTCAGTTTCCTCAATCAAACAGTATTTGCATACAATGCAGCCGGAGCACATTCAAATATACAACAACTGCACCCTACAGAAATAATACTGAACAGCTGGCTGTTCTGGAGAACTACTTTCAGAATAACTTATATTTTATACAGTAATGACTTTTTGCATGAGAACCTCAAAGACGATCAAGTTTGATACAATATGCATCAACAGTCAAAACTCTAGAAACTCGCTATTTTCTGTTCTAGAGGCTTTTTTTTATCCAAAACATGGATAGCAGGATCACATCTGACTATAATGTCATACAAAGGTATTTAAGAGATTATCTGAACTGTTAAATACATCAAAGTTTCCCATCCACACACGCACAAGTCACACAATAAAATATATATTTCGATATGTTTCTCTTCCAAATCACTCACCCACAGGCACTATATAAGCCTCTCAAGAGGTCTGAGGGACCTCATGAAATAAATAAGAGGAGATCGTTTCTGATTGTTCATTTAGCTCCTGATTTATGTCAACAGGTACTGCTGCAACATTTCCACATCAAGTGCTCTGATTTATCATTTTCTGTCACACAGAATCAAGCCTGACGATGTTTACGAACTCTGCATAAAGAGAAATGCTAATACAGTTCTGAAGACGTCTCTGCAGCATCAGCAGCGCTAACACCCTCCCATGTGATTGGCTACTGAAGATGTCAATCAAAAGTAAGAACACACCTTCCAGATGGTAATCGTCACTGGTGCATCTGTTTGCTGGGACTTTAAGGTGCCTGTTCACACAGACTGATCAGAGAATCCCACCCTGAGCTTTCATTTTGAGGATCTCTGCAGCCATTTTCTCTGCATTCATCAGATGTGGGAACATTTCCATGACTGTGTCCACCTGCTGGGGGTTGAAGATAGCGTGCAGTTTCTTCCGGAGCTCCAGCCTTTTTTGGTCAAACGCAGGAGAAGGTGACTGCTGCTGCTGCTGCTGCTGCTGCTGCTGCTGACCCCAGGAATCGTACTGATGACCCTGATAGGAGCCGCACGAGCTGTTGGAGGAATGTGTTGAACCAGGAAGGCTGCTGTTCGCCCTGGTCTGAGGAAGACCCTGGAAAGGGTCCGACCAGTAGCTCTGCTGAAGCTGCGGAGCTCCGTTGTAATGGACTTGCCCGGGGAGGCTGTGCCTGTTTGACCCAGAGGGTGGGAACATATGAGGGGGGTAGGCGTCATAGTTGGGGAGACTGTTGGAACCGATGTTCCCGTGATGCTGTTGGTGGGACGTCTGGGCCACTGAGGGGGAACAACTCTGACAGGACTGGCTGGCGTTCTGCACGGAGGCTCGCTTGTGTCCATTGAGGACACTGGGATGTTGGTGCCTGAGCATGTGGGAGCTGCTGCTGAGGGGATGTGAAATGTCAGAGTACTGGCTCTCAATCGAGCCGAGGCCTGAATCCAGGTACTCATGAGACATGTTGCCATAGTAATTATTTGGCATCAAGTGCAGTCCAGGCCACTCTTTCTGATGCTGGGGTCCTGTTACAGAACAGGGGACGTGCTTTGGACTGTTTCTGGGATCGTCCCAGTACAGCACTTTGTTTTCAGTAACCTGACCAGGATGAGGGAATCCCAGCTGGTCTCTGATCAGATCTGGGTGCGAGTCTTGAGGCTGGCAGCAGACGCTGCGAGCAGGCGCAAGATCAGATTGATGGTGTCTGGATGAAGATCGGACGTTTTTCTCCTCTTTGGCCGTGGAAATCTGAGCTTTCTCTCTCAGCTCATCAGCCAACGACTGATAGGACTGGTTTGCTCTCTCGGGATGGTAAAACTTACATTTAATGCCATAAGTGCACTTTTTATCTGAAAGGAAAAAACACAAGAAGATAAAGATTATTTTCCCATTTAGCTACAACGTGTTAACCTCTGTTAAGGATGTCATGCTTTCACCCGAGTCGGTGGAGGGTTTGTTGGCTCGTCTGCTTTTTAACAGAATAACTCGAGAACCCTCGGAGGAGGTATGCGCTCTACCGGGTGCTCTTGTAGGTTTTTTGTTAATTTAGTCGGGCTTGTAAAAGTGGACAGATGCTATCAATTCACAATGTCTTGAAAAACAGATTAGAATAAAAACATTATGAAGTAACTCAGGATGCCTTTGGGAACGTACACATGATTCACACTGCATTGGGAACAGATTTAGATGAATAAAAACCTGAATCAATTAAACTTTGTCATTTTGTCCAGTCAAAAAATGACACTGAAATAGAAGTGGACACGAGAGAAATAATAAACTCTGTTTTTTTGGAGGGCACCACCGCTGTCTTACCATATGGACAGAGTTGCCTCTTCTGCTCCTCAGGTGGAGGATTCTTTCTCAGGAAGTTGTCCAGACTGGGACCGTGGCGGCCCAGAGGGTCATCCGGAGGCATGAACCTGAACACAAACAAGTGGAGCCACGTTATCAGCTGGCAACAACTCAACCGAGGGTTGAATATCAATTTTGTTTTCCACATGTGGCTCGATAAAATCGCATCAAACAGCATTAAAAGAAGGACACTCGGACTTACTTGTCATTCACAAACGAGTACATGAGGAGCCTCTCCTCAATGCATTTCTTCCACTCAGGCCTCTCTCCTTGGAGATCTCGATAGGTGTCATTGGATACAATGACGCCGTCTGACTCATATGCCAACTTGACAATGAAGCGGTCATCGTAGCAAACCACTCGTTTTCCCCCGACGCGACGGGACGGAGTAAACACCACTATTTTCTGCCTTTCAAGCTCCAACAGGAAGTGTTGATCTGAAAGAACAAACAATTGGGAATCAGATAAAGATGAAGAGCTCCAGTGCACCAGAGGACAAAGATTGTGTTATCAACATTTGCCAAAAATGAAAGTTAAAAACTTCAAAAAGCAGAAGGCACCGTGAAAAAACACAACAAGCTTCAGAATTCAGTGATCAGATACTGAGGACACGTAGACTGGTGCCACACCACCTGTATAAACATTATTACATCTATGTAAACAATGCATCACATTGATCTATGCGTAATATGAGCAAATGAAAACATACTGAACACATTAGACATCAAATGAACCATTGACTTTGCATAATGACCGAGCAGCTTGGTTGTGTGATGTTTACCTAAAGGCACTTCTTTGACTAAGTGTTTTAGATTCTCAGGGTGATTGCCTTCACTTAACCTACTGCAAAAGATGGCTGTGAACGGTTAACCTGCACTCTACAAGTAAACCCCACGTGGGTGGAGAAGGAAGAGAGAAAAAGGCACCAGTACTTCCTGGTGGGATTTTCCCTGCAGCGCCTATAACGCAGGTTTTTTTTTTTTTTACTTCCTTGTTCGCAGGGGTGAAAATAGAACCTTTGGATCACTCCACCCAGGCCGCACAGTTACCCAACCGCAACAGCAGCAGGGTGTTGATTCACTGGTTTCAACAGGCTGTCCCAGCCTTTGTCACAATATCCTGCTGCTTTATCCCCAGCACGCACCACAAGTTTCAGAAAACAACATGGTACATATGACTTTAAATCTGCTCTGAAGACGAGCGTAGATACACCCTATGGTTTATGACTCAGCCGTCACACATGTGCAGGCCTTCATTGTGTGCTGCTTTCCAGGATTATCCGACTGCACACACCCTGCGACGATTAAAAGTGAAAACTTGAGCTCGGTGTCCTCACATGTCGGCAGTTTGAATATCAGGACAAGAAGTTGTCGCTTTAATCAGAGAGCGAGAGGTGTTTTTTGTTCAGGGTTGAAGAAGGAAGTAGGAAGCAAAAAGCCTCCACAAAGGACACAGTAATTATTTACTCTCAGAGACACTTGACATGTCCAACAGCAACAGATGCTCACACATCTACTGCGGACTGAATTGAAAAGTCAAATGTTTTCATTTGTGACGGGTTGTTTTATCTGTATAAATGCCACTGAACAGGTATCCGCACTGTGTTGAATCAACTTTGAGTCAGTGTCAGTGTCCTTCACAAACTTGAAGATATTTTATCAGCGGTTGGACTATTGAAGACTGGCAGCATCTCAAATAGTTTGACAGTCACACGTTTTGGCAGGCAGTCGAGCTCCCTTGGAACTACACCACAACAGATATATTATGTTAGGTAAGAGATAAGGATTTATTGTCTTTGTAGTTGTAACTCGGCCTCACTCCGGCTCGTTCCACGCGGAAACAACAACATTGGGTTGTATATAAAGCTCTTCCCATAAAGAGGGAACCGTATCAGGAAGGTTTTCGGTCCAATCGACAACGAAACCTCTGGGCCAGTAGATTGGACACGAGAACAAAACTCAGCCGATGATGACGGCGGATAAACAGAGGAGGAAGTATCAAAATCCAAACAAAGATGACATGAAGATATCGAGCACAAGGAGGGAAGGGGACACGAAAGTGCGAACAACTGACAATGGGGGAACTTGTGCTTTGGATCATGTGACCTCTAAGACCCCAAAAAAACTGTGAGGACAGATCACGGAAGTGTGAAAACAAACAAAATAATGCAGATGCACTGAAACGTGTCTGAGTGTAAAGTTGGCTTTAAAGCCTCCTGAAAGTTATTGCTCCAAAGGTGAAGGCAAAGAGTGACTGTTGTTTCCGTTGGACCTTATTTGTTATTGAACCGCTCTCAGGCGGTGCTGATTCAACATGAACATGTGTCATTTAAAGGAGCCGACTGTGGCTCACTTGATGGAAACACGCCCTGTTGCGCGACCTTTGGAGACCTCACCTGTGAGGGGGGCGTCGGGTCTCGGCTGCTCTTTCCGCCACGTGGGAACAAACACAGTAATGCTCTTGTGACCTCTGTCCAGGAAGAAGTTGACAGCGAGCTGTATGCCCCGGCATGAGAACACTTCCTTGTTGCCGTGGCTGCAAAGAGAAGCGGCGGGGAAAAAACATGAATATGAATGATGAGACTGTAAATAATCTGACAGGAAGGAGCACAAGTTCTGTTGATCTGTACAAACATCCCACGCCTTCGAATGTTGCCTGCGGCCATCGGTGCCTGTGAACGCGCCGTGCTGCACGGCAGGTCGGGCTCAGGGTGGAGACTTTTTTGGGGCTGGTTTATAGAATTTGCATTTTGTGTCTTTGGCCTTTGCAACAACATGCACCGGCAGTGTGGTGAACGCCCTTTTCTAAAGGCAGTTGACACGAATGGAGAGTGAATTGTACGTTTGAGTGTGAAAGCAGAGTGACAGCATGAAAGTGTGTGATGGCAGGGTGAAAAACAGTCTCACACGCACGCTACTGGAGGGAGAAATGTGATTTACCAGAAGTGAAACATCTGGACTGGGTTTCATTTGATTATTTCTTAACTGTATAATATCATGTGTATATTTATGTCTGTTTTTGAGGGGGGACATTCACCATTTGTTGAGATTTATTGAGGTTTTATCTACAAGCGCCTCCTTGGCTGTACGCTGCTCATCTCTCTTTGGTTTTCAGGCCCTTTTACGAAGTGATAGTTTCCGTGACCAGACACTTTTTTCTGGGGGTTCTTGCCTGAAGTTTCAAGCCAATCGAGCCTGTGGCCCACTGATTGGCCAACAAGCCATGCCAGCAGTGTGACTGACTTTAAACTAGCCTGCCATGTTTTTTTTTTTAAAAGGTTCACAACAGCAACTGAACTTTTTTACGATCTCTGTCTCGGATGTCAAACAGCTGCACGCAAATCAACATCTCGGTAAACCGAGATGCGAGTGCCGGCTTGGCTTCCATTGTTGCAGCGTTTTAAGGTCACGTTCACATGAAGAGTTTCCGGTAATGTTGCGATGACGAATCCGTCCTGGCTGAGGAGCGGTGCAATCGCAATTGGGAAAGACCTAAACAGTTTAGAGCTGGGCCGAGTCGGTGCGAGTGCGAAAGTGTTGTAAGTGAGTGACTGTGACAGTGTTTGGGTTGGGTGAGGTTTTTTCCAATGAAAGACGCTTGAAAGTAACAGGAAGTAATCACGCTAAAATAAATAGAACGTGATTGTCATAACAAAGGCATGGTTTCTAAATACCTCATGGCAACGTTGCTGCCGTCGATGACGATTGGCCTCAATTCGGTTTCTGGGTTTCGCTCTGTGAGCGGCGGCGTGGTCCTGCAGGGTCCAAGAGCCCAGCTAGGGGGCAGCAGAGAGTCTTTTTGGTTGGCACCGCTCCTTTCGTTGCCATCGGTACTGGAAGTAACGGTGGCCGTGCTGGTTCTGGTCCTGACGAGCTCCCCCAACACCGAGTTGGTGTCCGTGCAGGTGCCCAGCTTGCGGAAGGCAGCCTTGACCTCGGCCGAGGAGTAGCCCAGCTTCCTGAAGAAGTCCACCCTGAGCTCCTCGCTGTCCGCTCCCACCAGGCCGGCCGCGGCCGGGCTCGGACTGGAAAGTACCTGATTCATCCTGGAGCACCCAGGTGTCTTCACAGTGACACACGACGTGCTGGAAGGCGTCTTCAGGAGGAGGCTGTGTGATTCACTGAGGGATAATGAGACAGGATCAGACCCTGAGAACGCCTAACTTTTGCCAAGTTGCAGCTCTTTGTGTTTGAATGAAACTGAGAAGCTGAAATCTCTGCTGCCATCTTGCTAATAATAATAATGACAGATGCTTGTGTAATGCTGCAATGTGTTGTGAAACTTTGGGTTCTCCAAAGAAAGTCAATCCAGTGGCTCACCTACAGTGATTTCTTTAAGCCTTTGACACAACATCACCTTTTGTTTCTCTCTTTTTTTCTCCCTCCGGCCAGATGTAACTGGCGCCAGACGTCGCATGAATAATGACAGAATTAACTTATGAGCAATGGTTGCCAGCTCTTGTAAACAAAAACTTGTCTCTCTGAAAGAAACGGCACTTTTAAAGGCGTTGGAACGTGGCACTAATGAAACAATTGGACATTTTGAACGGTGTGCTGTACAAAGAGGGGCGATCAAGAGACAACCAGTACATCTCTTCCTGCTAAATGAAGCATTTACATGAATGCAAAACCATTTTAAAGGCTGATACACGTTCAGTCACGTGTTGTTTTGAAGGGAGGAAGTCACGATGTATACGTATATATACATATGTACATACATGCACGTGATGTTCGTCATCAGGTTGGATGATCAAGTTGCACAATGAATCAAAAGAAACCCAGCTGCCAGCCAGTTCCAGGAAAACAGGCCGTGAGTGAGAAAGCTGATTCAGCTGCTCTGTCAGACTTCGTTTGAAGTCACCAAAACTCGAGACGGACTTTGAAAGCTGTTTAAACAACACGAAAGCAACAACAAACAAGTGGAACCTAAACAGCAGGCGGTGTTCACCTTTAGGTGACACAGGTGATCCGCACGGAGACGTGGCCCTGTCTGTCCTAACCAGGTGAGGGCTCCTTTCTTGTTTCCGCCTTGACACTTTAAAGTCACCGCGGACGGAACCCGGCGGACCTTACCTGCGCTGCTCGTCCCTCTGGCTTCATCTCGCCTTTTGAGTTGCGAGCTCATAACTTCGGTCACAGAGTGTCCGAGTACACTCACTCTGACACGGCTCCCACTTGTCTGGAGCTCCGCCCCCAGCCTTTTGGAAACGAGCGCTCCCTCCCCGCTCCTCCTGCAAGTCTGAGACACGCAAGGCCACGGGGAGATTTGCATACAGGGCCGATAAGATAAGGCGTTCCTCTGTTTCTTCCGCCTGTCACTCAGTCTGACTGGCGCGTCGCAGCAGTTTTCCTTTCTTCCTCTTTGCGGATGAGTTCCTGTTGCGACTTCTGTCGCTCGCTCATTGTCGCACAGAGTCAGAGAGAGAAAGCGACATACCAAGGATTGTTCGAGAACTTTGTGCGGGACGAGAAGTGAAATTCAAGACGTCAAACTGCATCTGTTTTCCTGACATAGCTGTCAGTCACGGAAAAATACAAGTAGAAATAAATGATTTAAGTAAACTGGCAATTCAAAGTCAGTGTTGTTTGATATATAACACATACAAAAGCAGCAAGTACTCTTTGGGACTCCAATTTGAGGACTTTGAATTTGATAAGAACATACCAGTAAATGCTGTGGCATGACTTCACATGATTGTCACTTGAACAACATTGACCACAACGAATATACAATACATTATATGAACATTTGCTAGTTGTACTTTAGGTTTGATTGTACTATTTTTGCCAAGTAATGATGAGTTGCATGAGGTGCTGCTCAGCACATCAACAGCTCTCCTGCTGATTCACTGTTGTCGTTTCGGATTCCAAATCAAAACCACAAATCATGTTTATCTACGTGACATTTCTTTCTGTTTTTTATCTGCCTCACTAAAGGAGGAAATCCCTGATGTTCATCTCTGTGAGAGCGGTAGAGATGTAGAAGACGCCCCCTTGTGGTTCCGAGGAGAAAAAACAAAGCTTCGCCAAACCTGCTCAGTACTTGCAGGACATTATCATGTAGATGGACAGTTAATTTGAAGGGAAAAAAACAGACAAAAAGCAATAACAGTGCAACTGAGTGGATAGAAAATCGTCAAATAATAAAATAAAGTGTCCATTTTTTCACATTTCATTTAGAAAGGCATAAATTTGGTCATAATAAAAGGATATAATAGTGAAAAGATGAATAAAAAATGGAAAATCTGTTTCACAGCAGTAAATCCAATTTGAGATAATTATAATTTGAAATCTAAAAGTCAGGTATTAGTTCGCATTTTTATTTTCATGATCAGGTCGATGGAATATGAAAGAGACACATTAAAATGACAGAAGAGTTTTTGTACATACAAATAATATCAATATCTAATTTTGCACTCTGTTTTTTTAATTCAACACTGTGACTGTGTGTATGAGCTTAACGCACCGACTTCCTTGTGTCATACAAAACATTCATACCAACGTTCACGGCCCACAGCAGAAATCTTTTTACTTCATATTTTGGCCGCTAGGAGTCACCCTTGCTTCACTCTGCACCGACGGCGCTGTCCTCAGGGGGCTTAAGGAAAACCTTAGACTGCTGCTGGTTGTGGCTTTACTAGACTGGTTGTTCAGCTGTGTGTAGTGTGCGTGTGTGTAGCTGTGTGAGTGTGAGTGTGTTTGCAAACAACCCTTTGTACACAGGGTTAATGGCATGGTCGAGTTGGGCTCACACTGCGTGGAGCTGGTTAATGGCATATACGGAGTTGAGTTCCGGAGAGTGAAGAAGGTAATCAGGGCCAGTTGCCAGGCAGTTGCCTCCTCTGAGGGGCCACACCAGTGGTCCCAGGTGTCTGCAAGGGCTGATATTACTGCGGGGCAATGAGCTGCAGCCAGCAACCACGAGCTGGGAAGGCGCGCGCACACACACACACACACACATGCACATGCACATGAACGCACACAAACCTCCAGATGCATTTCCATCAGATCAGAAGACATTACAGTGACGTACGTTCTTTTTTCTGGAGACTTCCTCCTTCTGTTGATCCCACCTAACATGACCACAATTCACTCAACAGCTGGGACAAAAAAAAAACTAAATTAAAAAAGAAAACCTGAATGTGAAAGTCACTTTTCATACAGGTGGATTATTTCTGACTTGAGATGTGAGAGAGCTTCCAAGTGCATCGTGAAGCAACATCTGCAGTGTGACACTTGGCAAGGAGGACAGTTATTTAGTGCTTTATTGAATGCAATCTGTAAACGCACCGTTTTGTCCACAGTCGTCGGTGTTTCTGCGCGTATTGTTTTGTAATTTATGGCCAGATTACGTTGGAAGACATCATTTGGCAAGCGAGGAAACCATTGTTCAGTAATGCAAATCTCCAACCTCGCTGAGAATCCGAGCGCCCAAGATGGGATGAGCTCCTCGCAGGCTCGGCGTTTGCGAACATCAAACGCTCATTTCCTTAACATCTTGGGGGAGGCACTGCCCTGCTCAAAGGCATATCTTTTTCCTCCAGGCAGGTGTAGTTTGGCAAGGCTTGTTAAACCTGAGACAGTTGATCAAATATTCAGCCAGGCTCATTGTGCTGCTGAGAGCTTTTGGATGTGGTTGGGATATTGCCGTGCTGATAAAAAAAAAAAACCACACAGCTTTGTAGTGCCTCTGTGCCGGGCTCCCTTTGCCTTCCCTTTCACTGACTGCCCGGGTCAGCCGTCTGTCAGAAAAATTAATTTTTGTATGATTCCTTTAAAAAGATCCAAAGTAAAGAAAAGGCAGCCCTTAACTGAAGTAATCCATCTTGCGCCAATGGTGTCAGAGTGATTCACGATTTCCAATTTAGCCACGGTTTGAATCTAAAGTAAATCAGGCAGGACGGCTCTACCCTTTGTGCAGCCGGACGACAAACCCTCAGTGACAAGAGCTTTCAAATGAACATATCCCCCACATTCATCTTGTTCATTTATTACCTCAGACACCCCTACTACTTGTCCTACATAGATCAGCAAGCAAAGACCTCCTGGCATTGTGCGCGAACGTCGGGGGAGGTAAGGCATCACCAGCAGCGAGGTGGCTACAGTATTGATGTGAAATTGGACAAAGGAGAGGAGGCGCGGAGAGGACCCAGGTTTTGAGTCGCCGTTTAATTAGATTTGCTTTGATTAGTGACAAATGAATTCCCTGAGCAGGAGGTGAGCGGCGAATTGCAATGCAGGGCCTCCTGCAGCCCGCTCTTCATGGACGCTGGCTCTGTGAGATGTGCACGGCAGGCGTTTGTTTTTCATCGCGGCCTTGTGTACACTGATTTGTTTTGATTGCCTGTAATGCAAGTACTTTGTTTGTTTGCTGAGTGACCAATAAAGAACTGAAACATACCTCACTCACAAGATCTTGCAAGAATGCAACTTCAATGTGTTGTCAGCCTCACAGCAGTTAAAAAATGATTATTTTGAATTGTTTCAACCATCAAATATGTACATTTAAGGTGATAAAAGACATTCTCACTCAGAGGATTAGATGAGGCCAGAATGACTAACAGCCCAGTCCTGGATGAAGGGCTCCTGGGTCTCAATTAGAAGACAGTCCCCAAAGCTCACGTCCGTCCATTCACCCCGTCTCCTTCGCTTATCTGAGAGCAGGACGTGGGAGCAACAGTCTCAGCAGAGATGGCTGCACTTCTCTCCCACTGGACCCCGAGGAGTTCCCAGACCAGCCATCAACCCTACAGCAAGTCCCAGATCTCCCCCAGGGCCTCCTTCTGAGGGAGGGGGGGAGGCATTTACATGTAACACCTCCCTGAGGAGGCGATCAGGAGGTAACCGAAACAGATACCTGAACAGCCTCAGCTGACCCTTTGTCAACATGTCACTCGTAATTATTAGAAAGAAGTGATTGTGGTTTTACCTTTAAGTTACCTTAATTCTTCGATTCACAAACACAGCGTGGAGGGGCGGGGCTTCGAGGTGCCCACCCCAGTCCTGACTTGCTTTGCTGGTGTTCACACGCTGCCAAGAAAGTGATTTTCTGACTCTGCAAAAAAAATGTGTACTACTAGTAATTTGCCAAAAAGATGTTTTGCATTGTCTGAAAAAAAGAAACTTGGATGAGAAGCAAATTATCGGATGTAAATGAGGAAAAATGTCTTTGGGAACACCAAGTGAAAAGATTCTTTGAATTGAATAAATTACAAGTAAGATGCACTAATCATGCTTATGTTGCTTTTTGTCATTTAGAACCCTAAAAAAAAAATACTGAGGCATTTTTTTTTGTTTGTTATGACAACGTGCACACTTTCCAAGTAAACCAAACAAAGTTGTTAGCGCCTCACGCTAAATAAATGTGGACGAGGAAGCCATAGATCATTTAAAGATCTTTGTGCGGAGATGCACTCGAGCCCCTTGCAGGTGTAACCTCAGCGTGAAGCCTCATCCAAGAGCACCAACAACGCTCTGATTAATTGTTCCTGTCAGCGCAGGTCATTTAGCCCGAGCTGCTCTTCTGCATATTACTCACGGTTTCCTCCGTGCACAGCAGCGCATGTGGAGGTAGAGGTTACGCGGAGACGCGTGCAGAACAAGCACACGCGGTCGCACACAGAAGTGCACACACAGAAGTGGACGCACAGAAGTGGACACACAAAAGCACTCAAACAAAGGGAAGAAAAAAAAAACGGTCCTCCCTCCAGCGCCGGAGCTCGTGTGTTACAGCGATTCATGCACAGGCAGTCAGGCAATGCTCCAAGGTATTCATTACTATTGATGTCAGAGTCCACAACAAGAAGTGATGGCTGAACCTCCTGCAGTCTGTACTGTTTAAAGGCGAGCTCCTCTCCCCCAGCTGTTGCTCTCTGTCTTTACTTAGGAGGGGGGCGGTGGGCGGTGGGGGACGACGACTGTGATGATTAATGCACTGCTGGGATCTCACAGAACGAGTCTGGACTTTTCTTTCACAGAAGTCCTTTGCTCAGATTGTGTGGACGCATTCATACAAAAATCTCCGCCGTGGAGCCCAAAAAAAACAAACAGCAACAAAATTGAAAAATGGCACCGGTCTCGCTCTCCTGCCATGTCGGAGCGACTCTGCAGCTCCAGATGAATTAGGCTGACGCCTGTTTGCTTCCCAGTGTCGTCGTGAACGTACGCTCACTGTTTCTTGGTTTTCAGTTTTCACCTCTCTGAACCCGAACCAGTTTTTATCAATCAAGTGTGTTACTTGCTCTGGCAGGACTCAGTACACGTGTTGGCTTCCTGATGATCGCAAAGGGGGGGGGATAAATAGCCTCATGGTGTTTGCTGGGTTTTTATTGGGAACACTTTTTCTTTTGTGCGGAATGAAAAGGTAACATCGTTTCATAGTGTGACAGCTCCTCTCGGTTCTCCCACTCACTGCTTGATGACTCTGCTGTCTGTTCACCTCAGGGCTCCTGTTCTTGCTCGCGCTACTCACAATCGTGGTATGAACTGTACACTGATAACACAAACTTGATTTGGCTTGGTGGAGGCGCTGAATGCCAGAGATAGTGGCTCATCTCAGCGAGCGCGGCTCCTCACTCGCTCCTCTTCTATACTCGGTGCTTGACTCATGACAAGCTGCAGGGTTTGTTGAAAGACGCTCTGAAAAAGGGAGGCCTGATTGGAACTAAACAGCTCAAGTGTCCTAGTAATGATACTGAAAAGTGCAATGAATAAGGAGCTGAA
>JAUESF010000008.1:6632009-6643893 GCA_032274765.1 Malacoctenus tetranemus
ATTTTAGGCTATTTATAATGAGGAAAACAAATGAAGGTGTGCTTTTGATGTCAGTTATGAGGCACATAAACAGAGAAAGTGAACCGAACTAAACGACATGTGACATTTATTGGCATTTCTTTCCCAATCTAACCGAGTCCCGGGTCTATGTTGGTGTGAACGTGTCTCTGAAGCCTTCTGCTTCTTGTTCATGCGTGTTTCTGAAAGACTTTGGCAAAACTCTGGCAAACCCGGCAGCCGTAAAGGGGGCCTCAGTGTTTCTCAGAAGCAATCTGTGGGACTTTCTGCCGAGTGTTCGACAGCATTTGAAACTGAAGTTTTCATCCACTCACAGAGATCTTTCGGAGGGACTGCGTCCATCCCCACCGAGGGGCTTCAGATCCTTTAAGGGTATTTAAAATGCCTCCGCTGACGCCTTACAGTCAGCCCCTCGTTTGATTGGTCCTGCTAATACCTGCTTTTGCATTCTCAACCACACGACTCAAGTGAATTTCAGGTATAATAATACACTCCACCGCCCGATGTATTCAGTTTGCTCCTGTGTTGTTGCAAGTGTGACTCAACGGTTTGATTACTTCAAAACAAACACTGGAGAGGAAATTCCACCCTCGGTGGTAAATGGCTAAAATGTGCTTAAGAGGTGTTGGAAAAAAAGAAATAACAGTCATCAGTTTCAACTAGAGGGTGATTTTTCTTTCTCTCTCTCTCTTTTTTAGGGCCAGTTTATACCCACAGGGTCATGGTGGGGTGTTGACAGCTCTTGTGCTCCACTCTGTGTGTGTGGGCATTAGTTTTCTGTCAGTGGCGCTCCCATGGGGCGACTGTTGCCATTAGCTGTTAGATTTCTGATTCGCACCCAGTGGGAGTGGACTCTCAGGACCCGAGCTGCCAACTGGCTGGGATAACATACAGTAAGCCCTGTGGCCCTGTTTAGCATTGTCTAAATGAACCCAGGCTGCATCGCTGCCATCCGTGAACAATAATACATTTATTTCATATTTTGTTTTTACTTTTACGATTGTCTTACGGGGGAAAAAACAACTTAGGCTGAATTTATAAAATAAGATTTCTCTCTTTCGTTTCTTTTCAATTGGCTCAAATGAATCATGGACAAAAATGATCAACCTGTTGATTTGACTGCTGGTTTCATTTCCACATTTTTTCAAGTGTAAAAATGAAATAAAACAAAAAAACTAAATGTCGTAAGTTTTTTAAATGTGTATTAAGATATAAGATAAAAATAAACATATTTTGCGATGCCAGTTCTGATGCAATCAGCACTAATCCATAGCAGGTAACTAACCAAACAGGGGTTTGTTGACTTGTCTCACACTGAGAACACCCCAAGTTCAACTTTTCCCAGATACTCTGTTTCCTCCCCAGTTACACAAAAGCACCAAACGGATGGAGGGACACACAACAAGATCAGCAGAAGGCCTGATGGATCAGTGGTTCGCACAATCAGCTCACTGCACAAAGCTACTGGTTCAATTTGGACTTCTGGAAGTTTATTTCAGATCTTCTGCCTCGACCCAACAAGTTTCTCTTTTATTACCAGTAACGTCGTTCAGCATTAACCACAGAGTTGAAAAGAAACCACGCTTGAGACTAAACGATGATGTGAATTTGCCAGTTGGTGTTGTATTACCTTGGTGATGGATGAGCACCCTGTTCAGCCTGCATCTCCTAAAAATACAGCTTCTTAACCTGCTTCATTCAGAGTAAACTCACTCTGAAGGAGTTAAGAAGCTGCAACCTCACATGAAGATCAAGGACAACATGTTGTGGAAATGCATTATTGACTTTCAATCCCAGTCCTGTCGTTACGTTCATTAATGAACAAGTCCAGAGTCCATGTATCATTCATTGACATGTTTTGCTGCAGGTCTTGAAAAGCCAGTCGCTCACAGATTCTTGTTTTCACACTCGGTCCTCATTAATGTAAGTCCATCCTCACCATGCAGAGCACCATTTGGTCAGCGTGAGTGTTGGAGGAAATGGTGTGTCTTGGCATCGCTCCCTATACGGTCTGCTCATATACTGACAGACCTGAACGTGTGAACGACAGGTTGTAATTATGAGTCAGACCTGGATTGATGGTGGGATGAATGGACAGATGGGGGAGGCATCGTACGGCAGTACAGTAAAGCACGCACACTGTTGCTTTTGGCTGTAAAAAATGAGAAGAATCTGGAAGTTGCCCTGTTAAATGAGGAAGCATTACCTGTCTTGTTATGATTAATGGAGTTCTTTGGATATGACACCCGACTCTATAATAGCTCTATTAGGAAAGCCCCCAAAAGACTGATAACTCTGCCTTTTCCCACGCTGCAAACTACTATCACGCCTTCCACTATGTGTGCTTTGGGGGCCATACTATGTGGATTTCATGAGCTCTAAATCACTTACATCTTCCACTGAGGAAAAGGCTTAAACCACTAAGACAAAATGATGCTTCATTTTTTTGTTTTTTTTCCAGAGCGGGTTATTTTCCCAACAGTTTATGGAGCTTTTAACCCCTCACCAGGCTTTGTTTTTCTCTCCTCAGCGATGTGTAAAAATGTAATTCTTCCTTATCGTGACCCAAACATGCAGCCATTCATCCAGCGGCTGCCAGTTTTTATTTGCTCGGCTTCAGTCTGCTTGTCAGCTTCATGCCATGAATACCTAAAATGGAATTTAAAGTGGTTAAACACAGGTAGTAATTCAGTTTTTTTTTCACCCCCCCCCCACCTCCATCCCTCTAATGAAAATTATTACCATACAATACTGGGCACATTATGTTGTTTTTAGCTCCGGGGCTTAATAGGGTGATCACTTCCTGTCATTTCATTGCCAAGAACTTTAATGGAATTTCTGGATAATTGCAAAAATGCTAATGGATATCGGAGCTTTTGGGATGTAAAACTGAAAGAAAAAAACAAATTCAGTGGAAGCAGATGAATCCCCAATCGTGATGTCGCACTAATATCTATAATGGAAATACAAAGAGATTGTATTATAACGCCATCCTACACAGGAAGAATCTATTACCCAGCAGATCGACAATAAATCACACGAACATCAAGATTTGGGTTTGGAAAAAAAAAAAAAAAACGCATCAAAAATTGAAAATGATGCGAAGATGCTCGGTTAAGCGGCATCAACAATAAGCAGCCACACAGACGCAAGCAGCCTCAGTGTCTTCAGCAGAGGAAAAGGGGGGAAATAAGGACTGTTTCAATTACAGTATACATGCAAAGGCCATCTCTGCAGCAGGATTGATATGTCATTCTAACAATGTCCAATTAAAAAGGGAGAATGCCTTCCATTATTCTTTTATTAGAATACCCGCGCCCGAAACGGCATCGGAAGACATGCACCTCTCGGTTAAAGGTGAGAGTCCATCAGGCGTGAAATGAGTACAGCGCACGTAAAATAATTCATATTTCCCCACGGCGCGCCGTAATTTAGTTTGGCAATTACGCCGGGGCGTGTACACGTGCGAGTGTGTGCGTCTTAATGCCGGCTAAACATGCAAAATAATACGTTTATGGTGAGTTCAATTTTGATGATATGAATTCATAGAACTTCACCCTCTTAAACATGTGGCCTCTCAACCGGGTCTCGCGTCGGATTCTGAACATTGCAGTTTAAAGTCGTGAGATCAAATCCTGCTTTTTTCCACTCGACCATTCAGTGTTGTTTTTTAAAGCCACTGCAGCTTTTGAACTGGAGAAAATCCATCTAACCGTGAGATGTGGCTTTAAAAAAAATACAATTCAACGCATTCAAGGGGATCATTCAGATAAGAAGCCATCAATAAATATGAGCGTCGCAACCAGCAATGTCTCTTGGCACATGTGCTTCTGCTGCATCCTGACAATGAAAACAAACACTGGTCCCATCAGTTGTTTTCAGGTTTAACTGGAGCCAGTTAGATTTTGTGCTGCCTTCACACGTCAAAAAGTACAACTTTATATGCAAAAAACATCCTCACAGTGACACTCCCTCTCTAAGCTATGCACAGAGTGTCAATCTACACCAACATTGTGATGCATTTATATAAAGAAGGGCAAAAGTTTCCATAAACACACTCCTAAAAATTGCCAGTTTCACAAATTATGACCAGGATGTCAATAAACTTCATTTGCAAGTAAACACATCCATTAGTTTTGGCAATAGAGTGCCGATTCAACACTGTCCTGACATTCATATTTTGACACATGTCAAACATTTGAGAAAAACAGAGCCGCAGTGAGGAAGAGCAATAAATGGCCTCCGGCTCTACTACACACAGCCTGGAGGTGGCGCTATAAAGCAGCAGCTTTGTGAACGTGAGCGCTTGTGTTGGTCTGTAATAGAGGAAAGTGGAAGCTTGTGTAACAGTGACACTGTAAGTGATTGTTAACCAAGTGTACACTTCTTCAAGCAGGGAGGAGGAGGAAAAAAAGACCAGCAGTTTACATGAGAATGAACTTTGCATGAGTATCTGCCGTGTAACTGGCATGACATAAAAGGGATGCTTATGCAAAGAGAAACGGCCTGCAGGGTCTTCACCATGACCTAGTTCAAACTTTGCGGGAGGCAACTAAGCTCTTCACAGCTTCTCCTCATCTCCAGCGCTGTGGAAATGAGGAATACATTAATGCCAGTGGAGGACTCTGACCTGACACATAAATCAGTGGCAATATTTATGTGTGCCTGACAAATCTCAGAGAGACGGGTGAAGCATTCTGTTAGTTCCCCCGTGACAAGGCTGGGGAACGGCTCGAGTGCTTAACAATACAGTTAAGATATACAGGCTGATTGAATCCGTGCACTCCCACTCCACCGGCTTCCTCCTCCAGCTACTTCGCTGGACCTAATTATCCCGTGTAAGCAGCAGCCTGGGGATAAGCCGCATCTGAATACTCCAAACTGTCTGTTACACTTCACCATTTAAACCCTGCGTAACACCGGTTATCAGCACTTTTTTTCTCCCCCTCCCCCCCTTCAAGCTCCCCTCGTTTCTTTTCCCCGAGGAGCGTAATTGTCTTGATATGCTCATCACGTTCAGAATGAAATGTTGATTCCACCTTAATTATCTTCCCCAGGGGTCATCGCTGTGACTTCTCTGAAGTAAATAAAGCGACGCGGCGCTCGCGCAGACGAGCCTCGCAGTGGCTACCTGCTGCGCTGCTTTAAGTCGAGCGGGGGCGGGGGGGACGGGGGGACGGATGCCTCGCACATCGTAATTAAACAAGCCGCCCTGACACATTTCAACAATTAACTTTTAATCACCCGGATCCCCTCGCACCTAAATCTCACCACTGACGTTTATAAGGGGGCTTCTCTGCGCCTGGGGCGAAGGGGTTGCGCTCGTCGGATGAAATCTGAAATAAATCTCGCGGGGTAATTGAGAGAGTGAGAGGGGTCAGTCACATCTGGTGGGCAGATTTGTTGTCTGAGTGGAGTGTGATGTGGAGCCTGGGGGGGGGGGGGGGGTCAGCTTTAACAGCTGTGTCACCTGCTGCCACGTCTCCGTCGACATGCCTCCACTTCCTCACACTCATCAGTATAACTCACCTCCGGGTCAGGTGGCCGCGGCCCGGAGGCTTAGAGAGGCTCACTTCTGACCTGGAGGTTGCCGGTTCGGAGTCCTGCAGTGGAGAGACAGAGGCGGAGAAGGTGAGAGCCACCTCTTCCTCTCTGCCTTCCTGACACCCGATGCGTGTCTCTGAGCAAGGCTTTAAAACCCCTGGCTGCTCCCTCGTTAGCGCTCCCTCTACGCCTGGTTAAGGTTAACTATGAATCAGAGGGGTTAAATGCGAGGAGACATTAGCTCTGCTATCTCACTGTGTTCATACGGTCAGAGTCCATCCTGCTCACTGTATTGTCTTCTCTTTTGTCCAATAGTGTGTAAGCATCTTGCTTGGCGGCCATCGTCATGTGATCATGTGAACATGACACCATGTGAGGAGCATCGAGACTGCACAAGCGTTTAATGCACCATGTAGGTTAATTAGTGGAGCATTTCCTTTAAGGTGAATCGTTTTTTTACTGCAGTTTTGCACAATTTACTTGTATATTACCCTTCATTCAAAGCGCTTCATAGACGACTGACGCAGTGAAAAGGGAAAACGAGGACAGGCAAGTAAAACAGTAAACAATGGAATGAAAGAACTCGCAGTTTATCTTGGTCCTAATTCAGTTGCACACCATGTATTTCACGCACTCAGTCACTTGGTTTCCCTTTGACTAATATTGATTTGGTTCATAATGAACTGTCCCTGTGAGCATCTCCAATCAAAAGGCCTGCAGACTGCAGTTAGTGCACCTGTCGTTCCTCTATCTCAACCTTTAACATGAATTCAGAAGGGATTTGGATTGTTGTATCATAATCTGGAGCTTGTCTCGCTCAATCAACTTTATTATGTGTTTTCATGGGTTTTCTACACTGAATTCGATGCGTTGTTGTCACACAACCCCAATTAAAAGACAACTGGATGCCCCCTCTCTGCCTGCTCACTTACAGTAACACTCGTGAAACAAAGTGCAACGTGAGTGACGTTTTTCCCTCTCCAGGATTTCTAACCGTGTACGAGGACTTTTGAGCGTGATTTAATCAACACGGAGGGATTCTGACAAAGCCTCTCACCGGCTGTTTTCATACATCCGTTTCACCTCCCAGCTGAGTCACTTTAACAAAATCAGCGCTGTCATTACGCTTTCAGACAGTGATAAAAGCGACGGGCAAGTTCACACTGATCGCCTCCATTTGCATAGATCTTATTCATTCTTTCCGCTCCTAAAGAAATTAAACTCGACGTCACACTCGGAACATTTTCCTGCGCTCCAACCCAATTACACTTCACTTACTGTAGGCAGCCAGGCACGCCGCACTGCCACGTTTCAAAGGAGATCTCTGCCGTCTGTGTCAGAACTTAAGCATTTTAGCGAGTTTAAGATGATTCACTTTAAGCTGCCTCGACTTTCGAGAACAATGGCAGAGAAAAACACAGCGATTTAGACTTCCTCTCGCAGGCGCGCTGCATCACACTTGTTCATCATATCGTTTGCTGATTTCAGTCTGGGAATAGATGGCAGCCATCACCAAGGCCTCCGCGACTTCTAGTGTTTACCAACCTTTTACACGCAAGAGCCGCCACACTGTCTCGGAGACAGTCTGTCAATTCAGTGGTTTTTGTGCCAAAACATTATAATGAAGCAAAACACTGGTGGAAAAACATATACCCAGCAATATATAGAAGCCAAAGGCTGCAAAATGGAAGCAAAGAGCAGTTTCTTGGGTCTGTTTTGAACTGTAGAAGAAGTGTCATCCCAGTTTTCAATTTCATTTCTCAGAGAAGTCAAAACATCAAGTCCCCGGGTGATGTCAGCTGAAGGAGGAGTTCAAACTGGACGTGATGTTGGCTCGCAGAGAGCAGGGCGACAGTCAGGAGAGGAGTCTGAAGTCGTCTGGTCCCGTAACTGATAACTGGTAAATGATACTTTCAATACATCAACAAATACTGACGGCTTCAGACATCAGATTTGCCTAAAACTATGTTTAACCAATCACTGACTTTCTGTTCCCTCAGTCTGAAGGAAGGCAGTGAAGAAGGGAAAATGGTTGTAAACTCAAAGCTGACACAGTAAACTTGTTAGCATGCACTTGGTTATTTATGCAGCAGATACGGAGCCACAGTGGCGTTCATGGAGGATCATGTTCTGCCAACCTGCCGACTGCAGGTCTGAGATGACTCAATATTCAGATTCTCCTTAAAAAATTCAATAAAACAAATTCGGCTTCAATGCGAGTGCACAAATCAGTGTAAACAGCTCGCGGCACTGATTCTCTCCTCAGAATGGAGTTGTCCTTGCTTTCATATTGGTGCAAACCCAAGTTGAGACTCGAACAAAAGGAAGCAAAGGGCGAAATGCAGAAAAAGAAACGCTCACACGTGCTTTGTGTCGCGGATGACTTCAGGGAGCATCGCTTCCTCCTCAGTGTTGCACACATATCTCCTGTTTTCATCTACCACCATTCCTCCCGTCTTCAGTGGATTCGGTGGATATCGGAGTCCAACTTCTTCATGTGCATCATGATTTATTTGCCAAGTCATTTTCAATTGTGCTTAACTGCGTTCTGCTGCTACCGACACACCAACGTTTCCTCCTCAGCAAAGCACAACTGCTCTTTTTTTGCTGCATACGAACCGAAGCTTTCTGTGAACTGTGACATCGCTTGTTTAGTACTATAAGACTGCTTTCAATATACAAATATAACGTGTGATAACTACTTTTTTTCAAACAGATTTTAAGGAAGAAATACTGTGTTCGTTTGGCAGCCTCGTGGCCACTCTATTGTGTGAGAACAATGAAGATGTTCACCCACTTATTTGCTCAGTTAGTAAATTAGGAGTTTGGACACCTTGTTATGAATCACAGTGTGTGGGCTATAATTAACGTGGCACTGAAAATCTGCTTACAAGTCATGGATCGATAATAATAAGCTGAACAGTGTTAGACTGAAAACAGATGCTGTGCAAACACAATTTATATTGTTTCATAATTAAAAGGACAATTAGCAGGATTTAATCAGCACGATAAAAGGAAAAATAATTTTTACAACTGCTAAAAAAAAACTGGCAATAATATTATAATAAAATTTCCTGTACTTAGTAAATTCTGCCTGGTGTTTGCACTGTAAAACTGGTCATAAATTGCCTCAAATGTGCTATTAAAATGCCTTCAGATGATTTAATCGAATTTACCAACACCCTGTCGGCACGGTTGCAATTTGCACATGCTTTAATAACACTACAGCACACTGCATAACTTATAAAACAGAGATAAGTTCAGGAAACGCAGCCAAGAAAAGGAGTAAGAAAAAAAAAGCCGATGCAACGATATTTTCAGACAGGAGGAGCTGCTGATTGCCAGCAACAAGATTTAGTGTCTCTTAATGACTTGGTCAGCTTTATCCTCCTTGCTTTTAAAGGACGAGGGGATATACTGTGGAGACATATGAGGCAAGGATACTCACCCCACCTGCTGACTGGTGCTACTTCCCAAGTGAAGGGAAAGAGCAGGGGGCAAATATGGCCCCAAGACAGAGGGTCTGTCACAGTGTAGCCAATGCCAGGCTGATTTCACGGTTGATGTCCCCCAGAAAAGAGAAAGATGTGCTATTACTGCCTGTGAGCATATTCTCCACCAACAGGGGTCACTCTGTGTTTAGCAAAGGAGCAGCAGGAGGAGCGGTGGAGAAGGGTAATCAGGATGCAGCATGAATGAAGTCGAGTTCGGAAGGGAAAATTACACTGGTGAGAGTGGGTGGTCAAGGGGGAAATGACACAGGAGATGAGTGTGGACATTTGGGGTAGACCAGATTGATCCAGGCAAATTAACCAAACAACAGTCAGATGGACAGGTACAGAGGAAGACGAGGAGACAGATGGACGGACAGACAGCAGCAGGGGCATGGGAAAAGATGATGGAAATGGAAAAAATGAGATTGAAAATGGGAGGCGATGCAGCGACTCCAGTGGGCTGGATACCATTTGGCAGCAGCCCATCCACTGTTTTCGCGTCTTGGAAATTGGTCATTGAACAGGCTGAAAAGTTTGTCAGATCCTGGGAGACGGCTATGGTTATATGATCCTCAGGGAGTGAAAAGGATGGATTAGTCCATTTTTATTGCCTGGCGAATGCGCCCAACAGCCCTGCCTGCTCATCAATCATTCACAGTATCCTCCTATTCCCCCTGTAAGCTGCCCCTTCGTACTTTCTCCTCTCCTTCCAAATTCTCCCTTTCTTTTTTCTTTCTCCCCATTCTTCTTCCTCCGTTCTGTCTGTTCTCTATTGTCAGTCCTCCGAGCCTCGGAGCACAAGTTGAGATACATTAAAGATGAATGGATCTCCCCATAGGAGCCCGTCTTAAGTTTTTTTCTTTTTTTTTTGGGGGGGGGGGGGGTAGTGAAGTAAAGTGTGCTCTGCTCTCGTCTCACTCCTCTGTACTTGGCCCTAATATGAAGTGAGAGTTGAAGAGTGTTTTCAAGGTAACCCTCCTCCCCGACAATTAGCCGCAGCTTAACAGGCAACCGGCCACACTGTTTTCACTCGCAACTCGGTCGGTCAGTGAAAACTTCCTCATTAGAGAATTGCACTTTCAAGAAACCGCTCACAATAACAACACTTTCACCTCCGACTACAGCACAATAGAGTCTGAGAGTGAGACTCGCCTGGGACGGCAGCGCGCTGCTCTCCTGAGGCAGCGCCAACCTGGCGCGGGTTCAGGGTTAGCCACAGAACTGCGCAAAGAAAGAAAACTTCTCATGTCTGCGCTCAGAAAGGTCTGAAACTGGAAAGAGCTTCACGAGACTGCTCCGCAGACCTCTTCAGCGATGGCCTCCCTTGACGGGGGTTAATGTGTGTGATGTTTGGCGTAGCTTAAGTTAATGTCACATAGCTAAACTGTTCTCTGCTCTGTTCTGGCGTCGCTGCTGCTGTGTTTTTTTGGTTTTTGTTCAGCACCAATTACAATTAGGATTTTGCATGTACACCAATTAATTCCTCGCTGGCAAATGATTAATGAGGGACCAGTGAAGTAAGAAATAATTGCTTGTGGTTTTATGAAATACCCCTCAATGCTCACCGCTTGTGCTGCCTTCAACACCGTTTTTGAGATTGTTCAAAAAGAAAATATAATTATTTTGTTTCCACTCTGAGATTGGAAAGTAATTTCCCCCCCCGCCCCTCGCGGCGTCCCCCCCCCCAATTTATTTGAGGAGGAAATAAATTCTCGTTGTGCTCTCTCTACGCTAACAGATGTTTGGGTGTCTGCGGCGGATCCTCAGTGATTAACCCCGGATTTTGTTCGACTAAATTTGGATGCTCCACTTTCTCATCGGTGCCGTTGCGAGTTCTAAGTCCCCCCCCATCCCCCGCGTGCAACGCCGAGGCGCCGCTTCATCTGCTTTCTGAATTCTGCCGACCGCAGGAAGTGACAGAAAAGTGACACGACACAATCACCCCAGCGCAATCGCCACGATCGGCGATCGGTCCGATCGTTGATTCAGTGAGTCTCCCGTTCGCCTCCTCCGGAGGCTCTTTCATTGTTACTGCAGCACTTTCTCTGCAAACAGTGGAGCTGCGCTCAAGTCTCAAAATCTCTTTGAAAATTTGCATTCTGAAAATGAACTTAAGAGTCTCTGCGCTACGCTTAACTTGAAAATCAAACACCTCGCTGCAGTGCTGTGTACTTGCTCTCCGTGGCGTCAGACGCCCTCAAAAGAAGTGTCTTCCTGTGCGTTTGTGTATTCAAGTGGCTTTACTAGAGCTCCCTCGTGCGCGGTTAAGCTACGAGAACTCCCAATGTCAATATCAATGTTTACATTCACACTCAACCGCGGCTCAGTTGGGTACTTGTGAGGACGGATGGCTAATCTTGCCTTATGTCGCTCTTAACATCCCTGGCAACCGGTCGGATTTATAGACTAATGACTGTTTGTGTGGACTGGGATCAGCAATTAATTCAGCACAGTGTCTGCTGAGTGAAATGGTTACTTATGACACATCCAAGGCATGATAGCTGCATCGCTAACGCCCTCAGGAGGCACCGCTTTATTGAAACATGTGGCTGGGATGTTTATCTCATCGCCCCGCCAAGAAAAGTTAAAGGAGGGAGTAAATTAAACATGTAGGGAAGACAGAATCTGTGAAATTCTCCAAAATTATTACAAAAATTAACAAATAAAGGAAATAAAACAAGAAAAGTTTAAATACATCAATGAATATCACATGTTTTATTCAGTTGCATCAATTCTATCTCCGACTTTCAGTGTATTATAAATCTACACTGATGTGGTTCAGTGACTACGAGCACAGGAAGGCAAAAACAAATCAAACAAGCAGAGAG
>JAUESF010000008.1:6655711-6673205 GCA_032274765.1 Malacoctenus tetranemus
CACACACACACCCACACACACACACACACACACACACACACACACACACACACACACACACACACACACACACACACTACCTGCATTTTTTTCCCCTGTGTGTGCAGCTGAAAGCTGCAGGCAGAAAGCTGGAGTTCACTCACTGGGTCACGGTGCGGGTCAAAGGTGGCTGCAAGGTGTCCGGGCATCATGGAAAATCTTATTGTTCATTCATTCTTATCTGAAACTAAAGCGTTGCTTGCAGAGAACCACAATGGACTTCTATTTTTTTTTATATATATATATTGATATCAACAACGATGTTACTGACTGTTTTGCTTTTTAAAACTACCTCCTTGGACACATTTTTGGAGACTTGAGGTATTTTTCAATATTGTGGATAATTTGAAGTAACTTCTGCATTTTTCTTCAGAGTTTTGTTGTTTACATTTTCCATATTGTTCCATATCGTTACTCATTTTCTTTGCTGTTTGTATTTTGTGTGTTTGTTTGTTTCTTATTTCTCCAGGTTGCTTTGATTGATAAACGTTGCAGCAACAGTTCTGACATTTCAGATTTCCATCAGTACGTTTCGACGCGTTCGCCACATTAAGCGAATGCACGTTTAATTTTGCAGCCGACCACCATCGAGCCGCAGCTGATCGTGGTGTAGCTGTTCCAGCAATGTGGCCCGTGGGTTCTGTCATTTTCAGCCAGAAGTAAACACAAAGAAAGGCAAAAAAAAAAAAAAGAGTGTGGTAATATATTTTGGATATAATTACAGCTAGTGCATTATAAAGTCTGAAGCCCCAATTCCCAGATTAGTTATTGAAATAAAATGAAAGGAGCTCTAATTGACTGGGCTGCTTGTGATTAAAGGAGACAAATTATCGCCCAACCCTGCGCAGCAACTGGAGAGAAACGGGGACCTCCAGCGCTCGGTGCGCTCCCCTCGGTGCGGCCAAGGCCATCCCATGCTCACTTCAAAATGCACGCGAGTCGTTTCTGTATTTGTCAAGCAAATGAGCATTTTAGATTTACTGAGCCGTAATGTGACATAATCAAGTTATAATTTATCAATTAGAATAATTAGGAGGCAGATCCAATTTAATTAAAGTGTTGAAAAGGCTCAGAGGAAGCCAGCCACACAGAAATGAGCCGGCGCGGTTTCCTTTCTCCTGGTTGCGGTTTCGGATGCTCGTGTGCATTTACTGTCATTCTCATTCCTCCTCCACCTAATTGATTTAGGTTCCCGATGCGAAGGGAGAAACCGCGTAGCTTTTAATCGCTCCGTCCTGCAGACCGAAGAAAGACAGATCTCGGGGAGGGGGGGAGTAAAATGTAATGCATTGTGGCATTATGACTTAGAATTTGGCTGTGCGTCAGTGGACACTAATGAATTGGCACTGTCAGCAGTGTGAACTCTGGACCCAACAGTGGGGATGTGCTTAGTGGTCGTG
Source organism: Malacoctenus tetranemus (assembly GCA_032274765.1). NCBI lineage: Eukaryota > Metazoa > Chordata > Actinopteri > Blenniiformes > Labrisomidae > Malacoctenus > Malacoctenus tetranemus. Next base: position 6,657,151 of record JAUESF010000008.1, read on the forward strand.
CTGAAGCATGTCAGCAGCCTGGGCCCAGTGAGCCTGTAAGACAGAAATGAGAGAATGAACGAAAGGGAAAGGGAGAGAGAGAGGGAGAGAGAGAGAGAGAGAGAGAGAGAGAGAGAGAGAGAGAGAGAGAGAGAGACAGAGAGAGAGAGACAGAGAGAGAGAGAGCTTCCTCTGCCTCATAGGAGAATCTCAGCTGGCTCCACTTGTTGTCTCAAGTTTGTCAGGTTTCACTTCCCTTGTCCCAGTTATCTCTGAATCTCACACTGGAGATCGCTTGTCACGATCTGATGTTATATCATGCACAACTTTAACTCCCTGATGACTACAATAATTCAGGCTGCCGGGTTTTATTCAGAATTTGCTGCAGCAGAAGTGAGAAAAACCGTGCAATAAGCGAGTGCCACTGCCCTTTATTCCCCTCAAACTAGCATGAAATGTGTGGCACCCTGGCTGGGATCGACTGTTGCATTGCAGAGCCACTTTAATATGGGAGTTTTTGACTTTCCTAAATAGCACACAGTGTCTTTGCGTCGTGGTGAGGGAGACATCCTGTTAATGGAGAGAGGAGGGGAATACGCAATGAAACCAGGGGTCTCACACGTGCAGCGCCGGAGCCCAAACAGGCCTGCCAGAGGGTCCAATCAGTGAGATGACCTTGAGTCGTGCGATAAGTAACAGCAATTTTTCAGGAATCAGAATATCAGCAAATTAACTGCTGCACTTTAAATCCTGCCCCCCCTCCAAACCCCACCACCTGCCTTCTTCCCTTCGTCTCTCCCTTTTGCCTTCCCCTGCTTCTTCCTCCTCCTTCCTCCCTTTGTCCCTCTTGCCTCATACTCGAGAACAAACAGCTCACCAAAGAAACCTGACGCCTCCTCTCAATGACAAACGGTCGTTTAAAAAAGGCCAGGCTGTCAGGCAGACGGCGCGGTGGAAGGCTTTGGGGAGACGAATGGAGGAAAAACGTACTCGAGGTAAAAGGAGACAAACGACCGCGGCGAGTGGAACGCGGGGGGGGGGACGAAGGTGAGGCGGGAGATGATGAAGACTACTCGGAGGAAGGAGATTGAAAGGTCTTGACTTCCTGTCCGACGATGAAGGCTCTCTCTCTATTTCCACTCAGGTTGACTGACTCTGTGCAGGCGCCGGGGTTTGCATGTTTCTCCTTTCTACATATATATTAGGAAAGTTTCCCGCTCCTCTGTGGATTCGGCGCTGCTCTCGTGTCGCTATAAATAACCAGTGTTTATCCGAGCCCACGAATAAACAAATGAATAATTCAGTTAGTCAGTCAAGCAGTCATCCATCCATCCATGTGATCCCACAGAGACCACCGGATACAACATTTACACCACTGACAGGCAAATTAGTGTGTTTCACTTGTTTGAAGGCTGTCAATAACAAACGCACTGTCAGGGTGCGGTGTGTGACGTGGCAGATTTCATGAAGCGTTGCAGCAAATATAAAAACACTGAACTGAAACTAACATATAGACTTGCTATGGCTTTCAAAATAAAAGCCTCTGATGAACACACTTCAGAAATAGATAGTTATTGCTTGTGGCTTCCAACAGCCGTTCAAACCTCCTTTAATGTGAAGTGCATCAGTGAAAGTAACGCTCCACTGAAATGACTTCTTTCATTGTGGATTTAGAGTTAATTGCTTGAGATTCACTCTGTGTGGAAACAAGGCTTCACTGCTATTTTAGAGTACTTATAAAAACATGTGAGAAGAGACGTTTTCGTCGACTGGATGTTTGTCTCAAAGTGGTTCCAAATGTTTCTAGTTTTCGTTAAAAGTCTCTGTCTTGAATGCTTTACACAACTTCTTGACACAAACAACCACATTTCCGAACAGGCTTGTTTTGAAAACATAAAACTCGGACAAAGTTTTATTCACAGCGAGCTCAAAGCCTTTGATTTTTTTTGTTGCTATAAATATGACATAAAAACAATGCAAAATGTTTCATATAAGTCATATTTCACAAACTGGCTGCGTCTGAAAAACCTGTTCCTTTGAGACCAATTCCTGAACACTGAACCAAAGAGTCAGCGATAAATTCAGACGAAGTCACTTTCATACACACAAAATGCAACATATTCTATTTGTGTGTTTGTGGTACTGCTTGAAAATTTGTGTACTTGCCAGGCCACAACTTACTGAGTTTTTAAGATTCATTCACCAAATTAAAATGCACATAGTAAACACAAAGCTGTGTGTGTGTGTGTGTGTGTGTGTGTGTGTGTGTGTGTGTGTGTGTGTGTGTGTGTGTGTGTGTGTGTGTGTTTCCACACATCATTTAGGTAATGTGCGAAATAGGCTTTCTAATTCTATCATGTTTTGACATCTGCTCCTGCAGATGATTTCCATGTTTAAAAGATTAATCACAGTGTTGTGGTTTTTCAGGAACACATGAATACTGATCTCTCAGCCAGGCTGCATTGTTTCTCCCTCACATAAAGCACAGTGGAGCAACATCGCTGATGATCAATGCCAAAAATGACTCACTGAGTGTCATATGCAGCCCTGCATCGAGCTGCCTACCATTTAGCTTCAGCTCCGAAAGTGGGATTCATCCACATGGAGGCCACACATAATAGGGAGGGGAGGGGGGGGCATTCATTAGCATGGCATGTGTACCGGTAACAAAGCAATACATCACATTTTATGGATGCATTAAATATGACTCCGCAGCTTCACATCTGTTAGTGATGACACAGAGATGATTCACGCGTCTGAAACGAGTCTGACTGCAAACTGTGGAGCAAAGCAGCGAGTGTCGGTTGTGCGCCGAGCGACGTGTGAGTGAATAGGGCTGTAATTGCAGGCACATCATGTCCTTTTCTCTCTGACTGTTGCAGCTTGTTTCCCGATACCTATAATTCTTCTTTTTTGGAATCGCTTTCTGAAAAGTAAAGTGCAGACTGCTGCACTGGCTCCACCTGCAAGGGTAATAATAAAAGCGTTTTGGACAGTTTGTTTGTTTCTTTTACTTTCCATCACAGAGACGTACACTCCCTGCGCACAGCATTATGAACATCTACTCAACTGCTTTTTAATGCAAACATTTAGTCAGTCAATCATACTGAAGCAAGCAGATGAATTCAGACACGCAGGACAACCTGCTGAGGCTCAATTCAAACAGTCGACTGAATGCTGGTCGGCTTGGACTTTCACAAACGATCGAATGGACATTTTTACAGAGTCGCCCTGAACGGAGGAAATTACCAGTTACAGTGCATTTCTGGGTGGAGATGCTCGGCTGATGCCAGTGATCAGCGGGCGGAGGCTCAGACTGATTGGAGGTTCCAGAAACAGCCGCTCGTTAATAAACCGAGGGAAGCCGAGCTGCTGCCGCCAAACTCAAGACCCCGAAATGTTAAAGCAGTTTGGTGGCAGGAAACCAAGAGGAGCGTCCCGCGTGTCGACTCAAGACAAAGAAAACTGAGAGGATGTTTAGCAAGAGATCGTTTTAGTTGGTGTCTGCTTTATTGAGGCAGTGCTAAACACCACGAAAAGCATAAAACAACAGGCCAACATGGCAAATGTGATACACAGTGTGACCCAACACGCTGACAGGAAAGGCAGAGGGGGAGTGTGCTGGTAACAAGAGCGCATCAACCTGAAGTGTGGAGGTGGAACAGAGAAAGATGCAAACCAAAATAGTTTGACTTGTGAGCATTAGCCGAGCGCCGAGCGGATGGAAAGCTTCATCAAAAAATGACAGAACTCTGAAAAAACGTTGTCTGCTCTGTTTCTTCTATTTTCTGATGCAGCTTTTACCGTAAATAACACCAAAGCATCGACCCCTCCTACCCGTATTGACATTCCAGCCTCTCGCTGATGTCGTGATGGCTTCTTGGCACACTTCTGACTTCTTCATACAAAGTGAGCCCTGGTAAAACGCTACAGCACAACACTGTACCCGTCTTCTGATGACTTCCCTCCACACGATAAAGCACCAAGTCAGAGCCTGAATAACTCCAGACTGTTTTTTTTCCTGAACATGGTGTTTTACTTGGGTTTCCTTCTACAGCGGCTGGATCTTAATCTGACGCAGCACCTTTGGGAGGCGGTGGGAGAGGAGATCTGCAATGTCACCGTGCAGCCGTGTGATGCTGTCACGTCACCGCGAACCCACATTTCTGAGGAGTGTTTTCAGCCCCCTGTGGAAACTTTGACAGTACTCCAAGTACTTACAGCAGGAAATACAACTTAGCAAAAAAACACACAATATAAACCAAATAACAGGACACATTTTGAATCTTGAGCAGTGTATTTAAAAAAAATTGGCTTATGGATTAAAACTGGAGCTTGTTTCCGTTTCAAATATTTTTTTCGGAGTCTATCGACAATTAAGAGGAACAAAAAGTTCAGATTTGATCTTCAACTGTTCGAGTTATTCCTGGAGCTGACTCACCATGTTGTTTCTTCCAACCGTGGAGAGTTCCTCTCCTCTCTTTGTTCACCGAGTTCAGGAAAAAAACAAACTGTATCCATCAAAGCGCTCTCGGAAATCAAGCTAATTTTAACTGGGATCTGCGGGTGCACTTAAATTTGTCATTTCCCAGTGTGAACACAGTGCACATGCTAAAAACACTTGAAGTATAGATCTGGGACTCAGTTGAAGGGGTTTACTTGGAAAAGTGTGGTCGATCAAGTCTTTAGAAGAAAGTTTTTTGAATGAGGTTTGAGAAATTTTTCTCAACTTGTTGACCAAAATACTCCAAAAATAAAGTATAAAACTCAGCGCTCTCGTCTAAGTCACCAAACTTCAACTTGAAAAAACAAAACCTAAAGGGAAACGTGTCATTAAAGTAAAACAGTGCCGCGCGCTCTCGTGCCCGTCGCCTGTCAGCTTATTAAACTCCTGCACAGATGTGCTCGGATGCGTCGGCTGATTTCTGTCACCTGTGGCTTCCATCCATCTCACAGAACACCATCATCAGAGTGACGCCTCCATCTATCGACGCAGTGAAAAATAATCTACACCTCCAGCTTATACCTGCTGCTCCCCCCTCCCCCCCAGCCGCCCCCCCCCTTCCCCAGCAGTATTGTTTCTCCTCCATATCCACAAACTAACCCTCTTTTTCTATTCTTTTTTTTTCTCCAGCCATTTCCCACAACACCTGCCACGGGCTCGGTCCCCCGGTTACAAATTACCAAAATACACCTCGCCCTCATGCGCCTCATCTATATTAAATCCTCCCATGGCAATGTCAGCTCAATGAAATAAACTACACGCTGACAACCCCACTGCTACACAATATCTGGTGGAGAGATGCAACGAGCAGCAGGTCTGCCGGCAGATCCGCCTGCATTTCCAGGTCTTTACCTTCAGTCAGACTGTTCAAACCTTGGTAGCAGGATAAGACCTTCTCTGAGCAGGAATCAGTTGTTTCATGTTGCTTCTTTTGCCCTTTTTAAAAGAGCGGCCGAGGTTTTTTCTTTCCCTCAGAGCTACGAGCCGCTCGATTTTCCCCCCCGAGCGAAAGCGAACTGCAAAGGGGGGAAAAAAAGGCAGAAAAACAAACTTCCCGTCCTTAAATATTCATTTTTTTAAAGTTCAAATTGGCACTATTTTTCTCCTTGAAAACTTTCAAGGGTCTTGTTTTTTTATTTTTAAAACCAAAAAAATTCTGACTCAACTTTCAGCTGCCGCGGTGGCAGCCGGCAAGCCACAGCGGAGGGAGGAGACCTTCGCATTGCACCCCAGTCACACAATGCACGTGGGGCTTCGCCATATGAATTCAATTTTCATTACCCCCCCTGTAATAAATGCGGTGTGAATCCTGGGAGGCCATGGCAGCAAAAAATAAATCTGATACATGAATAAACGATGTCCCCGGGGGAAGCAGGCTCCTCCTTTGTGAGGAAGATTGACTCCTCCAAGATGGGACACATCAGCCACGAGGAACGGAAACAGAAATAGAAACTGCCGACAGAGAGGCGCCTGCTCGCAGACTTTCTGTTCAGCCCCCCAACCAATCTCGCAGCTGTATATAATAATAATACATATTCTATGCAGTGTGACTGCAAGCCATCATATTCCCCCACAGGTCAGCAGTTTTATAATTTGCACCCCTGCGAGAGACGTAATTAAACTTTGACACAGAAACTTAGCCGGAGCTCTGAACTTGTCGGTTCGTTCCTCCCGTCTCGCCGTCGAGCCCGATCACTCCTGTGATGCGGGTGCCAGATGATGTTGTTGTTTACACGTCTCCGACTCTGTCAGGTTTCCAGATACTGGATGATGCGCCGCTGAATTATAGCTTCGTTCCACTTCTGATGCAACAGTCTGTGACAACAGTGTGACTCGTTGTTTCGAGGTGTGTGTGCGTGTGCGTGCTTGCGCGCGCGCGTATGTGTGTGTGCGTGCGCACTTTGCCAGGCCTGACAAACTTCAAGAGCTCTTTGTTTGCATGTGTGTGTCTCTCCAAAGTTTTTCCCCATTGAGGTGCCGCAATATTTCTGTTGTTGTTGACAGTCTGGCTGTTGTGCTGCCTTGGCAACGAGTGGCAGTGCGTCGTAGGCGACCAGGCAGGTGTGTGTGTTTATTATATCGGTGGCACGTGATTCCGTTGTTGGAGTCAGTGGGGAGGAAACTGCGACGTCGTGGAAATCTCTTGAAAGCGCCGCCCTCAAAATGCAGCCTTGCAAGAACCTGCGACCCCATGTTTGCACACACAGACCGAAACGCAGAAACTACTCGATTGGCACAAAAAAAAAAACAACAACCATTGGCTAAATGCCAAACCTGATGTGGGTAAGTATACAATAGCGAGAAGAAATTAATTTACAGACTCATGAAAGCTTGATTAGTGGCCACAGCACCATCTGGTCACTCAATAACAATCACAGAGCATTTCAGTAGGATTTCATTATTCCAGAAGTCTCTGAGGGAACCGACGCTTAATTTACAAATTGGTCCGCGCTACTGTGGTGAATCTCACTGAGAGCTATTAGCTCGACCACTGAATTCAACCTTCTGCAACCCCCCAATCTGGCGTCACAGCAGATGGGTGGAGGTCTGTGATCTGTTGAGGCAATTTTGTGCATGGCTGCCATGGCCTGTCCTGGTGTGACATCTCCTGCTGCTAGTCGAGCTGTACCCTGACCTTCACACTGGGCTGGCATACAGCTGTCTAGCTGCGGAAGGCGGCCGCACATTTACACCTCTGACACACACACTAACACACTAACACACTGGTGGTCCCCGGGGAGGAGCAAAAAAAAAGTTAAGTTTTAGTTGCTGGAGAGATTTTGGTGTTATGTGCTGCAGCACTGACCAGCTGCAGCCGACAGAGCTGGCAGGGGAAAAGGCAGCAGGGCGCTGCTGAGGAGGAGGAGAAGAAAAAAGCCAAACGATGCTCCAGAAACTGGCGGTCAGTCGTGTTCAGACAGACGATGGAGATTGGAAAAGGGATTATACGAGTGTTGACTGATTAAAAACTGAAGAAAACAGTAAACGTTGGGTAAACAAGGGGGGGGGGTCCGCCAAGACACGGCACACACACATTCCACCCAACATGCAGTCCTCGCCGCGCGTGCCTCGATTTGTTGGGTTAGAGAGGAGGACACATGACGCAAACCCAAAGAGACACTTCCTCCGTGGGGAGAGATCTCCTCTCATTATGAGCAGGATTGACACTGGGCCTGGCCTGTCCAGGGGGAGGTCTAAGCCAATAAGAGAGTAATTGAAAGAGGCGCTTGACTTCCCGTCTGTAACAGCTTACATACCGGGGCTGATGTGCCTCCAGGAGCCTTGTGTTTAGACAACAGATGGGCAAAGACAAACAACATGAAAGTTGGCTCAGAATTGCAGGATAAGGGGAGGAAAAAAAAAAAAAACAATTCACGGAGAGAAGACGTTTCCACCTCCGCTTTGATCACATTCGTCTCCAGATATCAGTGCACGAGTGAATCCCCGTCCCGACAACCGACCGCCGATTCTTCAAGCAGATACGAGATAACCGTCTTGTCACATTTGCCACATGTAATGTACTTAGACAAAAATGACTGAGCCGCGTGAAGCTGAAGAGGAGTGCCGAAGAAGAGACGCGTGTCGACAGGGGCGTGTTTCAGAGCGGCGCGATACCCCCAAAGCAGCTGTGGTCCTAAGTGTCAACCATCGGAGCCAAAATACGGAGAGTTGGAGGCGCTGCCACAGCAGCTCGTCTCGCTGAGGTGTGTGTTGAGTCCCGGCGGCTAGACTTGTTACGGAGATGACAGCGTGTTTTGTTTCACTACACAGCCCGCGCACTGACAGTCTGAAAGCCTGGAGCCAAACAAACACGGGCATCAACCATGCCAGGTATCTCAGGATATCTCTCTCTCTCTCTCTCTCTCTCTCTCTCTCTCTACTGCTCTCAACCACACACACATACAGATACACACAAATTCACAACATACATGCAAATATTTGCAGCGCGCGCACACTAATGCGAGGAGAAAACCGACGCCTCTCCAAACAAATGCAGTTTTTATGTTGTACAAAATATCTGCATCACTGCAGCACTTTTGGAAGCAGCGAGCAGAGCTGATGCAATTCCACTTCCTTCTTCTGCGCAGCAAAAACAAAATTATTTCATGGCCTTAATGTTGTGATGGTGGTCATTTAAACCATCCGGTGGTCAACTGCTGAGAATATAATCTCCTTGCAGCGAGGATCAGTACTTAAGTCAGTATAGACGCAGGTTATGCATCATTTACTGTACAGTATGCACCTATGGGGCATTAATAATGCAAGTGCGCACTTGAACCCCAGGTGTAGGAACAAGGCAGGCCTTGAAATATTGCTGGAGAAACTGCAGTTCTCATCTGATTGACGCAACACTCGACATGATCAAGAGAGCGAGCTGGCAGAGGGAACGCGCACTCTGCTGAAGAACAACACAATGCTGTTCGGAGACGTTCACACAGACGCAGCTCTGAACGCAGCAATCAGCCACTTCTTCCCAGACTGCGCATATATCAGAAGGGAGCAAGTGCACCAAAATGTAGACGAGGTGGGCTCGTGAGGGATCGGCTGGTAGTCTGGATGCTCCGGCAGATGGTGGAAACAGAGTTCCTAACTCTCACAACACAGAAGCAAACAATCTCTTAAACTCCTGCTCATTCATTTGTTGGAGCAAATTAACGAGTGAGATTTTTTTTTTGTGGAACTTCACTCAGTCTCAGTCATTTAATCTTACCTGTCCTGCTTACTTTGAATTTTTAGTATTTTTCGATTTTTGACAGTTTATTTTAGGATTTGTATTTATTTAGTAAATTTAGTTTGGGGCATTTCTTGCTCTTTTCACTGACAAATAATCAAATACTGACACATTATTTAATATTTTTTTTCCCTGTGAGGAGACTATAAGATTCAATCTATGTGTTTTAGTAGCATTCTGTCAAACCAAAATTAAATAACATGGAAGACTTAAAACCAAATTGTGATAAACAAAAAGCACATAAAGTTCAGTCAGGCTCAGTGAAATTCAAGAATTTCTTTTTAAAATTCACATTTTTCTCCAAAATGATGAATACTACAAATGGAATAGTGTTTGGGAGAAAAAATGAATAATTTAAACTTGAGAAACTGCTGAGAAAGGCAGTTTCTAATCAGCTGATGCCACTTACTGAAGCTTCCCTGTCAAGTGAGTCAAGGGTATAAAACTGACCCTTTGGTTTCCCTTCAAAACAAAAGCCTTGAAAGCCGACTGCTCTGTTTGGAGGCTCCGCTCATCATGCATAAACCTTCAAACGTGATCTAATGAGAAGACGCATTAATATGGGCGTGCGAGTCATTATGTGAAAGCCCGTCCAAGAATCCACGTTGGCTTCCACTCTTTCATTCGGCGATGAAAAGAGCCTTTTCTCCCTTTTTCCTCCATCTCGCTCCTTTGACCGAGCCGCTCCTCCTCTCTGACTATCATCTGCACCGCAACCCAAAGCAGCTGGAGAGCACGAGGATGAAATATTGATAGTGTGGCAGTAATGAAGTCTTAATAAGAGGGATCCAGTCCAAACAATGAAAGAGAGGGTCACATGGGGTGGAGGAAGGTGTGACACCCGTTGTGCCACATCTGAGCCATCCGTCTTGTTATTTTAGAAGGTCAACTCAATTATATGGCCGGCGCAGGTAATTTATTCGATTGGCAAACTTAATAAACAGTGGAGGGGATGCTCCCGCCCGCCCTGGGTGTGGACTTTGTCACTTGCAATTTAAATTATGAACCCAACTCGAAGGGACGAGTTACTGAAAACCAACAAAAGCTAATGATCTATTGCCGGCGAGAGGTTGCCAAAGTGAAAGAGAGAGAGACAGTCGAAGTTCGTCTGGGAATTGGGGAAATGGGAGGGGCCTTATTTAGCAACTTCTATTTCCACATTCACACTGAAAACAAAGGGCAGAACAAAAGAAAAGTACCTCTTGAATTACTGGGGGAGCTGGCACACTTGTTTTCCGCGCTCTGTGTTGGAATAAAAGATTTGTCTGCGAATAATTTATTCCAGTACTCCCTTTGCCATTTCGCTCTCCTTCCCCCAGTGATACGCGGAGGCTTTTTGTGGTAGAATTCCAGATGATAAATACTGCACATTTATAAAAAGTTGAGAGGGGGATATTTAGAACACAGGAAGATACTGCATAAGGCCTTATGCTTTATTCACATCCCCGTGGGAGCCACAGTATCCAGGGAGACGTTATGTAAAACTGGTCAAAGCCATGCTAATGTGATTTTGAATGCATGACTTCATCATCTGTATACCACAGGTATCGCATTGTAGCGGAGGTTCGCGCGGGCTCGTATGTCACCCCGAGCAAAGGACCCCCGACTGAAATCAATAAATAATTCGAAAATTACAGCCCACGTCGCTGAGTAATATTAATCGCTACATTTATTCCCCCCCCCCTCCTCCTCCTCCTCCCCCAAAAAAGGAAAAGCCTTTGTATTGGAGACGCCAGAGGAGGCTGTGTGGCACCAACAGACAAAAGCAGAAGAAGGTGATTATGCAAATGTGATTAACAAACATCTGAAGACAAGCAATTAAAACTTCTGTTCTTACATTTTTTACAATACTCCAGCCTTCCCTTAACAGGCGTGCTATTTTGGAGTGCAATATTATGTTAGATAATGCTTGTGGGAATGAACTTGTCACCAAAGGGGATGCTGTTGAAATGATGCATGTGGGTGTGCATTTGGTGTATTGCTGTCTAAGCCTGAAGCGAGAGATGAGAATATCAGAATAAAGAAAGACAGCCCAGATTTTTTTCTCCCTCCCCGACTCTTCCTGCACAGTAACAACATGAACCACCAGAAATAACAAAACAACCACACACTGGGAAACACACCTCACATGCAGCACACACTATGCTAGGAAAATCACAGCTTCTGATGGATAGATATGTGTATTGATATCAATATTTTAAGTGTCTCCGGCTCAGATAACACTTTAACCTTGTAGTTGGGGTTGAGTCAGGTGAAGTCATTGCAACGCCGTGATCTGGTGAAAAAAAAAAAAAGAGACAGCGCCAACGTGAACGAGTCATTGGAGCTTTATGAAGCGTCTTGACACCCATATCTGTGGCAAACCAAGTTTCCTGCCTCGATGAGGACTCAGTGAGTAAGACGCGGGCGGGCCCATGCGCCGAAAAGCACAAATACTAAAAGCATAATAGTCTGTTAAACCAGCAGTGAAAGTAAATGGAGGGAGGACGGCGCTAGATTAGATGTCAGACGTCGGCGATTGAGATTTGTGTGACGATTCGCGTGACTCCATTGTCCTCTGGTGAAATATGCAACCGAGACCTGAGGATCTTTTCATGTATAGAGGCTGAAAAATGAAAATAGTCTCGGATATAGATATCACAGAGCATCAGATTACAACACAAAGTGGTTGTAGTAGTCATCAACTTCTTGGCAGTCTCACTGAAATAGGAGCAAATGTTTGACAAGGTCACAAATTTGGATTTTGGCTGGAAAAAAAGGTGCGAGCTGTAAAGTGGAGAGAGAGAGAAAAAAAAGGCCCTTTAAAAAAAGATGAGTGCCCCTTGATAAACAGGTGTCCTTGATCAAAGAAAGCCCTATAATAGCCTGGGTTTAATCACACAGTTCGTAGCCTGGGCACAGCCAGAGCGTAATAAATGCTGTTAATTAAGAACACTTGTAGTCTGTGGCTGAAGTGAGGGAGGTCGCTGCCATTTGTGGAGCTGTCCAGGGTGCTGCAGCTCGAGCTGAGGGGCAGGTTTCCAAACAGGTGGCGAGGAGGGAAGATGTGACCCAGACCAGCAAATAGACGTGAAAAAATGATATAAGATGAAACGGTTCAGGAAATGTAACTAAATACATGAGATTAAAAGAGAGAAATGCTGCTTTTTTTTTTTTTGCTGTTTTTTTGTGTTCCAACATCTTTTTATCTATTTTTTGTAATCCGAATTTTGTCAGAAAACACAAACAGTACTTTTACACAAGTTGGTTCAAATTACTGGAACTAAAGAATTCATCCAAACTGAACCTCCAGAGATCAACCCTCTCTTTCAGCAAAGGTGAACGGCGTTTGTGGGTTTTTCTTATTCCTCACAATTCATGGACTCGGAGTCGCTATCAAAGATCTCTTAGAATAGACTTGGTGGGAGGATTGTATGCACGTAGCGTAAAGGCAGTTATTGCCACCATGCCGGCAGCGAGAAACGCACTCGCAGCCGCCACGCCAGCAGACATTTTGACACCGGCTTTGTCCCTCTTTGTGCAGCGATTTGGTAATTAACACCTGAGAGAGAAATAACAGACTTTTAAAATGATTACAGCACAAAAGTGACTTGAACTCTTGTATATGAGACCAATCAAACCCTTTTTTTTCCCCATCTCTCTGCGGACGGCGGCGCAGCATTTCCTGGATGGATCGAGCCTCATCGTGTGCCAGCCTGCCTCGGTGTACTGTAATTACAGGTAACACGGGGGATTTTACACCCCGGCCCTAATTGAACACTTGTGTATGTCAGAATTCAATCAGCCTCTCTATTCTTCCCTCTGACGTTGTGTTTAAGGACTTTCACCCAGATAATTGCGGTCTCATCTGCCACAGCGGGGCTTTTTTTTTCTGCCTATTGCCGTCTCATCAGTTAAGTGCTTCAGCCAGTTATTTTTAAAGGTTAACATGTCACCTGGGCACCGACAAACAATATTCACTCTCTGTTGGAGGGAGAGAACGTGACATTGTGCTCTCGTTCTACGAGCTGCGTTTGCCTCATGTTAGTTCCGCCTATGACCAATTACTGCCTGTAATTACTGTTCTGTGATACCTGGATCTTGACTCTGTCGCTGCGGACGGCTTGTTGTACTACGGACTCGCACTCCATGAATCACCGCGGCGAAACGTTAGCACGATAAAAATGTAGAGCGCCGAGTCTCGTTTTTCCTTTTTGCACCACTCGCTCGGTCTGATGGAACACGGGATCGGTGACGTGCACTCGTGCTTCCTGAATCCCTGACAGCTTCTTTACGGCGCGCTTCCATTTCACAGGTGGGCTCGCCGACAGCGGGGGCTGTGTTTGTTTTATATGAACTCACCGCTGACCCCGCTGACCACAAATCATGTTGAAAGAGGAGCGGCAGAGTTGAATAAACCACCGGCATCATGAGAGGGGAAAGTACCTTTTAAGATCCGTCAAAGCCTTCGCTAATAGGGGTGATCCATCCAGGGCTTTCAAAATGTCACATCCCAGCCTTGTTCATTTGCATAACCTCTAAAGCATCCAGGAGAGCGTGCCGTGCATTGATTTAGCCAGTGACTTGGGAGATGCTCTCCTTGTTGACACAACCGTTTAAGTGAGTGTGACTGTGGCACTCCTTAATCCACTAAACTGTGTGGCGAGCGAGTGCTCGGCTGCAGTTTTACAACACCATCATGACTCATTTCTCCACACTCACGCTCTCTAATCTGCTGACTTCTCTTGGGTAAATATCATCATTTGATCATTGATAAATCACCAGGACTTCCGGCGGTAGCCAAGCAAATTGTTCATCCTGTGGTCCGACCAGCCCCGTGTGACTCTAAGAGCCTATAACTCTGCAACTTTAGAGTCCATTAATGGATGGCTTCCAAAAGTAGTGGAGCAGCTACTGTACAAGTGCATTAAACATTCGGACTGCAACAATATATTACACAAGGACGACCCAGTGTGGCTTGGTGTTTCCAGAGGGAGCCGGTGAGGCTTGTTCTCTCCTCACAGCATCTCTTCAGAAAACTTCCTGAAGACCGTTTCTGATGTGAAGATTACAAAACGAAGAACCGACACATTGTGAACACATCAGCAGACTACATTGGCTGGATGTCGAATAACATAAACAAAATCTCCGGAGTGATTACTAAATGAACTTTTGTGCGGAGATTAGACTCGATATCCTTGGATTAGACGATAATTGTGAAGAGATACTTAAGATAAAAGTTGAGTCCTGATAAAGGAGCTGCATAATTCACATCAGAGTTCTGCCTCGAAAGAAAAAGCAAATGCAGACTGAAGGATAAATGCCAATGAGACAGCTAGTTAGCGGGACTTTTTTATAGCGTTGTTAATACTGTGGTCGATGCTGTATCCAAGGAGCTGTTGATTAGAACATCGTGCCGTGTTGGTAACTCAGTCCACAATTAAAGATCTGATGACAAGAGCTGTGAGTTCCTCAGGAAAGAGTTGGAGGAGAAAAATAGCTCAACATGTTATGGCTGAGGAGCCGCAACAACTAATCAAAAGTTCAAAGTTGGATTTTGTGTTTGTTTCTCAGGTACTTTTGTCAAAAATCCCACATGTATTTATTGTATAGTCATAGAGATCACAGACTTAAATTCAGGAAAGAAAAACCTGATAAATATACTTGTTAATGACTCTTTATAGATGATTTCCACTGCACAGCAATAAAGAGTCATTGTTTGATTTGCTTCAGTTAGAGTACAACAGCAGCATTGGCTGAAAGACTGAAGAATAGTTTGGGGCTAATTGAAGCTACATAAGCTGCAGTCAAAAGTTCATCTATCTGGTACTTTTACATCCACCTGAAGGCAGGCATTACCTGCAAGGTCAAGTTAGTTACGGATTAAAAATAAGTGCAGCCTATGACTCGCATATTCATACTTTGTGAACATGTCTTCATTTTCACTCTCGTGGTTGTTGTCAGTGTTCAGGCTAAAGTAAAGCTCCACTCCACAGAAACTAAAGCTTGGGGTGAGGAAAAGGTTTTTCGGACACTCAAGCATATTCATTGTGATACTGTGATTCTGTCCACAGGAAACCACTGAAATTGCTGTATCGCATAGAGAAAGAATCAGGTCTGGGATGTCATTGTTTTAGATTTTTCAGCCTGCACACAGCCCGCACACGCATTGCGTTGCTTTATTTATCGCTGTTCTTATGGCTGCTCCAGAAAAAAAACCCTCCTCTCTCACTTTTACAAGGAGGGGGGGGGGGATCTAAGCCCCACGTTAAAGCTCACAAAAACATTTCACACAACACAGAACATGGATTTTAAGACTGCATAAATTTACACCCCGGCAGCCACGTCCGGTGTTATCCGGCTTCGCTATATAAGCGCAGCACAGCCATCAGTCTGCCGTCATCCCGGAAACCTTTTGTCTTTTGTTTTTCCACAATGTGAGAGAAGCACATTATTCAAAAACACAAACGAGTGAAACGAGCAACAACACAGAACAGATCAGCTGTCACATTATTTTTGCTTTCTCTTAACCAACTTTCAGCACGAGCGCTGGAGCGCGGCACAACGCAATGCGGGTTGTTTCCCTGAATGCACAATTCTGGTTTCTTGGTGACTTCCTGATGTGGGGCAGCGAGGGCAGAAGGTGTCGTCGTGACAAGCCCACACCGTGCTGCGCACTCTGTGCCATGACTGAGTGCCTCCTGCACAGTTGTCATCCTCCTGCTCTGAGTGTGTAAACAGCTCAGGGCACTTTTGATTTTGCCTTGAAAACACTAAACTGAGCTGAAGTTGGAGTTTTTACCTCATTAGCTGGACTCATCGCTTGCGACGAGACAGATGTTTGGTAATTCTGGACGCTTA
>JAUESF010000008.1:6676405-6696605 GCA_032274765.1 Malacoctenus tetranemus
CAGCAGCAGCAGCAGCAGCAGCAGCAGCAGCAGCAGCAGCAGTAGCAGCAGCAGCAGCAGCAGCAGCAGCAGCAGCACAATGCTGGCAGAAACAAAAATGCTTTCCTGTGCAACCTGGCAGGTTTGAAACTTTCTCTAATACATACAGCAGAGGTTGGTGGGAATGCAATCATAGGCACAAACAATGCACGGAAATTAAAAAGCACACCTCCCCTGCCTCTGCCTCGCGTTATCTTAAAGAAAACATACAGACGCTGTCTGCAGATTAATTAAAACCTTATAGTCTATTGATTAGAATATGCCTGTGGAAAACTACTGACAAATAAAGAGACAGCTGCTTCCTTTCAAGAAAATTTCTTGTGCATTTAGAATAACAAGCTGGGAGTTTAACAGGCAGGTGAGAACAGAGATAGCTAAAAAGAGAGAGTTAATCTTTGTGCAACAGTCCTAAAGGAAATGTGGACGGGGATACACCGATGTTTCCTGGACGTGCCTGGAATCACAATCCTGCTGATGACAACGCAGACAGCTGGAAAACAAAGTAAAAGTACACGACTCGTTCCAAGCTTCCATCCGCCTGAAAACTCCAATTATTCACTAACTAAGTGGGACCAAACACAACGTCCCTACAAGCTACAATCTATTCATTGTTCTGATTTCTTGAAGTTGTTAAAAAAAAAAAAAACGCGATTCAGTAGCCAATGAGGAGAAATTGTTTTCTGACAAATATTCATCAAAACTCGTGTTTAAAGCCAAACACCCAGCAGCAAATAACATCAGAAGAACTTGAACGTCTCCTTTGAACTTAAGTATAAACTGAAAATATGAACTGACTTGATGATGAAAAGTGGTTCACTGACAGGTCATTTTGTTTGTCAGCTGTGGCTGAGCTGGTCAAGTGATTTACTGCCAGATTTCAGGTTGTTTAGTCGATCTCCAGTTCAGCCTGTTGGTGTATCAAAGGTCTGCAAATGTTTCCCTGTAGTTTGGGCCCACAGCCACCCTCACGTCTCTGCTCCAAACTGAAACTTCCTGACTGAGGGGCAGAGCAATGCGGTCTCATCTGGCATCATGTTTAATTTCTCATTCAAATTGCAGAATCATATCGCAAAACTGAACAATCTGTTTGGCTGTTTCATGGTAAAGAACAAGCACTGACTTGTTTTTGTTCTTTTTTACCAGGTTATTAATTTGAGATTAGCTATCTGCTGTGAACGGACAAAATGAACCACTTCTGAGAGCGTAAAAAAGTAAATGAGGATTTTCCCCGACAGAGCAGAAAGAAGCTGAAGGGTCATTTTTGACATCGAGAACAAATCAACTGAAACACTCTGTCCAATGGTGGAGATAAAACTATTGATCCATCTCGTGTTTTGTTTTAATTTCTGAAGAGTGCAAAAAATATCGTACATAATCCCTCCGAAGTCTGGTCGTAAATCTAAAGTCTGGCCGAGTAAATAATCTTGTGGAAAGTCTCAATCGATACAGAGCAGAGGAACTGACTGTCGGGCCGGGCACAACTCATATAATTTAACAACACTCATTTCATTTAGCACAATTATAGCAGCTGTAGCAATAGCCACCGTGTGTCTGGCCACCCACCAATGTTCCTTATTACTCAGATGATCTACTCTGTTTTTTTATGGTTGTGCATTGTGTTAAACGCACACTCATGTTTTAAGGAACCCAGGGGGATCGCGGCCATTAAAGAATGACCAGTCGCTCGGCTGAAACTGCAGAGGCCGTGCACAGCTGGCTGTGGCGCGGGGCGTGGACGGAGTGGTCGAGCGGGTGGGTGTGCGGGGAGGTGCGAGGGAGTGAGGGTGTGAGGGTGAGCGAGCAGGACTGAAAGCAGGGCTCTCTCAGGCTGAGAGCACACCTCCGAGAGCTCCATCTGTTCTCTTCATCAAGTCCTGTTGGGCAGGAATCCCAGTGCCAGAGTCCTGCTGGCTGCCTCTCCTCTCGGAAACACACACACACACACACGCACACGCACACTCACACACACATATGCCACACACGTTGCAAACAAACATAAACACAGATGCACAGTGCGCACACACGCACACTCTGTCTCTCTGCAGCTGTAATTGAAAATTTCACTGGGGATGCAGCTTGTGGGAAAATGTAAGAACTCATTTCTCTACAGCTCCGTCCTCCTCTCCTCCTCTCGTCCTTGACCTCGTGACCCGAGTACCAGCGGCGCGGCAGTGGCGACTGTAGCAGCAGCATCGTTCAGCCTTTCAACAAACAAGTGGAACAACCATCTGCCTTTGATGCCGCTTTTACCACGGTGCTCAGTGCTAATTCGCCCGCACAAGCAAGGTTGAGACTATTTAAAGATGACATGCGAGACTGTTTGCCATCTCTTGTGGAGGCAACAGTGTTTGGGTCTCATCTTCAGTGACTAAGAGGATTTGTCTCAGTGAGGTGCTTCTGCTGTGGGTTTGAGATCACTGTTGACAACAGAGTTTCTCCTTGGATTATATCTCCAGTTTCATTATGTGACGGCCCCGATAGCATCTCCCCAGCAGGATTGATGGAAGGTGGCTTAGTCTTTTACACCAAAATATTTCCCTCCTCACCAGAATGAAATTAATTTGGAGTTAAAAGAGACTTGTGTTGCCTTAATGTAGGGCAGAGCCACACGTTCCCTTTTGAAGCTAAATGATAAAATACTCCTTTTGAACTCGCTTGTCAATCAGAGTGACTCCTCTATAGATTTGATCTGTTGTATTTCAAAAGCACATCCTGTGTGGGTGGATACCTTCTTGCGGGTATAGCTGCATGTGTAAAATGTGAAGACACGGTGTACCGGCTGTATGACGGTGTCACTTCCACATGGTTCAATTATTTGAGAACTAATATTACTTCAGACTGAAACATTACACGGTTCCTGCTTTGCTGTGTGAACGAGCCGACACAATACCTGAGCCTCAGAGAGTGAGTCCTGAAGCTGCTCTGTGCAGATGTCTGAGCGGTGAGAGGGAGGTGCAGGACGAGTTAGGTAAAGATTAAACACTCGCTCACTCATTAGTCAGCACCATGCATGATAATAATAATATTAATAATGACAATAGTGGTGATTGTGATATATTAATTGACGATGGTGAACAATGGTCATCAACAGCAATAAAAATCTATGGCACAAGCTTGACCTATCAGGACTGTGTCCCACATATACAGTGCTGCTATCTATGAGTACTCTGTACAAATGAGCTTAAAGGGCTCATGTATATTACAGGTCATCTTCAGCTGGGAAGCAAACAAGAACTATTGTAATCACTGTTCCTGAAACATCACTCTGCTGGTCACCTCCACCTTCACAAAAATGATCACTCTCCATCTCTCGCAGCTGAACTCTGGACACTCTCTCAGCTGCCAGAGCTGTTGGCTCTCCATCATAGACATGGTCAAACAAATGCAGTGCTGTTACCTCAGTATCATGAAATATTTCAGTTCTTCATGAGCTTCAAACACTTAAATTCCTCAAAGGTTTCACTGTAAATGTCTTATAGCTTCTTCAAGGATAACTACTGAGGAAAGCACCAACAGTGAAAAGAGATATTTTGTCCGTAAAGTCAGTTAGAGGGCAGCTTTCTGATGACAATACTGCGCAATATGAATTTCTTGTTAAAAAAAAACCTTAATATTCTGGATTTATTTTTTATTTTCAAGAATAAAAACATTATTAGATGTATTTGAAACAAATCGTATCGGCGAGGCTGGTTTTATCCTTTGACTTGAGCAGCACAGTGAAACACAATGAGGGACTGGAGACAGAGAAGGAAATACATCGGTGTGCTCGTTCAGTGTAATGGACACATGTATAATACAGGCTGCCGGGTGAGAGGTCCATAGTGCAACCGTCTGAGGAAATCAGGGGCTGTGAAGAATTAATAAAGGCAGCGATCCACCCTTTTAACCATTTTGTAATTCACAGATTCAAATCTCATTTGTGGGCTGTAATAGCAGGGATACCCTTTCATAACACAAGTGTGACAGGGAACTGCCTGCCTCAGTTGGACCAACTCATGCTTGATAGTGCATTATCATTAGTGAGGAGCTGCAGATTAATATTTCATTAGGACTGTGGCTTTGCAGGGGCTTCCAGGCATACCAAGTGATATGTTATTCCCTGCTTCACACCGATTACTCTCTCGCAGTCACGGCCGGGATACAAGAGCTCTTATTATGATGGACAGAGCAGTGGAGCAAGGTGTTCAGGGGAAGAAAAAAAGAGATATCCCTATTTAACGGTGAGTAAGCATGGCCGGCCGAAGCGGCGTATCATCACTTTTCAGGGAACGGCCATAACAAACCATTATTGGGCTGCTCCGGGTGGCGGGGAGGAGCGCCGATTTCAACATGGCTGCTTGTCATGGACAGTGAGAATGTCCAGCTCCTGCTCTTACATAGATAGAAAGAGACAGAGAGAGAGAGATTCATTTTTCTCCCAGCTTCGAGCAATAACTTGCATGTCTACCTTTTTGCTCCTCAAACTACATTTGCAGAGACAATTGCTTGACTGTTTCTTGTTTTTACACTGGTGCGCGACTATGAGTCAATGTGCACCACCGCCAGCAACTGTCAGTCAGTTTTCGAGCTACAGACAGCGTGAGGTGTGGTGTGCTGCCTGCACGCGCTCTTTCGGAGTGTGAACGTTTGCCTTGTTATTCTGATTTTAATATTTTAGGTGCATTCCCAACAAATGCACAAAAGGCTTCTTGTTTCTCGTTATATGATTTGTCATTTCACCTGCAATATGCAAAATTTAAACCCCCCCTGTGCAATGCATTCTTGTGGTTTTTCCATGATGGTTTGACGGGCGCGTGCTTGGGCTACAAGAGGAAAACAGCCCTCTTCTCTGCTCGAGCTTGCGGTTGCTTGTACCGCGTGTTGGGCAGCATCATCTTTCATCAAGGAAACTGTTTGATAAAACTTAAGCAAATCCTCCCCTCTGCAAAGTGCCTGTATTATTTTTGACATTCTCTTGAAACTGGCAGTCTTCAAAGACGGCATGTTTAAACCTCAAACCGTTTGAAATATCAAAGCGGTAGTATGGCAACTTTCTAAATGTCACCGTGGGGGATCTTCCACTCTTTTGATGCTCATTTCATGAGGAACAGTAATGACAGGTCTGAAGGTGTTTCAGCAACCCTATCAATGCAGAGGCGCTGCTCTTATGTCATTCCTCCCTCAGCTTGAATACTCACTTTGAGGATATGAACATGAATCGGTATTTCATTCCCTAAACCTGCACATTTTTCATCTTTTGAATGATGTAAATTCTTGGCTCACAGAGTAATTGCAGTTGTCATTTTCCAAGGCCCCTCTCAGAGGTTTCTGCTAAAGTGCGAACCATTATGCATAAAGCTTGATTACTTGATTAGTTCCTAAAGGAAATACTGGCTTCTGACCTCATTTATTAGCTAACATCAGTGCAAGAGGGCTGAATCAGAAACCAAGTCTTCTCCTTCAAATCCTGAAAGCCACAAGTATTGCTGCATACTCTACATCTGCTGACAGTCTAATACACAATTCGATGGACTTCACAGCAGGATCGGGTTTGTTGTTGTTACGGAAGAAATGTGAGCACTGGTTTGACCCAACGGGGTGCCTGCAGACCAGAGACGATGCAATTGTTCCACTTTTCAATTTGGAACGGAGACGACAACATTGTTTCTCAATTATTTGCTGGTTATTCAGCTCACATAAAACACTTCTGGTCTGCTTGCATGCTGCCCGGGTCCCATTTATCAGTGTCTTTTGCAGTCATTTCGATTCCATACAGTGTCGAGGCGGTTTGGCTCGCAGAATGTCTAATGTGTGTTAATTAAGTTAATCAAACCTCCCCTTTTCTTCCACCTTTCCTGGCATCACTTCGGAATGAGAGCGGCTGAGGATTTAACAAAAAAAGTGGCTGATTGCTCTGCACCCAGTGTGCATAATGATTTCATGACCGCCTAATCAGCCCATCAGTGGGGTTATTGAGCAGTTGCTATGTTGAGTTAAATCTGCCCGTTTATCATAAGGAAAGGTCAACATTTTTACTGTGCAGATTTTAATATAAGGAGTCACACTTTAACAGCCACTCATGCAACTCAGTGCTCTGCTGTGGCTTCATTCGGGACTCATATTCAGACATATGGGCAGCTGACGAAACTATAAGGCAAAACAAATTTAATTAGAGCAAAAGCTTGCTGTGTCGATTAGGTGGTTGTTGAAGAAGTTATATGACGACATGAAAACAATCATTACTGAATTCATATGTTTCTTTTTGGCCAAAACACACCACATATTCAAATAGAACCTACCTCCGACAGGAAGCTAATGGAGGTTATTTCTGGTGTTTATTTTGAACAAAACATGGACTTCTTCCTCTTTTGAACAACATAATAGTTGCAGAGACCTTCAATTAACTCCTCTAATGGGCTCAGGACTGGATGAATGCTCTTTTGAGGTTTTGTTTGGTTTTGGGAAGAGATGCAATAGCGAGTGGACATAATAACTTTTCAAATTTGAAATCCTCAAATACTTTTGATTCTTCAAGTCTCCACCTTTTGTTGTGTAAAAGTAAAAATATCCTGTGGCCACAATGGAAAATAATTGTTTCTCCGACAACAAGTCGTACTTCTGTAAGACACCTTTTATTAACACCAGTCGCAGCTCTGACCAGACAATCACTAACCTCATAACTCGGAGAGACTTCATAAGCTGGCATCTTAAAAAGGCGAATGATTGGGATTTTTTTGTATTATGCTGCTGTTTTGGCACAGATTACATGAAGTGTACTGAACTTGAGGTGCTCCTAAGCCAGTTTTTAATGAACATTGTATCTTGTGAATGAGTTGCAGTCCCAACTCATCTGCTAACATCTATTTCTGGCCAATCAAGTGCCTGTAGTCTGTCGCGACTGGATATGTACTTGGTAGCAGGTACCATCACCTAATGGAAATGCCTAAAACCTGTGTAGATTCAAGGTTGTACAGCACAGAGTGCTCATGGAAATATGTCACAACAACACAGTATCACAGACCATTGGTGAGGCGTCCTTTCCTTGTGGTTATATGTGGTTTCTGTGCGTGTGTTCACTTCTTGTGTGGCCTTTAAGTATTTCATTGTTCATTGAAGGACTTCTGACTCTTGAACGACAACCGTTGACATTACACAAGTGCTCAGTGAGACTCAGAGTAAATGTTGCCTTCCCTTGACTCTGCTACTCCAGGCATCATTAAGCCAGTTGTTATTCAATCACTCCTGCTGACAAACATCTCAGAAAACACACGAAGTGCTGCCGTGCGTCCTCCCGTCACACCTGCCGCTGTGACCTGTTTTTGTACTTTTGCCTGCGATGCTGTAGAACTTGATGAAAGTGCAAAGCACTCCAGTCAACACGGCGGGGCTGGGAGCTGAGCGCGAGGCTGGGCTGTGGCCTTGGCGGACCTATCGAGCCCTCCCCTCAGTTTGACATTCAGCATGGTTTCCCCGGTGCCTCCAACCCTCTGACCTCCTCACACCCTTCCCCCACACTGCCAGCGACTGGTCCTGACCTTGAGCTTGTGGGCTCCGCGATACCTCCAGAAGAGCCCAAGGAGTATTTCCCCTCCAACCGCATCAATATTTCATTCTTCAGGTGGGCTCCTCCAGAGATAATATGTGGAGGCTTCTTAAGTTCACTTGATTTATTTATGTATTTCTGTCCTTTAAGGTGATAGACAGAACAACAGCGCTGCACTCATTTTATTAGCCACTTGTGCTGTTTGCTTAACTTTCTACTTGATTTTCTCACTCTCCTACTTTTCCTAACGCGTTTAGCTTTCGCGGTTGGACGAGTCCCTGTGGGGGAGATGTTGTGGATGTACCTCACAGCTGACTTGCGACACACGCCTTCCACCTGTCTTTACTTGATCATTCCACTCAGGTCCACACCCACAGCTCAGCGGTTAAGCTCGAGCCTCATATTGCCAAAATTAATTGCCTTCTCTTAATGCACTGGTCTTGAGGAACAAGCAGCAGAGGTGACATGTGGGTTCCTCAATCGACTTTTTTCCCTAAGTTAACAGAAGCTCTTTCTACTTATTATCCTGAAAAAAAAGTCTAATTCCCAGGGCACTTTTGTAACACTTTCTGTGTTACTCTCTGCATGGTTGATGTTATGGCTTCAAGAGGGCCCTCTGAAGTCCCAAGCTCCTCAGAGCTGATGCAGCGTAGAGTTGGAACCATCAGGAAACAAAGGACCGAGGGAGCACACGCTCTCATTTTCCAGAGCAAGTTAAAAGCAGCACGGCTCCTTCTAATGCTCAGAGGCCTATTTTAGATATAGGGAGCTTTTAATGTCTAATGCACACTGCTGGGCTCACTGACAATGTCGATGGTAAAAAGAGGAGTTCAAAAAAACGCAACAAACATGGAGTGTTCCACAGTTTCCAGAGAGAGAGGGATGTGTTGGCTGAGTGGAAGAGGAGCAAATGATGTAATTTTAGTGAAAGCAGCTCCTTAAAATCCGCATGTTATATTTACTGCTTTCAGTTGTTGAAATCAATACAGTGCATTCTTATTTAGCGAGATTCAGTTTGTGTGCAAAGAAAACACCCATCTATTTCCCTCAGCCGTGCAGCCTGTTGAGGATCGCAGGGGGGCTGCAGCCCGTCTCAGCAGGAACGGGATGTGAGAGAGTGCGTGCGTGGAGGGAAGACATTGTAAAGTGCTTTGTTCTGCTCTGAGATTCAAAACTCTATATAATAACACCGGGAAACGTGCTCAGAGATGTTTCCTCCCAGAGTTCCATGTCGCTCTTCAACCATACGGATGATGATGAAAACATGAGTAGAAGCGAAGGAGGGAAAAGACCTTCGGCCTGTTTCAGCCACGTAAACACCCGATGCTTATTTTTCTCATCCCAAAAAAGCTTCGAGCTGTGTTCAGAATCACTGGCCGAGGAAAGCACAATTAAAAAAATCTGTTCTATTACAATATTTATGCAGGAATTTTTATGAAACTGTTGTGTAACAGCGTTTACGTTGTCCTTTGTCATCAGGCTGCACTCTCCGAAAAATGGGGTCTCATAAATTCTAAAGCAAACGAGTGAAAAAGAGAAGATCAAGATATTTTTCCACACAAAGGGAGAATACCCTTGCATTAACAAAAGGCATCAAGATGTGTCCTTTGGAGTGCAAGTTTATCTTTAAAATGCCTTCTGGGTAGACCTGAAAAAAAAGTCTCCTCGGGGGGGTTTGCACAAACTTTCCAGGAAACAACCTTCAGTGGAAAATATGTCAGAGTGTTTGCAAAAACGGTGGTCAAGAGCTGATGCTTTTTTTTAAATGAGGTTTGTTTAAACTGTAAAGTGCTGTCTAAATATACTGTAAGTCTGTCTTTAACATTTAATGCTCTTGTCTTCCTCCATCCTCCCAATAATGTCAGATTGTCGTATGTGAGCCTCTAATAAGCATTACACCATGTTCTGAGTGGAGTGGGAGAGCGGGGCCATTACGTGCTTATTTACTTTTGGAGTACATCCGCGCGCCGTTCTTCCTGATTCATTTTTAGGATGATTACAACACAGACCACAAGGTCCAGGCGACTCATCCTCCTCAGAGGACAAAAACCTCCAATCGGCGCTGTAATTTCCTCATTATTTTCGAGGTCTTGAAGTTTAATGCGTCACGCTTCGGTGTGGTTCCTTTTTCTTTTTCGTCCTCACCGGGGGTAATTCTGTCAAACTCCAATCACGCGCTCGCTGCGGTCTGCAGCTGTTTGAGAGGCCGTCTGCCATTTTTCTTTGACCTTAGAAGTCACCGCGAGAGATCATGTAAGGCTGGATAATACGCTCTCGAGCCATCTCAATTGCTGTAGCTTCCACGCCGCAGCTTCGCCGTGTTGAGCGAGCCCTGTGATAACAATCAGCTGTACTGATCTGTAATGACAGGGCAGGGCGACGGGAGCTCTGGCAGAGCAGAGCAGGGAGGAGAGGCGAGGCGGCGAACAGGGAATCTATCTGGCCAGGAGAGGGCTCTGGATGTCAGCAAAATAACAACGCTTCTTCATCCTGCTAAATGTCAGCTTTCAGAGTTATTCAGATTAGTCGGACCGGCCATTATCTTCATCAGACTCTCTTCTGGCATTCTCTCTCGCTCCCCCCTCATTCCCGTTCACCTCCCCCCATCATTTTCCTCATCTTTCACCCTTTTCCCCCATCCTGCTCACCAAGAAAGTGAGCATTAACACTCTGGTCTAGTCTCTGACTGGTGTTGAATATTTCAATATAGCTCTGCTTATCTGGCAGCCCCTATGACCTGCCTGGATGAGCGAGGGAGAGGCAGAGATTCGCATGGCGAGCTGTGGAATGGATACTATACACAGTCATATATAAGTGAAGAACTTGCCTCGAGGTGAGCAAGCACATGAATACAAGATCTCACTGCTCCCTCATTTGTGTGGATGGATCCAGAATTCACCAACTGATACTGAATTCAAACCCTTGTTGGGGATTTTTTTTCTTCTGGATTTGGTTCAAAACGTTCAAGGAAAAAAAGGAGGAAGATCTGGTTATTTTTCTTTTTCCAGTTAACACAAGTCAAAGAGCCATTAGAGCTAAAGTTTTTGGTTTTATTGTGCGTGCGTGCGTGCGTGCGTGCATGTGTGTGTGCGTGTGTGTGTGTGTGTGTGTGTATTTTACAGTCTAAGCGTAGAAACTAAAAGCTGTTTTTTGTGTCCAGGACAGTCGCTGTAATTGGTGCATCGTTAACAACACGTCATTTCACCTGATTAATGCAGTGGACTCTCTGAGTTGGGGACTTAAGATCATTTTTCTGTCCACGATTAAAAAAGTAAACGCGATTCAGTCAGTCATTCTCCCTGTAATACGTCCACACATCAACCGACCAAAGAGGTGCAATCCGCAGTGCTATCCATTGTCAGAGTCATTTTTGATTTCATTTGTGGAAATCTTACTTGTTACTCTGTGGATTCCACATCGAATGCTTTTCAAGACAGCACTTAACTGCAAGCACCTTCAAACTGCACTGTCTGCTTGTCGATGTCTCTCACCATGATAGTGGTGATTTCATACATGTCGTCTCTGCATTTTAACCACATTCCCTCGTCTGTCCTTGAATGGTGACTGACGTGTTTCCAGAATGCACAATGAGACTGGGGAATAAATTGACCATATAATCCCAATAATAAGGAAAAAAAAACACCCAACCTCCTCATTGTTAGTGCACTTGGCTGGGAGGTTAGTAATTTAAAGCGTTGCGAGTCTGTTTGTTGCTGTCAAAAACAAACAGAGCGGTCCTCCCTTAGACTCGCAAGGAGCCAATCTAGGCGGTTGGCACTGACCATTGGGGGGGTTGGCTGGTGGACCACGGAGAATAGGAAGAAGGGCCCGGCTCTCAGATCAGGACCAGCAGCCTAACATTCGGAGGGCACTGCTCGGGGAGAGACTTGACTCTAACCAATGGTGGGGAGTTAAAGGATCATGGGATAGCAGCGTGGGGGAAACAGTGAGGGTAGAGGACACCATGCCGCCTTTAATTGGTTTCTCTTTCTGGAACATCCATCGCTCCCTTTCTCTTGAAGAGCTGCTGTGCTCGGAGAGCCACAACTGAGAGCCCAGCAAAGCCTATTGGATTTAAAGGGAATCTGTATCTTAAAGGGATGCCGGGCTGTGGGAGGGGGAGGGGGGAGGTATGGGGGGGGACCATAATCAATAATTCATAAGGCCTTTCCTTATTAGGGCTTCTCCTGACTGGGCTCGGGGTTCTTATGCCCGGCGGTTCTTACGCCCAGCTCTGTGTCGGATGAGAAGCTTCTCGGAAGGCAAAGCCGCACAGGAACTGCCAACTCAACCATGTTGCTGCAGCTCCCCACTCTGTCGTTCGCGTCCTGCAGCCTCACCCGTTCGCTCACAGTCGATCCCTTTGTTACTCATGATTTCTCAAAGCCTTCGAATTCAGCCCTCTTAGCATAACAATGAGGACGCTATAGAGCACTTGATATGTAAAGAGCTGTTTGCATAGCGAGATCAGACAGTTTTAGAACATGTTGGTTTTTTCATAATAAAATACAGACAAGCATTGAAGAGATCCTTTCTTGATAACATTGTAGGCAACATGTAAGAGTTTTCAGATGAACAGAGGACTTCACAGAACCAACAACATATGTTAAAAGCTTGGAGAAGTGGCTATGAGGGTCCCACTACTTCAGCTTTCAGTTCACTCGAGACCCGAGTGCTAAGTAGCGAAAGCATGTTGTCAGCATGACTGATGACAGAACTTTCAAACAAAGAATGGCTGAATTAACTTCAGCGAGATTTTCCCATCAAAATGTTAGTGCCCACCAACCCCTCTGAAAATGGACCCTTACATCATTCTAACTACCTTAAACTTGACCCCCGTGTGTACTTGAAGGCACCACTCGTATCCTATCCCAACTATGGATAACTATCCAAAAAATCCGCCTAAAATGGCCAATTTGTTCTGTTTCACTTCATCCACCTGCTCTCAGCTGTGTTGAAGAGTGATTGAAATTCTAGAGGCATCTTTCAGTTTTACGCTGTACAGCTCGACACTGCCGGTACTGCCGGCTACATTGTCAAGTCATCGGTAAATAGAGACTCATTAAAACCTTTTGTTACTGAGTTCAACAATAATAGCGGCTCCAACAAAGAAAATTATGGCAGAGATGTGATTCAGTATGAAAAAATCCAGTGTGGTCTAGTTTAACTATTGATAATCGCTCTCTTTGGTGATAGTTTGGGGCGACATTAACAATTAAATGTATTTTAATCAAACCCTGCTCTTCACAGACGGGTTGATATTAACAAAAAGTCCTAAAGTTGAATACTTCCTCCCATGTGTCATGTCTCCATTCCCACTTTGAGGAGCCCTGCGTCAGGGACACCACTCAATATTTGACTGTACAGTACAGCCACAATATATATTTTAACTTGCTAACATCTCAAAGTAAATAGAATATATTATTTATGTAAAGGCAGAATTGATGGGGGAAGTGTTTTGCTGGATCCCAGCAGATTGTGCAGATGTAACAAGTAAAGTGGCCGGTGGGTGTACTCCGTCCACTGAACTGACACATAGAAAGCCTCTTTGTGTTGATTTGCTCTTCCTGCCCCGCCGCCGTTTTGAGGCGGCTGCTGACTGCAGAATCCCAGTAACCAGGTCTCTGCTCGTGGACCCTCTCATTAGGCTGCAGCTGCAGCACATTAAGCGCAGATGAATTACTCATCTGCCATGTGGCGAGATCTAATCACAAACACGCAGCTCCTCTGGATGCCTTTCTATCATTAACTCCCCTCAGGTTTTTGCTCACACCTTGTTTGGCTCATCATCTCCGAGCACAAACTTGCCTAAATGTATTATCCTTAGGAGCACTTAAAAGTTGCCCTGCTGTTCAGTCACCGAACCTTTCGCCCAGAAGGATTTAAATCCCTTTCATTTACGTTCCACCAATTTTGTAGTTGAAACATTGCAGCGATCCTCTGGTGATGAATGTGATTCTGGATATATTACAGTTAAAGTTGAGGACAGAAGTGCTGGGGTTGACTCCAGACACAGTGAATTCCATGTGTTCATTTGAAGCCAGTGAAAGTGACTGCTGTGCAGGTAGGGGCCATGATGCGAAACAGATAAACAGTGATTACGCTCACCATGATAAATGAAAGGGCAGCTCGCCAGTGTGAGGAGTTTTACTCACCATAGATCACAATTTGTAAGTGCTGCTTGTTCATGATGCCAGAGTGGAGTAGAAGCCAGCGCTTCTTAATCCAATCAATACGATTTTATGCAGTTGAATGCTACATTTAAAAGGTGAACAGAAAGAACCTTTTCTGAGTACGTATTCGCAGCGTTGGTATTTGATGACGGCGTCGCCGTGGGTCGAGAACTAATATTGTTTGGATAATTTGATTGCTGACAGACAGCCACACCATTTAACCTCTTTGTATCCTCCTAACAAGCGGAAATATGTAATTTCTTCCAACAAATTAGGCTTCGATAACATCGGTGTAAAGGTCTAACCCTGTGAAAAGGCAGGTTTTACCTCCTTTTTAAAACAGGCAGCAGATCAAGATATCATATCATCATTAACGCAACGTTTTGAACCGCATCCTAATGCTCGGTTCATGGAGGAATACACACAACCAGTGTAGGATTGTGATTTCACAAATATGCTGGAAACATTTATCGTCCCTTCAGCTCGCATCAACGTCCAAGTTACTGTGAGGAAAAATCACCCAAGCGGTCAATCCAGGGACAATATAGCGAACTGAATGATGGTATTCAGGCTACAAGTCTGCTCTCAAGACTCTTTATAATTACAGGTAAATGAAAAATAAAGGAAAATCCAAGACCTCGTTTTCACCCATTGACTGACCCATTCACTCCTATATGTCGTATATCCAGCCTGGTTTCCATGAGGAACTGAGGCCAGTCCCATCTGCCTTCAAGAAAAACAAAGGACGCATGATGGATAGGTTGCAGGTCAGGAGGCCTGAGAGTCTGGAGATGCAGATTTGTAACTGGAGGGTCGCTGGTTTACGTCGACTGTCAAGAAAATAGAGCCTAGAACACGAAGGCCAACACTTGGCTCAAACTTCATCATCATCATCACCTCCACCACTGCAGGCCCTGAACTGCTGACTTCTCTCTGGGCAACGCACTGCAGCGGCCCACTGCTCGTAGTACTTGTAGTCAAAGATAACCATGAATTGGTTGGTTCAGACGCAAAGAGGAAGTTGATTCCTCAAGGGGGACAAAGATGCAATTTTACATATTTACACCAAAGGGCAGCATGGAGTTATGAACTGAGCGAGCGCGTCTCTGGATTGTGTTGGACACTTGTGGGACCCAGTAGAAAATGCAGAATTAACCTGCCTACTTGCTATGGAGTGACTGTTAACCACTCTGCTGCCTCATTTAATGAAAAAATACATGATTATATGCGTATCTACATTTCACTTCTAGTAACGTTCCAGTTCAAGTACTGAGGTTATCGCCACATCAATACTTATTCAGTAAGAATTAGGAGCAGTTAGTGGCATCGTTGAGTTTATCTCTGGCTTGTTTGCTGATCGTCAGTGGAACGCAGAGGCTGCACCTGAAATTACACTTTAATTCATTCTCTTTTCCGAGCACCTTAAAGATCTGCATGAAAGGAAGGGGAGCGTGTTGAGGCCGGCGATGATCAGAAAGAAATCCCCCCATCGCCGCCATACTGTTTCCTCTGCCCAGTATCAACTCACAGTCTCCCTCCTGAAGAGGACCGAGGCTCCGGATCCTCTTTGATGTCGCTGACAACTCTGCGTCAGTAACGAGGCGGATTGCCTCCTTTTGGGAACGCCACCTGTTTGAATTCAACCATTGTGGCTCCGCTGTAGCTCTAAATGCCACTGTATGAATTTAAAAATATTTACTCGACTAATTATTAATACCGCACAAAGCAGAGAGGCAGGCTGACAAATAAGCCACATCCTCCCAGTACTTTGGTGACAATCTGGAGTTTTAAACTCTGGGTTTCAAGATGACATTTCAGTGAAACGACGGAAGAAGAACAAACACTTCAAATGCATCTTTGTACTTTATCTTTGTGCTTGCGGGACTCTTTGTTTCTGACAACTACAGTATCATCACTTGTTTTATTTTATTACCACTTGGATTTGGGGGAAAACGCTGCATGAAAGGCGTTTTCTTTTTGTTTTTTTTGGGCGAGATGTGAAAATATTCCAAAATAATCTCAAACAAGACAGGAACCATTAGACGTTGTTTGCTATGGAAATTAATCAAGCTTTGTTTATCGAGAGAGGATCTTAATGTTGTATTCTCTTTGAAATAATGAACTGCAGCAAGATGAAAACAAGTTAATTTCTTAATCCATTTCCCGTTTTGCATTGCGCTATTACCCATGAGCATCAGCAAGTTTGCTTTTTGTTCTTGCATTTCCAAAAAACAACAAAGTGCCTTTATTGTCTTTAATTATTTGTGCTTTTTTTTGGGGGGGGGGTGAAGTGGTACTGCTGTGTGTTTATGGACTCTTGCCTGTGGAGGAGTTCACCTCTGATGGCATATGGGTATAAGTTCCACCAGCAACTCTCATTAAATAAATGATGCCCCAGAATTAACTTCAGCAGGCAAAATAACATGTTTTATTTGGGATCCTCATCAGAAATCTGTTCACACTCCACACAAAGCCGTCCAGACAGCTCCGTTCACGCCACCTGGCACCGCGCACCCATTAAACACTTTTGGAAAGAAATCACCAAGTCACTCTGCCTCTTCCGCGCCTGCCACGTCCCATTATGCCCCTAACACAGCTTACTGGGAGACATATTAACAATTAACTTAAATAAAAACAAACAGCAAAGTACTCCTGCTGGCTCCCAGTGCTGCCAAGGAAGCGATCATCGCGCACGGAAAATTAAAGACCACCAGACATTTGCACGCTGGAAAAAACATACTCGATATATCTTGTTGGAAAATATATCCGCCCTGGTCAAAGAAACTGTGACAAAATCTCGCTCCATCTGGTCATCCCTCATTATTTCTCCAAAACAATCCAGTTAGAACTACATTCTGCAATCAAATACAAGTTCAGGCAAATCACGAACTACAAATCCAGACAGCAGTCCTCGCTCGAGGCAACACTGACAGAGGAATGAAACATGAAATGTGTAAAATGTTTTGCAGAATAAACAGCTATAAAATGAAGCGCGACCTTGATGCAAATACATCTGAAGTCTCGAGCAGAGGTTGGAAATTAGGTGCGAGCGATCAAGAGCTCGAGACGGTTTGAGGGAAAACTGACCCACAAAAAGCTTTGAACAAGCACCCGCTGGTTAAAAGTGACGGGTCGCTGCAATATTAATCCAAACAGCAGACGTAAAAGAAATTTGACACCTGCTGGTATTCACGGTGTTGTGACAAAATCCACAGGATCAAAATTTCAGCGCTAAACACGGACAGACTGAGGAAAACTGTTGACTGCAAAATGAGTCGTAGAATGATTCAACTTGTGTTTTTCCTGCTTCAGTGTTCTTAAAACACTTTAAACACTTCAAACCCTAAGATTAAAAGGTGTCCCACTCCACCACTTAGGACCAAAACACCAGAACACACACTGAATGAATGACATTCATTCAAAACTATGAATACATTCGCTTGAAGAAATCGTCAGAATGTGTATTTGTCATGTCGTCAATACTGTGACATCAGATTAAATGATGTTTGTACTACTACAGTTTATAGAATGCGACTTTTTGAGTTATCACAGTTAAAAAAAAGGACCAGTTGGTGTCCAGTCGGAGCAGCGTTAGCACCTCGGCTCAGGCTTGATTAAACTGTTGAACTCCCAGTAAATGCCAGATGTGAGAGATTTCTATTCACTGCTCTCCTTCCAAATTGGGACAATTCAAAATGGAACAATTGGGTCATTCATGAAAAGCTACTCAGCACCATCGGGTAAATCGCATTTGAGGCAATCCCTGTCCATTCACCTTTCATTAACCCTCCATCACTTCCTCTCGGAAGACGGCAGCGTGTAGCGCGCCGGCTCGGCGTTAAAAAGCCGAAGCGACATCGCCGCGGCACGAAGGTGCTCCGGCTAAACGAAGGCGACTGCTCATATTCCCTTATTGTGTTGTCAGAAAGAGGTTTGTTTTGTTTCCTTTTTCACGTCAGTGCCTTTAGTTTCCAGCATGCTTCATCTCTGCACTGTCACCTGGTTGTTGAGGGGGGGTTTGCTGATATAAATAGCTCCACTCTGTGTTGCTGTGTGTATTGTTAGTCAGTGTTGCTGTCAGGGCCTGTTTACGCCACAAACAGCCTTCTCCTAAGGTCTGCGGTCCTCATACTGTCACATGTGATTGGCCGTCTACTGCTCGATGGCCCATTCTGCCAACACGCTGCAGAGGGAGGGGGAGGGGGAGGGAGGGAGGGAGGGGAGAGGAGTGGCGAGGCCCCAGAAGCACCAGCAGTCACTGTCATCTCCGGGCCTCACTGTGGGCTTAGTGAATCAGCGAAGGTAAAGATTGATAGATGACATGAGCAGAATGTTGTATGGGAGATGGGGTTGCTGACAGAATATGCTTCAGATTGGAGGGGTCCTGAGAGGGCTAGCTTGACTTCAACCACACATGACTAACTGCCCCCAAGGCAGGTAGAGAAAAGCCCTGTCATAATATATTACTGTAGCTCAGCTCTTGAGGCAACATTACAACTACACGGCAAATGCATCTGCGCCCTCTGTGTTGGGCTGAAAAGAGGAGGTTTGAAGTATCTGTGTTAGTTGAGCAAAAATGGGAGTTGTACAGCTTGTTAAATCTCACGCATGGCACAGTCACTTGCATCCCCTGAGTAATGAGAGTGGCTGTGCTACTGCTTAACACATGCATATCATGAAAACAACTCTGAAGTGGTCCTAAAACCACATGGAGAGTCATAGTATCGCTCCAAAGTATCTAAATAAACTAGTGCAGCCCAGAGTGCCAAGAGT
Organism: Malacoctenus tetranemus; assembly: GCA_032274765.1. NCBI lineage: Eukaryota > Metazoa > Chordata > Actinopteri > Blenniiformes > Labrisomidae > Malacoctenus > Malacoctenus tetranemus. The sequence continues at coordinate 6,694,913 of JAUESF010000008.1, forward strand.
GAGTCAGAACGACTTAGTGAGGGTCAGACCAATTTTGAGTCATTAGCCAAAGTATTTTGTGACGTACAGCTGAAGTAGAAAATGATTTCCACAGGAGTTTGTTTATACGGGCCAATTTCAGGTTGGGGGTTTTTTCTTCTAAAAATGAGCGAGCTGTATCTGCAGCGTTCAGCTGGCTTCTGCACGACACAGCCCTGCTGACAGCAGTTCAGCGTTCATCTTGCTGCAAGGTGCATGTGTAATCCTTGTTCGGCGACAGCATTAGTCACATTTTAATCTTTGCGGTGTGAATGAGAAAAGAAGTGTTACTGCGACGGTTTTTTTCTCCTCGTTTTTACTCCTAATCTCGCTCCTCGACTCCTTCTTGCACAACATTAATTGAAAAAGAGCGAATGTTTCTTGGGCATTAGGAACGTTGGGTGGATCGCGGCTTTACACCGTCAGAATGTGATCATGGGGACCAAAGTACATTTCAGGTCAATGTTGCTTCAAAAGGACAATTTCTCACAGTACCTGAGAGCTGCGTCAACACACCAGGAGCAGGATAAATGCCTCCGAATATCATCAAATTACTCACTCACAGTTTCCTCAACCAAGTCTGATACGAGAAACATGGACACTGGACTTGTCGCCTCAAGATGCATCAATTCAGTCTGAGCTAACATTAGATATTGTGACAGTATAGCCACATATGATTAGCTTCTGTCAGCTGCAAATAACCTGACTGCATATCACTGAGAACACGCTGTATCTGGCGAAGTTATACATCACTGACAGTAAACAACGGAGTCACTGTCAACTGAGTTAAACACCACCACTGTGGCAAAATGTCACAGCCCCGATGTTTTTTTGAAAACTTTCGAGCAAGTTTTTATTCATATAGTGAAAGAAAATTCATTGGTTTTAGTTTTTCCTTTCTCGAGTTTAATGTGCCAGGATAGAGAAAAAAAAGCGCTAATGTGTCCGGGACCATTTGATTGCTGTTAACAAATGTCAGTCAGCTCTCTGCCCTCCGGTGCCCCTCAGGTGCAGCTCTCTGTTGAAACGACGACCCGTTTGATAGCGACGCTGTGACTGACCGGTCGGCTGTCAGAACCGGTTGATTAGTTCTCAAAAAGAAAAGCGGGACAGAGGGTCTCCTGAAACTTTGATCTGCCGCTGCAACGAGCCTGCTGAAGAGCTGCCGTCGGCTCAGGCACTTAGCATGAGCTGGTGGCAGCCGCACAGCATGTCATGAAAAAAACATATATTAAGAGTTACATGCTGCCGCAATGAAGTAGAAATACACTCACATTTAAATTCAATATTTAACAGTGAAAACCTTGTCGTGTATAAATATATGTAGAGCACGAGCTTGACCTTGTGTTTAATTACACATTCTGAAGTTCCAATTAAACTAAAAGTGAATTGAATATTGTAGCTTGACGTCTTTATAGGTTTCTGTCTTTTCTTTTGCGACTGCATGTGAGTTTGTGTTTGTCGTGCAGAATATTTAGCAACTTGTCCTAAATGTGTTATCAGGACAGGACAACCACACTTCTACTCTGAGTGTTTTGTTTACGGTCCAAAAAAGCAGCTTGTAGGAGGGGTTTAAAGCTCAAAGGGAGGGGCGCCTTTTTCTTGCAGGTGTGACGGAAAAAATTAGAGAATCACTGGTTTAGACTAAAAATCACGATTCGCTCGAAAAGCAGCG
>JAUESF010000008.1:6725382-6737778 GCA_032274765.1 Malacoctenus tetranemus
AAATTAAAACACGCCTCAAATTGGCGAGACACTTTTCTGTCACAGGTTGTCTGAAAGTGTTCCAGACGGGGACGGACCCGGGGACGGACACGGGGGACGGACATGGGGGCTGACACGGGGACCAACGCTCCAATCCTCTGTGACCTCTCTGACGTGACTGTTTTCACTTGATCACCCCAAACTGGGCTCGGGTGCAGAAGTCCAGAGAGGTTGAATGAAAGGACCGTCGGTGCTGCCTCGGTTCCTCTGAGCAGAGGCTGGAAGAAGCAGCGTTTCCTGTCTCACGACTGCCCGACGTTTCTGCCACATCAGTGAAAACTGCTGATTCTTGGAGGCTGCACGCCCTGCAAACACCTGCGCCTTCATGACAGCCATTTTATATTGCTGCAGATTTTTTTTCTCCTATTTTAATGGGCCATTGATTTGGCATACACAAACAAAAACAAAGTGAAAATGCATTCTAAACCATTCACAATGTAGTTTTGAAGCCACTAAGCTCGTCTGGGTTGGATGCTGCATATAATTAATGTCTCATTGTTTGTGTTCGACGGGGTCATTGAGGTTAATTGAGTCTTACTTCAAAATTCTGGCTCGGAGCCACACGTGCAGTCTTTACTGTATATTCACTTTAATTAATATAAAAGGAGTAGGCAGCCAGCCTTGCCAAGCCTAATGATGGGCAAATGCTGTGTAAACAACAACAAAGGCTGGCCCTGTTCAGATGCCTGTGCAGCATTAGCAGACATAGCGTCTAATCGTGCAGTGGCTGTCGCCGCTGCTCCCTCTCCCTCACTGATAGATAGGCTACTCGAGTGAACTGAGGAGAGAGCGCAGATAACCTCCCAAACAAAGCCTTGTGGGTATTGGCGACTGGAGCATTCGCGACGCGTGTCATGATATCAGCCTCTCACTCCGCCTCACTTTGAAGCACTCTCCGGAGATAGTAAACACACTTTAAGGGTGCCCGTTTATGGCCTTTCCGTCGCTCCGAACTCACCCCCTCCCCGTAATTAGCCATATGTTTTTGCGCATATCCCAAACTTGTAAACCTGAAGCGGAGCAGTAAACTGAGTGCAGCCACGGTCCACCTCTCGGGCAGAAAAACACTGCGATGAGTTTATGGTTGAAGTTGTGTATTCAGGCGACTGTGGTACTGAACTCTTCCTAACCAGGTGCAGTTTTCAGTCGTTTATTTTCACAATCTGAACTGATCAATTCTTGCAAATGTATTAGGAAAAAAGGAGAAGCAGTTTATTTATGATTAGCCTAAACTTTAGTGAAGATGTTTGTGTTCTGGACAGCAAAATTAAGATGTTTACACTGAAGGAGTCACCTTGACTTTCTTATTAATTCATGGAGAATATTGCTGGAACAGACTCCATGTTTTTGACAATCTCTGTTTTTTTGCCAATCAGATGTGTTTCAGTCTTTTTCGCTTTTTAATCATCTGCCTCTAATGCGTCAAGAAACAATGTGATTTCTTTCTACACTCCCATAATTTTTAATTACTTTGTGGTCGTGTTGTGATTTTGGACTCAGGAGCCCAGAGAGGAGGTGTCACCATGTCTCCTATCAGACATTTTCTCTGTAAAGTGTGAAAATTTCACTGTGATGCTTGATGTTAAAACTGCAGGACTGGATGGATGTAAACACTAGCAGTAAAATACTGTATATAAATACTGTATATATCCGTTCTAATCAGGGTGTACTGTCGTCAGGATTTAAATGAAATTATGTGATTACGTTTGTTAAACTTCACAGTAAGTTAACAGTAACATTTGTAAACAGTCTGTTAATAATATTCAAGTACATCTTTGTTTACTTGGAGATGGAAAAATTCACAAAGACGTTATTTGGAACATTATTAAAAAACATCTCCAGACTTTTTTTCCCTTTTTGTCCCCACAACAATGAACTGGATTGTTCCAACTTGATTGCAATCAGGGCGACAGAAGTGGGCTATAACGTACGCGTGCTGTGAATTGCATCAACATTCTCTTTTTTTCAAGCAAACCGCATTTCTTCAGTTTTCGGGAACGCGTTAAATTGTGTCAAACAGACAAATCTCATCAAGAAAAAGCGATAAAAAACAATCTGCATGGCGGACGCAAACAGACAAAACCAACATCCTGATGGTGAGTGCGTTGTGATGACAGCCGGAGTGGAGGTCAGGCCTGGAGATGCAGGCGGTGCCCGGAGGGTCAAGCGCAATCACGCCGAGTTTTACGAGGAAAAATTAATCACGGCGTGATTGCTCTCTATAGGTTCTCCAGCAGAAGAGTACGACTGTCATTTTAATTCGCCGGGTCGGCCTTGTTGACCCGGCAGTTCTCCTCCAGCATCGAGGGCCCTCGTTCACATGAGATCCGAACAGTTGTGGATTATGTTATTGTCGGAGAATAGTTGCTTTTTCCTCTGTCACGGGCTCATATAGCCGTCGTTGTCGCCCTGACATTTATCCAGTCCTTACTGTAGCTTCCACTCACCTAAAGTCTAAATATAGAGGTGCTGATTTAAAGGTCATGGAACTGTGGCTGGATTTTTTTCCCCCCACTTCTCCACACGCCAACAAACTGCTCCGCGATTATAAGCTGGCATTCAGTGCTTATTGAAGATAGATGACGGGGATGATAAGGATGATAACGCTAATAATTCAATTGATAAATCAGGTTGGTCAGGAATCTATTATTACTCGGCGCCGTTCTCATCTATAACCAGTGGCTGAACCCCGCTAGCAGTCATTTCCCATCTCACAGACTGTCTGGATGACTGATCAGGGTTGTGATTGTCTCCCCTCTCCCCCAACACACCGCCGCCACATACGTCAGCAGCAGCACATACATCTTGAGCGGGCTCTAACTCCGAGCCAGCGCAGTCTCCAGCGCCAGTAAATGTTGCAATCAACGGCAGAATTGGGCCAATTCCTCATAACCTTGTCTGCACATGGCACCTTGCCTTGAATCATAAGAGCGTCAGGCGCTGGCAAGTGTTCCCTCTGTCAGCAGAGCGGCTATATTGCCCCAGTGCAGTTGAGGAGGGTAAATCGACATTTAATTATCTGTGTCTGCCCACAAAAGCTGCATGGGCATTGTAGATCCGATGTAATGGGCTCGCTACAAATGTTGTCCTGATATCAGCGTGTACTGGGAGGAGTTGGGTGACATTTCTGCCCATATCGTGGGGCCGTGTGTGGACTCGTAGTGCAGCTACCTGGTCCGGACCAGAGTTTTCAAAACAAACAAGTGAAAAGTTCCCATTGGGCTCCGGGTTGTTTGGTGCTTAGTTTGGCAGTTTTCACATCGTACAAAGAGATGTGAACCGAACACATGCAGAGCCTCTGCTGTGAAGCAGATTCTGGGATGTTGCGCTGACAACAATGCTGTGTTGCACTAAATGCAAGTCAGTGTAGGCTGGATTACTATGGCAGATATTCACCAGCTGAGAGCGCACGGACGGCTTTAAAATGTAGGAACGAGTTGAAACATGAACATTAATCACGATGCGCTGCGAGGATTTGCTGCTTCTGAAGTTTGTGTGTTTGGTCCTCTCACAGTTGTTTTCTATATAGAATTTCCAACACAGACACATGGAGCTCGAACCCATTCTTGCTTACATTGGTGAAGGAAGCAGATGGCCAGTCCATCACAAAGACACAAACACACAGATTCAAACTTGTGGACGACCCAGAGTTACTGATTGAGACCTTGTGTGTGTTTGTAGGCAGTGGGGGGAAACTGGAGGACACAACAAAGCCCAAGGCTCCACCCAGACATGAACCCAGGACCTTGAACTCCACTGTGCGACCCTGATCACCCCCCCTCCCCATCTGTCAATAATCTTTGTCAGTGTACATTTGCAAGCTTGCCAAACTTGCTTTTCAGACACACTTTGTCCGCTTACTTGGTGCAAACCAAGGTGTTAATGGCAGTGTTCACACGTCCACAAATGGACCGCACCGCCCATGTGCAGCAAATGTACCATGGTTCACTTCAACCACATCGAACATGACAAGTTGGAGCAGGCTTCAGGACTCCAGTGTGCAGTGAGAGGCAGATATTTTGGACAAAGGGTCTCTTACTTGTGATAATAAACCAAAGATGGATTATTCAGTGGCAAACATCAGCCTTGGATACCTCCAAACAGATCTTTGTCATGATCTTTTCTTCTGACAGATCGATACAACTCCTTCACAGTTTAAAAAGTCCACTTGCAGGTCTGTTGATGAAACAATTATCTTTCCTTTGAACAAGGCCAAAGTAACTTTTTACCTACCCCAAAAAGCAAATCCTACAAAAAAAAAAAATACCCCACAAAAAGTCACCTCATTTGTAACCACATTATACAGAGAGATGAGTTCCCATTGACCATTGTTGAGGGGAGATGTTCGATCTTCAGCATTATGTTCAGTCTGGTGGCAGAGTTCTTTATGTTTCTCGAGAACAGAGAAGCAAAATCAATAGTGAAAATGTTTCACAATGACGCGTTTGTACGGCTCGATCGAAGTAGCAGCAATTTTTCCAAATAATTATGAACAATCTAACCTCTTTGGATTGCACATCTTCTCTCGCCAATCACAGACGTATAAGCAAGCAGTGAAAGGCGTTGTGAAAATTGATTGTCCTTTCTCCTCTCTCCAAATCCCAGAGAGAAAGGAACAAGAAAAACAAATGTGTTGATCAATCTCGTCACACAAGTACAGCTCTTGCCAGTGTCTCCAGCTTTACAATGGGGACTTGATGCTTCTGAAGCCATTACTTATGACCAACTTGCCAGACGAGGCATTGATCGCTGGCCGGTTGTGAATGCAACAGCAATCATTTCACAAAGAGAAAACTCCAGCTGACTGCGCTGTCATGTGTGGATGTGTGACCTGCCTAAAAAGTGTGGGCAGGAACGGCGGCTTCATTTACCAGAGTTTCTCTTCCAACAGTGGTCACTATTATAGTCGCCACTGTACCACCTCCTCCCCAGCAACGCTGCCACGGTTGTTCCCTGTTGCCTCGGTGCGGCCTCACATCAATCAAACTCTACGACTGGTCAGCTGAATTCTGCTTGTGACAGAGTTCTCCATTAAATTATGACTTTAACATATCTCACTCTCCCTTTACATAAACTGGATATTGTCCTGCTGCGTTCACAGACATTTAGTGCAGATCTGCGTGTTGTGTAAAGCACATTTACATGGATACGTGCTTGTGTTTTACATCACTTTGCAATACTTCCCTTGAACAAAATCGTAATTTTGACACACTGAATCACAAACTCAACAGTTTCACTCATGCTTCAACTATTTTTTAGCAAACATACGTGTGGCATTTAACACTACAGTCCTGTTTTCTTTAAAGCCTGAATTAAGACAAAGAAAACCAATAGAATATGATGTAATGCTACATGCAAATTAGACTTGTATGCAGTGTAAAGATATTATAATATACAAAGGCTGCAGCAGTTACAGTGATTAAACATTGCTCCTCTAAATGCGATCTTTTTTTGGACTGTAAAATGAGAGATTTTATGTCACTTCTTCCACATAAAAAAATATTTGATTTCTTTTTTTTCCCTGTATTGATTTTAGTGATTTCAAACCATTTGGTTTTTCCTAATAACCCTCCTGGCACCATTGGCTTTGCACCAACACTGCCAAATTGTATTTCTCTTTTTTCCTCGTAATGGTAAAAACATTCTAACATATGGTTCTCCTCACAGTGAAGGGGGGGACCAAACTGATGGCTGCATGACGATTCGGTGCCAGCTGGTGTAAGAAACAGAAACAGCACAAATCCACTTGGCTTCAGCGACTATTTAAAACCCAGAAAATTGACTGAGACACTCCATTTTATGTTTCACATTCCCTCTGTGTCACAGTGGGGATCTGTGCTGCTCCTGGGGCCGACTCCCCCCCCCCCCCGGTTATCAGCCCAGGTGATTGAGAGCACAGACCGCCGTCTCTCTATAGAGGGCACCCACAGACCCAGAATGTCTTGTTTGCGAGGGCTGTGTACATTTTGTATTTGAAAGAGCAGCAAGTCAATGAATCTCGATAATGCGAGAGCCGGGCCACATAACTCACATTGATAGTCCTTACATTGTGCCAAGAGGCGATAAATCTGCTGCGGGAGACATGAATATGCAGTGGCAGTCAGTCTGGCTTGTTCTTGCTTGCATGCCCCCTGATGCACAGTTTATTCCTCTCCCCCATTCCAAACAGAAAAATAAAACCAATGAGCCGCAGCGCCGTCTCATCACCAGCAATGTATTAAGCCCCCCCCCCAAAAAATGTAGCAGAGCATTTTTCAAAATACGCTTTAATAACTGCAAATCATTAATGTATAAAATGCAATTCGCGGTGTTAACTTATCCCAATTTTAGGATCCTTTATCTGATGTCAAGTAAAAATTGATTTTTTTCATAGAAATAACTCATTTTTCCATCTATGAGTCAAACAGTTTGTATTTGAAACTATCACTGCATCAAAATGTGAATAATTTAGAGGGGCTATTACATTACAAATATAATTTTTTTTCTGTTTTCCTATTATAAATCATTCTGATTCAAGTTTCTTTTCTGTTAAATGCATGAAGAAGAAAAAACCCCTGATTGTAACAGTTGAAAATAAACAGATGTTTACATACAAGCAACCCAGCACCCACTGCAGTGCTGGGACACGCAGCAGCAGCAGGACTTCGATGTGTTTGTATATGTAACCTGCAGCTGGTGTTTGACGGCTCTCAGTAACGAATGAAAAATGGACGGACAGATAAACACGGAGCAGTTACGCGGGGATTAATGGACTCATTGACACAGACAGAATGTCTCAAATAAGTGCGATAAGAAGTCTGCTTTGTCAACGGCCCAGCCCTCAGCTGACACTTATTTCCCTCATGCAAATAATTTATCCCACTCACAGTGCTGCAGGCAGTTTGGGGGGTGGGGTGGGGTGGGGGGGGGGGTTCCCCTAGTTATTGCCTATGGCAAAGAAATATGTTGCAATTTCCATCTCAGGGCTGGGGACAAAAAAAGAAAAGCTGCATTAACATTGTGGACCACACAATAACACAGACCCCACAACCCGTCAGCAGACGTGAGTGAATTCATGTCATGTCTCGCTGAGAGTGTGTGAGGATTGTTTGGGACAGTGGGACGCCGTCGAGTCCCTTTCACCTCCGCGCTGCACTTCTTGGACATAGTTGACAACTACGCGTAACGACGCGTGCCTCTAGTGGCACCGTGGAAAGGAGGCTCGTCAGACGCACGCAGATGCGCGGGCTCCTGCGCTCCCCTTCGCGTGCAGCTCCAACTGGAAGGTTGCGAGAGAGAGAAAGAACACTGACCGCGGAGTAACAGCGCTTCGTTTCAGCAGACGTTCACCGCCGTCAATGAACAGCTTACTGCGACGACCGTGCGCAACTGGAGAGGAGAGGAGCGTCGCGGAGCGGCTTTCCGTCACTGCGCCCCGGACTGTCAGAGGACAGGCTGGAGTGATTCAACACAGCTCTCTGAACCTTTAAAGTGTGCCCACTGTTCTCCGCGCGCTCCGCAGCCCTGCTTTTTATTTTTCACCCTCTGTGTGTGTTTTTTTTGGAGGAACCGTTTGAGGCACCACAAAGTTCCGCAGGCGCAGTTCTCTTCCTCCACAGCGGTGCAGGAGTCCGGCTCGGCTGTTGCCGTGCTACTTGCCAGTAGAAAGATAGCATCGTCGGTAGGAGGGGATACAGAGACTCCTGCAGGCTACTTGTAGCAGCCTGCGATCGCAGGTGTGTCGCTGATTCGCCTGTGAGGGACTGGAGGCTTCATCCTTGATCGAGTCGCTCTCAGACTTGTGAGAAAGAGAGAGAAAAAAAAAAGAAGCGAGAGAAGCCCCGGGAGAATGTTGCACCAAGTACAATGAGCGCAGGTTTGTCGCAGACACCAAAACCCATTAATGCTCCGTCGAATTCAGTTTTGATGAGCGATTGTGACTTGGAATTTTAAAAAAGTGGATCCCGCGACTTTACAACCATGAGAAATACTTGGCAGCCTCCCCGGAGTGCGTTTTGGGAATACTGGACATCGCTGCTGGCGTGTCTCTGTTGGATTCACTACTCTCACGGGATGCCGCACGTTATTCGGATAGGTGAGTGGTCCCACGTTCACATCGACACACACTCAGGTTCGCCTTGCAACCTTGAAAGTTGCGCCCGCATTCACCGCGCGTCCCTCCGCCGCGTTTTGGCGGCGGCGGCGGCGGCGGCAGTTACTGAGAGTAGTAAGTGAGCAGCAGCCCGCTCATTGACGGCTTGCCTCTGTGGGGTCGCGGCGCATTTCCCCCCACATTTTTTTTAAGCGTTACTTAAACCGGCGGGCAGCAGCAACAGGAGAGACGTGCGTTCACGCACACGGTGGCCCCGTAAAATCACAGACGCCTTCTCACGCGATGAAATACCGTGGGCTCCCGTGACCTCCACGCACTCTGCTTTGTCTGTTCCCTTCTCTCCAGCCAGCACGTTGAGTCACCAGCCAAACGGCGGCTGTTTGCCATGCCTTCTGGAGGGAACTTTTTTAAGGACAGTCTGGGAGGGACGAACATGCGAGTTTTGAATGAAGGAAAAAACAGTCGAAGCAGAAAGTTGTCAGCCATGTACATTTTATTATGAGCAGCAGGAATAAAGTTTTCTATTAGATTCCGGGATGAGACCCCCGAGATGCACAATACTCCATAAAAGCAGGGGAATTGAAAGTTGCCGCGTGCAGGTAAATCATGTTTACCTCTTTTTCACGCACAGTCTCCTGCCAGAGCGCCGTCTTTGTCTTTTTTTGCGACCGCTCGCTGAGGAACAACGTGAGATTTGTCATTCGGCGGCTGGCGACGCGCTGAAACATTTCGCGCGGCCGAGGGACGAGAACGGAATGAAGATCAATACGGTTTTTGTCACCGGGCGAATCGTTTTTGACATTTGGCGGAGTGCCACGCAGGACAATTACTCAAAATGGCATTGGCCCACATTAACATGCCACTACAACAGCCCGGAGTACAGGCGGGGAAAGTGAGAGCATCTTAATGGCATGGGGGGTGGAGAGGGGAGGGGGGGGGGGGCTTTTTGTCTTCCAGGTGTAAACGATGAGAGAGAGTAGAGGGGTCTTAAAAATAATATATTCCACATCTTGTTCTCCTTGCAGCTAAATGGCCTCTTCGAGCCACCTGTCAGTCAGTGTGATGCCTCTGAACACCATCAACACCTCAGTGTGAATATCTGATTCATAAATCCTCACATTTGTGGAGAATCCCCCCCAAAAGTCCCTTTAATTGCAATCAAATGCACCAGTTTTCATAACAACGCGCACTACAGTTGGTTTATAAGGTGCTTTAACCTCGAGGGTGTGTTTCTGACCCCCTGCATGATCTGGTGACCCTCTGTTGGATGGAAATTGTGAATGGAACCAGGGTGATCCTGGGTATCACATGCAGCCAGCGGGCATCCAGCCTGAACCTCTGATTGACTCTTGCACTCTGAAGAGCCGTGACTTCTGACATGGCTGCATATGGACTCTGGTGACGTCTCGAGCGCTGCACGGATCCTAAAGCTCTCTTCAGGCTGATGTGAGCTGAAACAGTTTGGTCAAAGGGCCATTTTCCCCCTCCGATTACTGTGTGTGTTCCTGTGTGTTTCTGTAGTTACTGAGGCAGCAGCTCAAATGAAGACCTGAAATAGATTTGACAGGCTTTGTTTTTAAAAATGTCAAAGTGCTGAGACAAATTTACCCTGAAATGTGCTACAGTCGCACTATTGCTTTTTATAGAATCTATCATCGCTCACGGTGCAGGAGCAGTTTGTTTTGTGTGCCAGTGTGTGTCTGCGCGTGTGTGTTTCTCTGATTGTATTTTGACAAGCTGGGAAGAGGGACATGTAAGAGAAGGTTGCTGAATTCTCCTCAACGCCAAAAGAAGGAAGGGGAAAAAAAATCCAAAGCAAAGTGTGTGCACGGGATCTCTTGCAAGTACACACTCATGGAAAAGAGTCGTGTTTGTTTTTATTTAAGCCTGACTTCAAAAAATGTGCAAATAAGACAAATATTTTGTTAAAAAAAAACCATTTAAATAATTTAACACTCACATCATTGTGGCTGAGCTTAAGGACACACAATGTGCAATGTTTGTGCAATACTGCGAATGTACTGTAACATTCTGGGTGGAAATCGCTGCTCTGCTCAGTTTCCTGATTCATTAGGGATGAGCTGCTGTAGGAGTGGGTGTGCAGTGGGCCCATTTCTCCCTTTTTTCTCTCTCTCTCTCCTTTTCCAATTTAATACTTGCTGTGGACGTCTGTGAGAGCGCTCTGTGTCACAGCCACCCTGCTAAAAAACCAACAGAGGGCTCTCTCATAGTCGGTGCGCGGCGGCTAATGTCGCCCCTCAGCACTGGTTCCCAACACAAGCGGACCAGTGAGATTCAGGGAGGTGGGCGGTGGTGTGTGAGCGCGGTGCACTCTTGTCGGTGCTGTGTCTGCTCTTGGTTAGGTGGCTTGCAGTTCTCCAAGTACACCATCTGGGTAATGGTGGGCATCCAAGGTAGAGTTGTTGCCATTGATTTTAGTGCTTTTACAGTGCATCGCTCTAAGTTGAGGCCAGATGGTCGCTCTGTCTCATTCAGCAGCTTCTATTTGTTGGTGGGAATAAAAGACGACTCCTCCTGTATTTGTCCTCTCACATGCTGTGCTTCTCTTTGGTCTCCCTCTGCTTGCCTTTCTCGTTTTTTTTTCTCCCTGACACGTTTTGCAACCTCTCGTCTCGTCGAAGGAGCTTTTCAGTGGATATACAATGTTTTATTTTTCAAGAAAAAAAAATAGAAAGACGTCAGCTCTCTCTCTCTTTCTCTCGCTCTAAAGATGGCACGTGTCGATAATTTTTATGTTTGCCAACATCAAAAAAAAGAATAAAGTCATGCTCTGATGATCCGATTAAATATGATAGTTGCGTTATTATGAATTATTCTGCAAGTGGCACGTTGCCTGTAATTTATTAATGCTCTGTACGTACATCTTCCAGACAAGGGTTAGCAAAATTGTAAAAATTGCTACTATTGGGGAAAAAAATCACTCAGTGGAATCCATTGCTCAGGCGTACTGTTACAAGAGAATTACATGTTTTCTGGCATATCTGTGAATTGATGAAACTAATCTATCATTTGTTGTCTTTTTTCCCTTTCGCTCTCTGAGGTTATTCACTGCCTGACAGGGATTTATTGAATAATCAATTACTTTATCTACCTAATACTTAAAGCACTTAATCAGTGCCAGTTAATCAATCTCCCTCATGATTCCATGTTGATTTCATTTCCTCAGCTCCTCACTCTGCCTTCACAACACCTGGTCACATGCATTTTTCATTTCGCTTCCCTAAAATGCTCTGAGCAGGCGAGTCTCCAGATTTAATTATTGTCTGCGGAGCCCCCCCCCACCCCAAACATTTAAAACGTACGCTGACGAATGTGCAGCGCTGGAAGCTGCACGCAGCGCGACCACTCGGAGGCTTCCCTGCCATAAATCGGGTTTGTGGTCACCACTTTTCGGTTGGAGTCCCCGAACACGGAGACACTTCAGTGGCTCGTCGTTATCCCCGCGCGGGCAACAGAGGGAGACTGAGAAGTTTTCATGTGATTAACTCCTCTGGCGAGCTACGGAGAGTGCACTCTCCACTCGCATGCTCCCCGAGATCCTCCACGACGGGAGTTTTTTTTTGCGCAAATGTCTCATCTGAAATGACTCAGACATATTTCAAGAGACTGCAAAAGGCTGTTATGGTACTTTGCAATTCTGCTTTTAACAAAGTCAAATCCAATGGGGTGCTTGTATTGAGAATTACCCCAAAGGAGGATAATATGGCTGGGTGGGAAGAGTGGGAAGAAGGGGGACGCTGGGAAAAAAAAAAAGCAGCATCGAGTGATGAAAAAGAACAATGAGAAGATGTTGCATCAAAAGTTGTATCAAATTAAGATGGCCATCAGTTGCTGAGTGGAAATGAATATTTCATTTTCATCTAAATTTAATCTCTCCCTTGACAGAGGGAGAGGAAGCAGGGAGAAGCCTGCTGGCGGAGGCTTGGGGCCGGGAGTTGTTGTGGTGAATATGAACAAAGGCTGGTAGAGGTCACAGAAGAATTGGATACACACAGAAGCTTCTTTGATGTGTAATTCTATTATCTCTCAGTGAAAGCAGAGATTGAAATGGGAGGAATACAACTGTTGTCTTACCTGCACTAACAGACCCCCTCTTCATCCGCTTGTATAAACATGAACGGGTAAACGGACGAGCAAAAGAAATAGCAGCCGCCTCTTTTCTGCGTCTCACACGCGCGCACACACACACACACACACACACACACACACACACACACACACACACACACACACACACACACACA
>JAUESF010000008.1:6758798-6772949 GCA_032274765.1 Malacoctenus tetranemus
CAACACAGGCCCATATATCATCTTTGCTCTGTTACCGGTTTGAAGCTCGAGCACAGATTTTTCTTTATCCTGTCAGAGATTTTGAGCAGACCACACACTCCACTGTGTCTCAAGGCCGACACTTGATGCTTTGTTTCCGTCAGAGTTACCAGCAATCACCGCGGCGTGTTTGTGAAACTGGCAGAGCAGAAATCTCCAGGATTAGGTGTTTGATCTAAATACAGACAAGGACAAGTCTTTACTGAAACTCAGCACGACTCGTGAGGTTGGCTGCGTCTGACCTGCATGCCCCCCCCCCCACCTCCCCCCCTCCCTCCTTGTGAAACCTGACACAGACAACAGATACTTGTGGATCAGGATTTGGAGAGCATATTGGCTGGTGTTTGGCCAGGCCCCTCAGTGCCGAGCCTGCGATGCGGCTCGGATGTGACGGCGTTCGTGTGTGCAAACAATCTACTTTTTTCATCATCCGATGCGTCCACAACTGTAATTCTTTGCCACGCCGTGTGCAGCAGCGGGGCTTCGGTATCACATCCACTGGACCGTGGAGCTCCCTCTGTTGGTCTTAGTGGTATGGATTGCAAATTGAAAAAGTCTGCCTGGATGCTGGCATCATTTCAGGCAGTTCGTTTACAGGACCACTGCTGTTAATGAGTGCGAGCTCTTGTGAGAGAGAGAGACAGAGACAGAGACAGAGAGAGAAACGTGAGATTTTATGCTGATGCCAAAAACTATAATTTCTCAAGAATGAATATAATTTTAATGGAGGTATTTTTCACCCCGTTTCTCTTGGCCGAGTAGAAGCGTGACTGAGTATGTCTGTGTCTTTTGGCCGTGTGGGTGTTTTGCGACGGAGTGCGAGCTCTCACATATCTTGCAGGTTATTTTTCCATTCACTCATCTGTGGTAAAGAAACGGTGGAAACATACGCTGTGCATCGGTTATTAAGTTGCTCGCGTTCTAATTTATTCAAAAAAAAAAAAAACAACAAACCGGTCCTCCACGGTTCACAATTGCCGACGCTTCTTCTGAACTGTAAAATGAAGTCATGCTAGCCTGCCTTTTATCTTAATGCCAGAAAAATTACTTCCTTATGCAGCTCAGCTTGTTTTTTTGCACTTTCCCATTCATTGCTATTCTAAGAGGAGATGGTGAGGTGCACGCTGCCTGATGGAACCAGTCACACACAGTTTAACTTAGTAGCACCGTTTCATGAGGCAACAAATACTACATTAGCACAAGTTTATGGAGTTCATGGACTTTACCAGTTATCACAGAGTGCAATTACCTGTAGGAACTCAGTATGTCTACTAGTACCTTATCTTTAGTACTGTGTATATTAGTCCTGATTTACCAATAAAGTGACAAGAAGCCTGCGACACCAAACGTTGCCCCTGAGCTAGTACACTGTGAAGAGTGTCTATAATTTAGAGATAATTATCAGTTTATGGCACAAAAATTCAAATGGTTGTGACTTGTTTTCTGTCTGATTTGAGTTTGAACCTCACTGTGATGGAGACATTCACTGGGTTGTATCCTTAAAGGCTTTATATCTAACTTAGTGTTAAAGAAGAAAAAGAAAGAAAGAAGGATTGCAAAATTTGAGGATAATTTTCCACATCAGATTTCCTTTTTGTCTCATTTCCATAAAACTGTGTCAGATGTCTGGTGACTCATCCTGTACTCGAGGACATTTCCTGATTCTGCATCCTATAGAAATGCCAGTGCAGCTTTGTGTGTGTCTTCTCCACACCGCCAGCCGCGCCAGCTGCAAAATAAATCTGGATGCTTTTTTCGCTGGAAATAAGTGAATAAACAGGATTGAATATCCCACTGACATCCTTTCATAGCACCTTCAAGCAGAACACTTCAACACACTTAGGCCTTAGAAGGCAGAGTGGTGCATGTACTCTTTAATGTGCATGCTTGACAAAAAGCTGGGGGGAGGGTTTCATCTCATATTTGACAAAGGTGGGGCTGCACCCTGGAAGCATCACCAGGCCATCAGAAGCCAAACACAGGCACGCAGACAAACAACAACACACTCATTCACACTTGACAAATTAGAATCACCAGTAGAAGATGTCAACATCTCATAGAAAAACACTATCTGACACCACACAAAATACTACGAAAAAGCACATTAGGCTAAGCCATCTCAACTTAAAATGAACCTCCTAATTGCAATTTCACCCAACAAGTGCAGATCTCAGAAGGTTACAAAGTTCTACTGCGTCTGACATCATTAAACTTGCTCTATTTTTAGTTAAGCTGAATAGATGGCACAAGGAGTTCTGCAGCATTCTTTGCTACATGCTTTAATAAGAGGCTTGTGTGCGTGATGCAGCCAGCACGCTCGTGCAGACTGTGATTACAGTGGACTAACAGGGCTCTGGTGATACCAAACAGTGTTCAACAAAAGGAGTTACAATGGCGGCTCCTACGCGGAAGTCTCGGGAGTGGTGGCGAGCACCCTCCCACACCTGCCAGGGACCGGCCTTCCTGCGGTTGCCGCTCCTCTTCCTCCTCCCACTGGCAGCAGGGCAGGCGGTAATTAATTTCCACATTTTAACTAGGAGGCAAAATGCTAGCGTCCTGGGACCGAGGCGCATGCCACCAGCCTACATTCTGGATTCAAGGGATTAGGATAATTAGCCCCCGGAAGAGTGGGCAGACAGATGGAGAGAAGAGATAGTGGCACCTCGTGGCCGTGGAGGCTGAACTCTCTCATTCCCTTTTTCTAGCTTATGGAAGCACAAAAAAGAAGAAGCTGTAAACAATAGTTTTCTGACTGCGAGAAAGAAAAAAAAATCTATAACGCAGACAGATTGGAGAATACTTTTTGCCTCAGGATAATCCTTTTTTCTCTGGAAGATGTGGATTTGGAAAGATTTCAGACTGGATTCCTCGGCTGTTCAAATCAGCGAACTTGTTGCAAACATCCAGTGGAGAATGTGATCTTCTGTGTATTCAGTTATGAGTGAGAATGTTAGCAAGCCCTGTTATTTCTCAAAATGGGTGCCTGCTAATGTGTGTGATGGCTGGGCAGGGCGCTTTGACAGCAGCCCTGCTCTCTGCTCTGCGCAGCCCGCAGGATCCCTCAGTCACCTAATGAAAAAGAGAGTAGACTTGTTGCAAGTCACTGATGCAGAAAACAGATTAACTCAGCTGGGCTGAACTCGTCCAATATCATGTACAACAAAAGCATCACCTCGAGTCATGGGAGTGGGGGGGTGGGGGGGCACAAGAGGGCTGGAGAGCAGGGAAGAAAGGTGATGCAGGGATGTTTGGGTGCGTGTACAATGCTGATGCAATTATGTCGGAAATTGGGTTCCAAAAAACAGGGGGGTCGTCTCACATTCCAAAGCTACCTCTTCTGAACACAGCGCGTCAGACATTGGGCCCGGGGGCCAAAACCGACCTGCCAAAAGGTTCAATCAGACGACCTTGAATGATCAAGCAGTGAAGTCAATGCCTCATTCAGGAAACGTGTGAGGAAACGACAGGGGGTGTCAACAGGGGACGAACCAGAAAATTTAATTAAGACGAGCTGACGAGTCTGAGAAGGAAGGAAGGAAGGAAGAAAGGAAGGAAGGAAGGAGTCAAAATATCATCAAAAATCACAAAACTGAGGTGGCCCTTTTTTCCCTTCTTTGTGCATTTTGCCCACAATCGGCAGTAACTTTGCAGTCCCGATGGGTCGTTTTGAGGAGAAAGTTGTGTGTTTAGTGCCGCTTTGAGAAGCTGATGATTGGTTCCGTTTAAAGTTAAGGGCGCTCGTATTTCCTGCAGGCTCGAGTCTTTATCTGTCTAGTTTGCAGGCTTTGCTTAAGGAATGGTGTCACTGGTTGTGAAATAATATTACACACTTAAACCTCTCCAATTTGCTTTCACGTCTGCAGTCACCTCACTGGCAATCCCGACGCTACATGGATCCAACACGCGAACGTCTCATCGGTCTCTTCTGCTGGCAGACAGCTGCGGCCATGTCGTTCCTGTCTGCGTAGCTTTCGTGCTTCTCTCGTCTTCTGCTCATGAAAAGCACTGGGAAAAAATAAATAAGTGACAGTTTGCTCCAGAGACTCCAGCGCAGTGGTGCACCATGTCTGAGGCCGGCATCTGACAGACCGCAATAGGGGGCCTGAAATTGTGAATAGGCTGAAGTGTGTTGGGGGGAGGGGGGGGGGGAGGCTGGCAGTGAAGGAGGGGAGCCAGGGGTACAGTGAAAGCTTTTGACAGGTAGACAGCAGGTGTGAGTAAAATGGGTATCGTTGTACCTGCGCGGAGGAGACGGCTGCACCCCTCCAAGTGTTTCTGATATCATGCGATTTCTTTTTTTCTTCCATTTTTAAATGAGTGGGCTGTTTGTAAAATCGGTGACATTCGGATGGTTGGACTGCAGGTACTCGACTGTCTGCTCGTTTCATTTAAGGCAACAAATTTCCTCCCGATCCAGCAACCAGCTCTGTAGATTTCAGCTCGTACTCTGAAAATGTCAGAGTGAGGGTTTGTTGTTCCACTCTAATTGTGGCGTCCTGGTGCAATAACTCTCGCTGAATTTCCTCAGTTTCAGAGCAGAAAATAAAAAAAAAAACAACAGAAAACGGCAGTGAATTAAAAGGAAAATACCTTTGAGGTCACTTCATTGAAGTGCTACTGTTTCCCCTTCTGTAGACTCGCATAATTAGAGTTCACTTTGGAGTTAACAGCCTCACATGAATTAATTCCAACACAACCTGAGTCTTAATCAAGTTGACCTTTTAGTGTTAGTTGAATTTACAAGCACGACAGTTACTCCGGGGTAGAAAAAGCACTTAATTTTTAATTTCGAGAATGTAATAGTGTTTATTCTACAAGACTTAGCCCCGAGGATTAGATGTTAAATCATCTTCAGGAGGATCGTGTCTCAAAATAAATGTTGGAAATGTACAAAAACGCTGCGCACGTATTGGATCTGCTCTCCTTTACTGAGTAACTGTGAATGAAACGCTGACCCAGCCATTATGTTGTCTTAATTTTGTTTTGCCTGAATGCTCTCAAAGGCAAATGAAACTGCTGTTAGTGTCAAATTCCAAACTTGGAGTTCGCAGCAGATATTTAAAGCTAAATGTGGGTCACCAGGAGGAGAGCAAGGTGTGTGCTGCGCAAGCTTAATCACTTTGTAGGTTTTAAAGAAAAGAAATTTTGTGCTCTTCATGAGTGCAGCAGATCCACGTTGAACAAAGTTCCGGATCAACATGAAAACACGAGATTTTAGCAAGACTTTCAGGACAGCTGTGATAACTTAATGTCCCGCGTGTCCTACCAATCATAAATCTCCTCCAACATCTAGAGCACATGCATCATTTTTATAAGCTCCAGTCTAAACTTAGCCGTTTTCATCTTTTGGGAGAAATTCATGGCGACCGGTTCTTTGTCTTAACAAAAGCACCTGGCGGAACCCAACAGCCCCTCAGATTGTGCACGGTAGACCACCGCTTGAAGAAGGAATAATTATGTCCAAATTACCTGGTAAGCAATCATTTAATTCTCCTTGTCACATTGAGTAAGGATTAATTTGCAGACAAATATTACACAATGAATTATTGAATAACTCATCTCCCAAGCCAAATTAATCTTGAGGATTGATGGTGTGGATGTAACCTGTGATCGGAGCAACACATTTCATGAGTCATTGGTGGCGCACCACGCACTCGCAAGGGCATTACCAAGTGATGACTTGATTTCATCTGACTGTCCCCATTCGGATGTAGGTTACATAAACAAACAGGGGACGTCAGTTTCGGCAGTAGACCGAATTATGATTGCGGAGTCACTCGGCTTTTTAATTAAGTCTGTTAACGGATTATGACAGTGCCTGAAACATTACGCATCGCATGTAATGACTCATGAACCGTTCCTCCTTGATTTCTCCAGACACCGCAGATGATTTAGTGCAGTGTCCTTTCGAAAGTTGAGTGAGGCTCCCTGGATGTTCGGCATCGCGAATCGGTGATGCACAACAACTGTGCAGCTGTACAAGTTGGATTTTATGCAAGATACAACCCCCACCCCCCACCCCGCCCCGAAAACTATGACAAGAAGTGACAGGGAAGGTAGAGCAAGTCTTTTTGGAGTTCATGCGACGTCTTGGGGCTTCAGGATGACTCTGCTCTGAATGACAAAATAGGTCCTTGACTCTCCCCCACTCACTGGCTTTACTGTATCTCAGCTTTTATATTTCAAGCACTGGCATTGGAGTGACTGTTACTAAACTGGTGTCGTGTGAAAGTCCTTAAGGAAGCAGGCGTATCACGGTTATTTTCTCTGCGTGCGACTCTCTTCTCCGGCCACGCTTCAGGCTCTCTTTAGGTCAGGCGGTATGCTCGCTTTGGGCTCTTGATCCCACGAGCACCCTTGAGAACAGCCAGGCGGGTTTAGTGGTTGCCTCCTGGCATATGGCCTTTATTATACTGTTATACTGTTGTTAGATTGGCAAAGGGAAACAATTGCATCTCTCTCTCTCTCTCTCCCTCTCTCTCCCAGAGGCCAAGGGACAAGGTCTCACTACGTTTCAAGGGTGTTGGCAATACACTTAACACAGGTTTCACTTCAGCAAGTCTAACCCTAGCTCACACAACAAGATGTTCTACAAAAATACAGTATCGACTGACGAGCCATAATAAAATGACTTTTGCTAATAAAATACTTTGACCCATCAAAGACTGGACACCACTTTTCTTTGTCTGAGCAAGACATTCTTATGCCTTACATAGAAATATGAAACTGAACAAATTCAGTTGTTCATATATGCTTAATGAAAGTAGAAAAACTTAAACTTAATTGAACACTATTATTTGTGCTGAGCAGTGCTGTGGAGGTTCCCAGTTCCTCTGTGTGTGTTCTCCAGTGTGTGTGTGTGTATGTGGGTGTGACTTCATCCTGCGACTTTGGGGCATTGGCATTTTTTATTCCATCTAATCATTGAAAATGTCTCGGTTTAACTTCAATCCATCTTTATCAAACTGCATTTCCGATTAAATGAAAAAGCTGCAGCCGGCCCAGTTAAATAATGGAACAAAGATTTACTTGGTTTGATACGTTAGCGGCTATAGAAAAGGTTGAGTGGGGGAGGAGGGGGGAAAGAAGGGAAGGAGGTGTGTGTGTGTGTGGTACAGGATTAAATACACGACCTTGATTTGACACCAAGCCACCAGCATTGTGTTGGTCGGGCTGAAATCGCAGCGTGTGCAGTTATTTTTGAAACCTTTCATTAGTAAAAGCCTCATAAGAAAAGCTGTTAGCCTGCTGGTTTCAGTGGGTAATGAACTTGTCAGCTCGAGGGTTTTAGAGTTTGTTGGCTTTGTCATTTTTGTTATTATTCAATTCAGCACCTTGGTCACTCTTCTCCCCCCCCCTGCTGATTTCTCAAGCCTCCACTTGGCTGCTTGTTTTGCACGAGGAACGCATTTTAGCCTCTCTCGCTGGACCCAAGGTATCGAATTGCCTCCCTTTCAAAATAAATAATCTGCTCCCATAATGCCCCTACTGTGTATTCCCACAGATGCTAAGCAGCCAAACTGCTGTTGTAGCAAGGGGATTTTCTGTTCTTTTTCAGCAGCCCATCAATAGTATTAGGCCTGCCAGATAAAAGAACTGAGACTTGACTGCACAAGAAGGTGAGGTTGTGTGAGGTATGGATTTGCCTCAGTCGCTTTTCAGTTCGTTTGAGATTTCTTTCCCTTTTCATTTGTTGGAAGAAAACGCCACCGGCTCAGGGGGCCGGCATTAGTCTGCAGTCGATGGGATGAAGTTTTTATGATGCTCTTCATGGCTCTGGGACACTTTGCAGTAAATGCATGGGTGATTAGCAGTGGAGCCACTGATCATATAATAAATGTCGGATCAGGACGGTGCGTCACACTTGAATGGCGAAAGGTTTGAAATCTTCAGAAACCTATATGACAGTTTTAGAGGCTCGTTCATAAGTTTGAGTGAAAACACTTTGATCATTCGATCAAAACTACTCGTAAAAAATAAGTTTCATGAGCCTTCACTTTGGCATGAGAAGCAGTAACGATTGAATGATCTATTTGCAGTTTTTTTTATGACAAACTGGTCATTCAGACACATTTCGCTGGGAAAAAAAAGCCAAACTTACTTTCCCTTGCAGCTCGAGACCTGCCAGCATCCACAATACATCAGTTTAAAAAAGTGACAGAAATAACCTTAATGCTTTTAAACTCCTCAACCGCAAGAAAATATAAAACAGTTCAAGAAAAAAAACATGAACTTTTAAACGTTTGTTTGAAAAGAGAGAAAACTGCCATGAAAAAAGCAAAAACCTGACATGAGGAACTCACCACTGAATAATTCTTCTCAGCCATGATGGACAGCTCGGTGTTTTGCAGTTAAACAAGGTCAGAAATCTAATAATCGCAGGGTTAATTTCAAAAGTGTGGCGCTGTTCTTTGTGTCCCTCCCCCCCCCACCCCAAGTTATCAGATTTGTTTAAAAGTTCTGATTATTTACAGCCAACACTGCTGCTCTTATCTAATGTTTGCCATAACAAACTGATAAACTTGATCTTGCTCAAGTGGAGTGGCAGTAATTAGGAAATTTCAATAAATATGCAAATGTACTGTGAGCGGCGACAATCCCCAGCAGTTAGTAGATGGTCACCCTCAGTGTGTGTGTGTGTGTGTGTGTGGGGGGGGCATACGGTCAAGACTGTACTTTATATTCTGAGAGTTGTCTTGAAGTGTGACAGTAGGTCTTTGTTACTGTTGTTTTTCAGGTGAATGAACCGACATGAGACACAGCCTGTTGTATGGGCGATTCACAAGGTGCACATGTGTTATGTGTTCTTTCAACAACAAAGCGTTGAATGATTGTCAGCGCTCCACACGGAGCTGCTTTAGCAGGATGCCATGTCCGTGTCAGGGATCAAAGCAAACAGTGAAGACAATTTATGCTGTGCAGCGCGTGTGACCATCGCTCGGCGGGCGAGTGGGGAGGAAGTGATGTGAGAAAACAAGTTGATGCAGTCTTCAGGAGATGTTGGCAAGAAGACGCGGCTGTTTTGAGGATGCCTTTCCAGCTCTCGCTCTCTCTCAAGTCACCTTCAAGGGTTCATCAAATATTAGGCGCGATTTAAAAGTTTAGTATGATGTCGAGAGCCATCCGTTAGGATATTTGATGTTCTTAAGTTTTGAGAAAAAGAGAGAAATCCAAAATGAAGAAGGAGAGGCATTAAAAGAAAGCACGACCTTGAACTCTCATTATTTGAGGTTTGTTTTTAACTTGTCACACAAAGTTGTTTGAAATGCAAACAAAGCATTTCTTTCTAGCTGTGAGATTATGAACCGTCTTTAATTTTAGATAACTTCGGGTTAGAAAGTGACTTTACAAGTGGCTGCTTTAAAATCATTTACATTATGCCCTGTGCAGATGAGTGCATCGTGTCCTAGAAGATCTTTTCATCTTCAGAAACATATACAGCTGACAATCTGATGTTTTGGGGCTATTCAATGGAGAAAAACAAAATGAAAAAGTCATGCATTTCCACAGGATTGGCCTCCGGGCTTTATCAGTTGCTGTGTAATGAAACACACACTTAATGGGTTTGTTTAAAATGGCCTAATGGTGTTCTTGGTCCGCGTCCAAAGATACTCAGGGAAGCAATACAGGAATAATTCAGACATTTAACTTTAGGCCGTATATTTTTGTCAAGGGCACTGATCTCATTAGAATTATTCCCCTATGCTACTGAGTGACGTCTCCTTTTGTGCTTCGGCTTTTTGACTCACAAGTGTTTGCTTTGATTCGGATTCCACTGCGATCTGTGGTGCGAGGGGAACTTGGCACTACGAACAAAGATCAGTGATGAGTCTCGTTGCACCTGTCAGAGCTGACCAGATCAGGTAATGAGGAAAGTCCCTCAGGATGTTAACGAAGCCATTAAGCACTCATGTGTGAAACTGCGAGGAAGCCGGCGTGTTAAGTCGTAGCGGTCCAAATTAAAATTCACCGCACATGGCACTGAAATGTAAATATCCTGCCTTTGCAAGGATGAGCTGGCCTCCTTCTCCGTTCTCTAATCGGCTTTGAAAAGACGGTGCAAAGTGCTTAGGAATAATGCTTGTGCTCTGTGATAAAACAGGCAGCTTTTATTATAAACCTACAATAGTCGAGCCATGTTTGAAAAAGAACTAAAATATAAGCTTTGCACATTGTGTTCTCCGCGCTAAGAATAAATGACACTCATTCAGGACACAATATGCGTGCAACAGTTTGATTCTCACGATGTGATCCGATCAGTTGCTTTTGTCTCATCATTTCAACACAACGCTGATGTGTCTGGGAGGTGGTGCTCTTGAAGAAAAGATCATAATGAGAGTTGAAAACAAAAAAATATTGTGCCTATTTGTGTGATTGAAACTTGCTTTATCTGTTTCCTGAAGCTACAACAGTGGCTTTGGAACGTGTGTTTACAAGCGAGGCTTTGTGCCGGCTGTCAATCACATCAGCACATACAAACGTGATGATTTACATACAGTCGGAAGAGGAAAGTGCTCTGAAGCGGATCATTAGGAAAAAGTCAGGGTTTCTTTTGGCAGTCTGGAGATTTTATTGTGATGGAGTTTCTGGGAGTGAATCAGATATAAAGAAGAAAGTCTACCTTTAATGGCTCAAATCTAGATTTTCATAAATGTCAAACTCTCTCTGAATGAATCAGTTAATGGTTGCCGGTTGACTGGTCCTTCACTTTCATCGCTCCCTGCTCTCTGCTAATCCTCACGAGTACGCGGCCCTCTCTTCACGCGCCCGCAGGGAAATGATCTCCATGCTCACACCATCGGTAAAACTTGGGGATGGTGGATAAGAAACGAGCGCCTGCGGGCTTCAATTCAGATGTGTTGAGATTGGTCTTGTTCCAGAGGAAGTGAAAACGCTCCCACAGACACAGTGAAGTTAATTTCCATTTGAGTGCCTCCTGTCCCAGAAACTAGCCAGGGGTGTCCCAAACGATCCGACCTGCACCTCCCCCTCATTTGTCTGCATTAACTTTGCATGTGTGGTCCGTCCAGTAATAAGTGGGGCAGATTTATATTTAGCTGTACCTGCAGTGACTTTGAGAAACTGGGTGAGTTGTCTTCAGACCCTTGTCAACCTCACAGCTCGGGGCTGTTGTCCATTTTTCTTGCCTAAAAATCCAGCCCTCTTTTTATTTCCTATATTATCTGGACTCGCTTCAGCGTCGGCCATCGACGCCATTGCCCGGGTTACAACCAATCTCTGTGGGGTTTTTCCTGCAATGCTGTTGAAAATTCAATAAAGTCTGACAGAGATGTTTACTGTCTTTCACCAAAGTAAAGCAGGAGATCATAAAAGAAACTTATGTCCTGCTCTCATTATGCCCTCGGCAAAAAGCACTAATTTCTGTGGGTGGGTGACGATAATAGCGCTGTCAAAGAGTTTTATATGGAGCTGAACTCAAACTCTTGTTCTAATTATGTTAAGCATTAAAGCAACTAAGCGGCTGTCAAAACTGCACAGTAATAAGGTGGCCTAAATTAAACAATGCCTTTCCGTTTTAGTATGGACTTTGAAGCAGCTTGCAGGGAAAAGCCTTGATAATAATTGCGCCTTCAGTTGTAAAATCAATGTCAATTACACAGTACAGTTTTTGTGACCCCAAAGTAGTTATCTAACCTTTCACGTTGGAAGTTATACACCCTCAGACTGCGGCGTCTCAAGCCCTTGGGAAGAGTCGATTGGTGTGCAACAGGTTTGTGAAAATAAAATTAAAAGGTCCCTCCAAAGTGGTGCTAATGAAAATGAAGTCCGAGCACCCCGAGGTGACCAGACACAAGGGAAAATGAACATATAACTCTGTGGTGAAGCCTCCAGGTTGAAGGCTATTACGCTCAACTTTCAGTGCTGCTGTTCTGCCGACACTCATCACAATGTATCGACTCGCCCACAAAATGGAACACGCAGATAAAAAGTGTTTTCATGGGGAGAAGAGAGACATAAAACCCAGTAAGATGTTGAGGAAGAGGGAATGTGACCATAAAGTACCACTTCTTTTTTCAGCATTTTCAGTTGTTTGACTCAACAGCAAAATGTATTGGCCAATATATGTGTAAAGTTGAGGGTTTTCTTGAATTAATTAAAAATACACACAAGTTGATACTCTGCCTTACTCATGTTGAATAAATCCTATTTCAGCCACTCGAAGGGGAAAAGCTCAGTCCAATACCTATTAAAAAGCAAGAACAACCCTTTAGACTTTATAAGTATTTACCTGAATTCTGGTTTTGAAGGGGTTTTGGTCCAAATTTAATGTAAAAATATTCAAATATTTTGAAACTTCAAACTAAAACTTGAAGACTCTTTTTAGCTACCTGGTGTATTTTATAGACTCTTTACAAAGTGTAATCGATCAGCTGTCAGATGATGCTAGAGGAGGACAACACAAACTGGCAGATCCCATGAAAAGACTCAAAAACCCTTCAAGATTCATCAATTATGTGGGATCTGAAGTTCTGTTTAAAGTACAAAATGTATGTGTGGGAATATTTGGTGGTAAGAAATTCATACAGAAGGCGAGACTTTAAATGACAATATGACCTTGACATTTGCATTCCAAATGTTGTATCACAACTGATAAACGATTGTAAAACAGGCAGCTTAATGCCTCTTTTTACGACCGAATTACTTCCTTGACTGTTTTGTAACCTCAGTGACTGCAGGTTAGATGGTGCCCTCACGTTAAGCTGTGCTGGAAATACCTGGAGCACCAGAATCCGAGGCTTGTATTTAAAACACTGCAGGAGTCTGTTGTTCAGACGGTCCTGAAACTTTCCAAACTTTAAGAAGTTACAGATGAATGTAAATCACATTTTGTCCTACTTTCCTCTATTTTCAGGGGGGAAAGTATAAAAAAAAAATCATTTTTACTGACGAACTTTATATTTGATTGGTGCGCTGCAGCATTGTACAGCCCTAAAAGTGGGTTCTAATTCTCAAGCCTGCAATGGCGTCCCTGCTGTTCAAACATGGAGCTCTCAGTAAAATCGTCGAACAGCCTGTATCTTCCCCACACAGTGCTGTTGATTTCAGAAACACTGGCTTGTGCTGTAGGAGCTGTTGAGATGCTCGGTGAAACGACTCTTGTTTTGCTTTCCTGATGGAGCCCACTTACTCGCACACTTTCATAGGTGCTTTAAAGTAGTTTGACTGTGGGGCAATGCAGCTCTGCGTATACACAACTTCAAGTTCAAGACCAATTCTGAAAAAGCACTTTCATATCATGTCTGTTTTAAGTTTCAAATGTAGTGGGGTTAGGAGTTAAAGGTATTACATAAAACCTATTGATGTCAACAGAGGAAACCCCGAGCTATTTATTCAGCTTGAGCCACAATATAAATGGAAAAGCCGAGCGCGTGTGCCAGTTTTATCAGAACATACTGTAATTAGCCTCATCAAATATAATGACAGGCCTGCCACTGTTTCTGTGCTATTCCAATGTTCATGCATTGTTGTTGCATAAACAATGTTATGTCATGCATAGAGAAACATGTGATTGACGTTTTCACTTTTAACAGCTAATGGGAAAAAAAAACAACACCCAAAGTGACTAATCATTCCAGCACGAGTGCAGGGTGCTTAAAAGTTTCGGCACACAGAGAACCAGCCGGTCTCTGCTCGCTGGAACCTCGTGTTCAATTACCAATTTGGAGTGAACGAGCACAAGGTCAACCATAATTTTTTCGCAGCAGCGTTTGAGGAGCTGAATTGTGCACACTTGCATGAAGGCACCTGAAAATTAGGGGGGGAAATGTAAGAGGTCTCATGGCTGATGTGGGTGAAGCAGCTTATCTGAGGCTCATGTCACAAGTGAGGGAAGAGGCTTTTTGGAGCATTCAGTCCTCATGCAGTGCTCATGCAAGGGTTTACAAAAGGAAATAGGTGCTGCCTCGTATAGTTATTTAACAGCACTGTAAGTGTAGCGTAATTTTGAACTAAAGAAAAGGAGGCATTTTCAGCTCACTGCGACTCAGCTGGGGGTCAGGACCAGATTGCTTGTTGATGAACGTTACCAAGGATACAAAAAGAAACTGTATCTATCTTTTACGTAAGTCTACTCCTGCACACATACACGCA
>JAUESF010000008.1:6773130-6791629 GCA_032274765.1 Malacoctenus tetranemus
TGATGAACGTTACCAAGGATACAAAAAGAAACTGTATCTATCTTTTACGTAAGTCTACTCCTGCACACATACACGCACACGCACACGCACACACACACACACACACACACACACACACGCACACACGCATGAGCTGCACACACTGTAATATTGCTCGCAGTGTGCGGAGCATTTCTCTGCTGTTTTGCCACCTTTGAGTCCCATTGTGTTGAAGTGCCAAGGCTGCGGGTCCGCGTGTTTCCTGCCACCGAGTGCGGAAAAAGAAAGGTGGCTGCAGGTGAGGAGATGGATGGGGAAGGGATGGTGATGGACACGAGTTCGCTGGCGCCGCTCAGAGCTCCGGTCCGCCTGGCATTAGTTGCCATTGTCTCGCTGGCTGTTTTTCTGGCACGGCCTTTGATTGAACTGGCGGTGAGGTGAGGATTTGGCGTGGGGAGGGTTTTACCTCCATGATAACAATAGGCCACAGACGGCGGAGGTGGCTCTTTATACGGCGCATTGTGGAGCAGGATTGTCTAATGGAGGTTCGCTGTGCATTGTTCAATCTTTCTGGAAAGGGATTTGTTGTTTGGAAAAGGGCACCCGAGCCCTGCTGCTTGGGTTGGTAATCAATTCGCTGTCCTCGCTGGGTTGTCCCACATTCGTCCTCAGACAGTAAGAGGTAGTTTCTCTTTACTACTGGATCTAATTGACACAACCAAGTTTTATAGCATGCAGGAAGAAGAAAAAAAGAGAGAGCCAGAGAGAGAAATACCCATTACTTCTAGTTTGGTTTTAAGGGGGGGGGGTATTTTCATTGCGAGCACGCCCTGACACCCCTAATCATGACCAGGGTGCCCTGTACGGTGCAGAACACAGACTCCCGCCCTGACAGATTATCCGGTGTGAATGTTTGGGAATGATAATGAGATCAAAACACCTCACTAAGCTGGGAAGAGAGGGTGGAGACTGGAGAGGCAGGGGGAGGAAGGGGAAGCTCGCGGGCGCGAGCAGGGGGAGAGAAGGTGAGCGATAGCTGCGATAAATTGCAGAAGCAGAACCACTTGAGCATAAAATTAGATTTTACAAATGTGTTGTTACCTGACAGTCCTCTGACAGAGGAGATATCACAACATTATAGGGCTGCATGAGTACTACTAATCGTATCAAATAAATAAGAATGCCTCTCAGCTGTGATGGAGCCGCATGGAGATTCAATGTGGACACTGAGTCACGGGGAGAAATAACATAATTAAAGCAGCCTTTCTCATTATGGGCTCAAACATTAGAAAGCCCAAATTCAATCTATATGATAATAGATGATGCTGTGTGAAAGCTGTACACATTAATTACATATTTGTCTAAATGTTACGACACCTTAAATGTTGTCACTGATTGGCTTGATCTTGGGGAACAAACGTTTAGATCTTGCTTCCAGTGACTTTACTCTCCTCGATGTGTATTCTGGCCTTTAGTTTGAAATATTTTCAAAGGGAAACAGCTTCAAACCAGCCAGTGTCACTCCAGAGTACTTTTCCTGGACAATACTTGATGTTATTGAAGCTTCAAGTGGCATCATCTGCCGCCTTTGACTGCTGAATGTTCTGGTTGACGTCAGTCACCATTCATATTCTTTTCCCATCACTCCACATCACTATTACACAGCTCTTCATTGTGTGGTACAGTGAAGCTAAATGTGGCTTTCATGGCTTGACAAAGCAAGTTTTAAAAATATCACTAAATGTACATTAACTGTATGCACAGTTTGTCAGAGTAAGACATACAAACAGCCAGG
Source organism: Malacoctenus tetranemus (assembly GCA_032274765.1). Taxonomy (NCBI): domain Eukaryota; kingdom Metazoa; phylum Chordata; class Actinopteri; order Blenniiformes; family Labrisomidae; genus Malacoctenus; species Malacoctenus tetranemus. Next base: position 6,774,905 of record JAUESF010000008.1, read on the forward strand.
CATTCATCATAATGGATTGCTATGAGGCTTTCGGGGAAACAATTATTTGTTACTGGTGGTTACAATAGTAAGTTAAATACATCATTAAGGCAACAATGAAGACTGAATGAATCAGTCTGAATGACGAATAGAGGCTCTAATTCAAGCCGGCTTAGCAGGGAGAACGCACGCGTGCGTGTGTGTGTGCGCACGAGCAACAACACAACATGTTTGGGTGGGTTGCATAAATTAGACCATGTGCATGTTCATTGTCAGGATGTTCAGTTGCGTGTTGAAGAAGTGAAAAATGTCTGCAGGTGCTGACAACAGAGGAAGTAATATAAACTGTGTGCATGTGTTGCACGAGTGATGGACATAAAGGTTTTTTTGTCTGTGGGAGATAAATTGAAAGGTTGGGTTGTTTTCTTCAGCCTGATGTTTATAGCTATATACATCAAAAGGTGAACAATAGACAATTGTCATCCTTTACACAGATGTATACTCCTGCATTTGGAGTTTCCTTTCCCCCCCATTTATTCTTTCTTGAAGCTAAAATCAAATCAGGAATATCTGGCATTTTTTGGCTATTTTGGCACAGTCCAACAAAGACCTCTTGATAGCTGTTCATTTCGTTTTATGAATAGACTTTAAAAGCTACACCAAATTTCCACTCCTTTGTGTTTTGCGGGAAGTGAAATGGTTGCACTATTATTAAGCAAGTCCTTATGTCATTCAAATTCGTAAGAGCATGCAAGTGAAAAAGAGATCAGAATGTTAAGGAAAGCTAAAAAAAAAAGAATGAAAAAAACGTTACTGTTTCGCTGGTAGGGAACGAGTGAAGGATCACTTCAGTGTCAAGATTATGAATAATAAAGCAAACATCGCAGTCATGCCCTTCCTGCCCTCATGGTTCAACTCGCAGCTTCCACGAGCTGCCTTGGTCAGGGTTAATTTGTTAGGCTAATATTCCAGCACTTTATCAGCCTAAAAATAACGAGAGGTTGACTCCCGAAAGGACACAAAGGAGCGTTTTCATCAATAGGATCAACACAATCTCACACTAAAACCAAAGGAGGCCGTGATTTGTTTTTGCAGATGGAAAACATGAAAGATGATGCAAAAACGGACTTCATGAAATTTCTGCTTACAGTTTTATCAGCATTTAGCCATCAAAACTAGTTATATTTCCATTTGCACAAGTTATTAGATGTACCTTGAATACTAAAAGAGTTAGCCAAGTCAACACTGACATTTATGCTCATAGAGGATTCAAAAAGCAATCGCCTGAGCAAAAATCGTCCCTTTTCACCACTTAGATAATCCTTTAGTCTTCTGAGTATTGTTCTATATTACAGTATGACATGATACTGTCACACATGACCATTTACAAGTCAAGCAATATTACTGCAACCAGCTGACCAGCAGTGAACACACGAGAGGACACATATGACACCAGCAGTTTGGGTACCTTCTGTAATCCTGTTTGTATTGGATACAATCAAAGCTTTATGACGAAATGTTTGCTGATTAACATTAACATTAGCTCAGTCCATCGTGCTGACTAGGATTGTTGTGGCTACAGTGACTGTTCAATTTAACTGCAATCAAACTTAACAGCCGTCTTTTAAGCTGCCATCACGTTCCAACGACGCAAAACACACTGACTCAGTGAAACACTTCCATTTTAGTTTTGAACAATCGGTCCTCACACTGGGTATACTTACGTCTGGAATACTGTACAAGCTGCATGTGCCTGTAATAATTCATCACATACTCGCTTTCTCACTTGAGTCACAGTAGTGACCTTTACAATCCAACAGTTTACTCGCAGATGAGAACAATAAAAACAGCCTCTGCAAGGTTCACAGTCTGTTTTCATCAGGAGGCTTTTCTGTCATTCTAATTCACATTAGGAGTATATCACACGAGAGTGAGCCAAGGAAGTGAATCACAATTGGATACTGCGTTCATTGATTCATCCTTTGTGCCAACCTAATGCAAGCGAGGGTCACCGGAGGCCGAGATGTTCAAGAGAGACACACACATCTGCAGTCAAACAACAATTAACCCAGCAAGTGTGCGCTGGGATCCTAAAAATAAGTCTGAATACCTGGAGAAACCAACGCCAGCGCAGGGGCAACACGCAAACTCCACAGCGAATCGATACGGCCCACATTGGAGCCCAGACGTGCCAGCTGTGAGGTGACAGTGCTTTTACACTTTTAAGCGGTGCTGTAAGAGCAACACCATGTTTTTGTTCATATGCGATAAATCACAGAACGGCCCCACCCGGGCACAGACTCAGGACCCTCTCACTGTGAGGGGAGAGCATCAACCACTACTCTGTCGGGCAGCTCTTTTCCTGGTGTTGCTCGAATAAGACTTATGTTATATTCTGAATCACAAGCTCATTTTTTCAGCAGACCATACACTCATTATAACTATGCAACTTCCCATCTTTAATAAGGGCACACATAGACATCAGCATTAGCAGGGTAGGATGGAAACACCCTCGGAAAGGTCACTGTTCTGCTGATAACACATCATGTTCATTCTAACCCCCGCAAGCAATTTAAAGCTGGGTTTACCTGCAAGCTTTTGGACTGCAGGAAGAAGAAGAAAAAAAAACAGCAGTGGTAAGAAAACACACATGAACATGTGGAAAGGAGCTACAGCTGAGATCAAACCCAGAACCATGTCGCTGTGAGGTGACTTCGCTAACTAATGAGCCAGCATGCTGCCAGACACCATTAATTAACCAGCGCCCTTAATTTCCTCTCATGATAATCATCATTGATTAAATGTAACAGATTCCTGGCCTCATTTTTTTGCTACATGGGGTACAGAATGGAGAATTGGCCAACTTAGCCACTGGTCTCAGTATTGTATAGCAGTTAGTCCCTGAGTGTTGTGTTGTTATCCATAATTACCAAGGAACACATTCTTCGGAAATTGGCTGCATTTCTGAATGTTGGTGGTGATTTGTGTGTGTGCGTGTGTTCGAGCGTGCGTGTGTGTGTGAGTGTAAATGTGTGCACGCGCTCTGTGCTGGTCATTGTTTGCTGCCATCATTGTGGAACTGAGTGCTGTTGCACATCCAGAGAGAGGGGAAGCTATTCACAGGAAGATTGGGAGTCCCACCAGCGAGGAGCATGTACAAAAGAGCAACACTCAGAAATGCAGTGGGCGAGCGCACATGTATCCAAGAGCATAATGAGCTAGTTTCATTGTTTGGACCTCTGCATCGGTTTGTTTGGCAGTGACATGATTTGTTTTAACAAGCTTAATTTATCTCACAATGAAGGACAATAAAACTAAATACACATAACATGTTCCGTATTTGCATCTGTAATATACATAATACACACAAAGTGCATATTATACTCATGTATTTCCATGCAGTTGCAGTTGCAATTATAATTCTGAACAATAATGTTTGCACATTTTTCTTCTTGCTTGTATTGACAATAGATTCCTTACCAAAGGGAAAAAAAAGGCACCATCTAGTGCTACAATGTAGAACTGTGAGATTTAGGCCAGTGCGAAGGGACACCAACCCATTGCTCTCGTATTTTTTGGAATTTGTTTCGAGGTATTTCAATTGCTTACAAGATGCATCATGTACCTTTCGGTAACAACAGCACAGTATCTTTTTTTCAAGTGGCTGAATTCACTCAAGTGTCTAAATTCAGCAAAGTGGAAAAACCTGAAGAAAAAAACTGGAAAACAGAAGTCCGAACTCGCATCGATCTATGACACAGGTTCTTCGCTTTGCTACGGATTCACTTTGTCACTCAGATCACACTCCAAGAATGCAGTAAATTATAATGTGAGTGTTTCCAGAGGAAGCCAGATGATTCCAACTAAACCCACTAAGCTGGCTTGCAGGCGGTCTGCCACTGCATAACGGCAGAGGGTGGGTTTATGCTCGTGCGTTCGCCTGGGTTGTTTGCGGGTACATAACATGTGGGGCTTTCATGCTACAACATCAATTTTTGCGAGGGCATGTACAGCTGATATGTGAAACCTCTGAGTCTGACTGGGCACAGCGTGTCTCTGTCAGTTCCTTCAGGCCTCGCAGAGCCCTCTGCACCCTCCGCTCCTGTTTAAGGAGAAAATTCAGAGGGATTTTTATTCACACCACAGATAACCAAAGGCTTTCATTTGCATGCCGGCCAAATGTTTTCATGTGTAATTTATTACTCCAATTAGTCGTGTTTTATTTAACCTAAAAGACTTGCCCGAATGAAAGAAAGTTGGTTTTTCACCCAATATGATATCTAATTCTACAATGTCAAAATAGTAATGGAGAGTATATATTATATTATTATAATGTATATATTATGTAGAAGTTAACGAGCAGGATTTCCTTTTTCCTGCATTCCTCAATGTCCAAATCTGAGAGGTTTTTCTTTCGTTAGCAATATGTCTCATAAACACATCGCTACATTTGGCCGATCTGCTTTAATGCAACTTTCCAGTGAAAGTTTGCATCATCCTCTCTTCAGTTTGTGGCTTTTGAATGCAGCTGATCCACAAAGTCCTCAAAGGACAAATTATGGAAACTGCTGCAATTAGTGGCTGATTTATATATTGTGCGAGGACCTCGGAGACTAATTAAAGGCCTTTGTGTTCTTGTCTATCGGAGACGTGCTAATTTGAAGCCTTTTGACTGAAATTCACGAGAAAGAGTCTGAAAATCTCTGCGTCTCAATTTGCACACACCCACCGTGATAACCCGCATTCAGCTCAGTTGTTGAGTGAGATCTTGTAAACATGTTTCCATGATACTCCAATCTCTGCTTCATCAGAGAAAACTCTGCACGATGCAAGAAAAATCACTTTATGTCCCGTGTTCGACGGAGCTGTGGGATGTCTTGTGCATTAAGCCTTGTGCTTATGGCAGATTTCTGAAAAGGGCAAAGCAAATTATCTGCAGGATTCTCCTCCCTTGGAGCAGGTTTTCCCCTGTTTATTAAATTTGTTAGAGTGCTTCTGAGCAATGCACATTTTATCCTCTTAACAGTCAAATTACTATATACTCCAGCAATTACTTAATGTACTCTAATGAGATTTCCCCATGAAATGGAGGGATTCATTTATTTTAATGTGACGCATTCCACCGGGCAGGTTTATGCATCACGTCCCCTCACCATCCGGAGAGGCTTCGAGTCATAAATAGTAAGATGAGCTTGGCTTCCAGAGTTGCCACTTTGCTCACAGCAGCAGGGGTGTATGATTCTGTGATCCAAGCACTGGGAGGGGGGTTTGTTTAGGGGCATCGGACGGTTGCTGGAGCCATTGCCGAGCTAAGCTCACTGCAACCAGGTATGCTCCAGGATTAGTGAAATAATACCAGGCCCACAGGCAGTGTCGGTATGATGGGAAGAATCCAAAATATACACAAAAAAAAAAGCCCCACAACAAAAATCAGTGTTAATAAAATTATGTCACTTTGTCTTCTTTATTTTACGTTGGCAGAATTCATTTAAAACCCCTTTGATTGTTTCTTCTTGGCCTTTTACAGTGAAATATTTGAACAGTTCTCAAGTAAATCCATTAACAGCAGCACAGAAAAAAGACTTCTGTGCATAATTAAATTAGAAATATAGCCAACAAAAGGAATCAAAATAATTAGAAAAGGCATAATTACAGCTACAGTGAAAGAAGGAACCACTGAAGGAAGTTCAAATGACATGTCAGGAAGATTATCAGTAAATACAGTTGTAGCACATAGAAAATCTAACAACTTTTAACAAGAGCAATTCAACCATTTGACTGCAGCCCTGAAAGTGAGGTAGGATTTCAACAACAAACGATCGACTCAAAAAGAAGACTCAAGGTGGAAAAAGGTTTTTACAAAGTGGAGAATTATAGTCGAATACACCTAAAATTATGATTTAGTGTTCGATAACAGCAAGAAAAACATGTTTTTTTATGAAGTACGGTGCTGTTTAGATGCATCTGAACTCAGCCCAGACATAGAAGCTCTCAAAGGTTGTCTCTGAAACTACACTGAGGGCCAGAAAAGTTAGACTCAAGTGCCGACATTTGTAACTTTTGATGGCAGTGAACTTACTATTATTCTGGCCTGAACTGACAGCAGATAGCAGAGACATTTTGCTTTGTTACTGAAATGGAGAGCATGATGAGAGTGGAGGTGGAGGAGCCAGCCTCACCATAAGCTGATGTTCCTGCAGGCATCTTTTAAGAAGCTGTCTGAGCTGTCTTCCTAAACGCTGCAGCCGAGGCACAAAGGGACTCTGCTTTCTTAAGAGTTGACGGCACATGTAATATTTGTTACTTCACCAATTATATGCATAATTTGTGCAGCTTAAGCTATTTTAATATTAGATGGAGCGAGCACAGCCTGGGACAGGTGTTAAATGTGTCTTGGTGAAAAGCGGAACATACATCACTTGATGTGTGTCGTCAAGTTACTTTATTTAGGTCACCTCTGTAACATACACTTATAGCTGAAAAATCATTTCATATGACTCTGAGCCATTTTCCCCTCGCTATCAGCTTAATGGATGATTTTGGAAGCGGGTGATAAATTTGTATTTTTATTCTCTATTTATTTCCAAAAACACCACAAGGAAAAAAGTACGAGATACCGAAAAACAAGTGTGCCATATGGGTACAAAGACCAATAAATCCAAACACTGACCTGAATTTGTTCCAAATGTTAACTGACCGATTGAAATTATTCAAAGGGAATCGTCTCTCGATATGACCTTTGTTTTCAAGGCCAATCCATGAAAACATCTGTGACTTGGAGAGTAAATGAAGATAAAAAAGTGACTGACTAGTGTTTAAACAATTCACTTTCAAAGTAAGAGCCTCCAACTAGCACATGTAAACAAGTAAACAAGTATTATTACAGTGACCACTACTACTACTTCATGTGGTGAGACTGCCGGTCCTTTAATGAAGGGACATTTGCAGAAGGAGGTCCAGAGGAGGTGAAATCCTCTGCAATCCCCTCCCAGATGTAGCCTGGCTGGATAATAAACCCGTCTATAGGTGTGTGTGGCTTTAAGTTACGTATACAGTGAGCTATGTTAAAGCTGTCTTATTTCTCTCTGGATGCCAAGAAATAAAAGCATATTCAAAACTGCTGAAAGAAAGTGTTTTTTATTCCCCTTCGTTTCAGGATGTAGTGCAAGACTGATGGTCTGACACACAACACCATCTAAAGCAGTACTCCACTTTGAAGTTCATATAGACATGTTTTGCCAGTTTTGAGCAGTAGTTCAGGCCAACGGGGGAGAAAGAGAGAGAGAAAAAAACTTTCCTTTGAATTTTATGTAAAGAAGAGTGCCAAAGCTCAGTTATCTTTTCCACCAACGTGGTATTCAGGTGAAATAAAAGGATATCTTAATGGAGAGACAAGAGCCTGAGATATTCTGCTGCCTTGATGGAGCAGACAGGCATGCTAGTGCACACACACACACACCCAGACAACACACACATTGCCTAAATCCATTATGGCTTTAGACTTCAAAGCTGATATTGGTTTTTTAGCATTCCCTGAAAACAGAGAGGGTTGCTCCATGTTTGCCGAGCAAATTTAATACCTCGTGTAATGTGGACTGCCGCCTTCACTGCAGGTCCTAAGTGCAAAAGCTTCTCATAATTTCTCTGCATTTAGTCCTGCCTGATACTGTGTCGGTCTGCCCTTCCAGTCTGTGGCTCTGCTTGAGATCGCGACACTTATCCCTCCTTTTCCTCTTCTTCTTTGTGTTTTTCCAGGTGGGATTTTTGAGCAAACAGAGGGACCTGTTCCACTTGTGAGCGCGGAGGAGCTTGCCTTTAAATTTGCTGTCAATAACATTAACAGAAACAGGACTTTGTTGCCCAACACAACATTAACATATGACATACAGAGGATTAATATCTATGACAGCTTTGAGGCCTCAAGAAAAGGTGAGTGAGTCGTTTTGTGTTTATGGGAGGATTGTGATGACACTTTGGATGGAGGAGTGGAACGGGTTGGAAAAAAAGGACGACAAAACATCGACATTGTTTCTAAAATCTTAAGAATTACATTTGGATCATTCACAGCCTTCTGTTTCTTCCTCATTTTTAGCTTGTGACCAGCTGTCATTAGGTGTGGTTGCAATATTTGGGCCTTCGCATAGCTCATCGTCCAACGCTGTGCAGTCCATCTGCAATGCACTGGAAGTGCCGCATATCCAGGTGCGGTGGAAACATCACCCTATGGACAACAGAGACACCTTTTATGCCAATTTATACCCAGATTACTCATCGTTAAGCTATGCTATCCTGGACCTGGTGCAGTTCCTTAAATGGAAAACAGCCACAGTTGTATATGACGACAGCACAGGTGAGCACCAATTTGAAATGTGAAACATTCACTTTTGTTCCTCGAAACGCGCAACAAACTGAGAAGAGCCTTCAATTGATCTGTTTCTGTTCTTCTAAGGTCTGATAAGACTACAGGAGCTGATAATGGCCCCGTCCAGGTACAACATCCGACTAAAGATCCGCCAGCTTCCTCTCGACTCGCAGGACACAAGGCCCCTCCTGAAAGAGATGAAGCGGAGTCGGGAGTTTCGCATCATCTTCGACTGCAGTCACCACATGGCGGCACAGATTCTCAAACAGGTTGGTGTGAGGCCCTTTACAGATGCTGCCGCGGCTGCTGTCAGATCTCAGAATAGCCAGCCAAATGAAAGCGTGCGGTCCTGTTCGATCTTGCTGCCGCTGGAGAACGGCAGCGAGGAGGTGTGTCACTAACAATAACACAGCCGTGAAATTTTCTGTTGTAGAATCTGGGGATTTCCTCTTGTGTCACCTGCTCGCTTCAGAGGGAGAGAAAAAGTCTAGTGTTGGATTTCGATGCCAGATATAGATATTTTATATTCAAACCTCAGATCAGTATTCTGGAGGTTTCATTTTTTTGATGGTTTTGCCGTCAAATATTTCACAAAACTATAAAAGAAATATGGATTCCTCTTGTGCTGTCTTTCCGTTATACATAAATGTGAGTCATTTGCTTTTGTTTGCTCCTCTGCCGACAACCAAACAAAAAGGAGATCAACCATGTTGTGTTATCCAAACTATTTACACGTGTTTTGATATAAATGTTTGTCAGTCAACAAAGAGCTGTCAGCATGAAGCACTGAGTAGGAAAATGTGTAGGTGGTCTGCTGCTCTCGAAATGTCAGGATTGGGATGGTGCAGCCCCCCCACCCCCCCTTCTCTATTCAGTTTGCTGTCAGCTTCTGTTAACGTGTTTACAGAATGCATCATCTCTGCTAAAGTTATTTAAATACTTCGGTCCTATGAAGTTATTGAGATCTAAGGTGACATGAACGTGCTCCTGGCCAGTCCGCACATCTCACGATCACAAATCACTGTCTCCTCCAGAGAAGCAGCGAGCGAAGGCTCTGAGGCAAACCCGCTCCAGACGCTCCGCTTCCGCAACTTAACTGTCCGCCACTTTCAAACCTAAACAGGGAAAATTCTGTTACTCTTGCTCAACGTTTATCGCCGACTTCTTGCTGAACACAGCTGGTCAATTAAAACAGAGCCCCGATATGTACCTAAGCAAAAGTTTATGCTGCTGCGCAGCAATCCAAGCTCATGACTGAAAGCTTGTTTAGTTCTGCCATGTGTTGTGCTTTGCTGTGACACTTTCTAAAATAAATGTAATCATCAGGAGGATTTCATTCATTTGAAATACTGCATTTGACACAGTTGGGCTGTATTACCTTTTATACAGCGTAGATAAGGACTGTAACAAAATATTAACTCTTATTTGCAATTAATCCACTTGTTTTCTGGGCTTATTTAATGGCTTGTGTTGTGAGATGTAAACAGAAAATTGGAAAACAAAAGCAATATGGCATTGATCAAGTTGTGAACACGCAATTCAGGAATTGTTTCAAAAAGTACCCCTCATAATCTCTACTGAGGAAACTATTCAGTTGCTACAATGATATGCAGCAGACAAGCAAAGCGAGGTGACACATGAGCTTAATGCAGTTGGGAGTGGGAGTGGTTAAGGTTTCACTTTTTATGCAGATGACAGTGCATTCTGACAAAGACATAAGTGTTCCTGTTATTTACCCTAAAGCACAATTTGTCTTTCGAAAGTGGGACATGATTGTCACTTAAAAGACCTAAAACAGAGTCTGGAAAGGAGTGGATGGAGTGATTCGACTCCGCAGTGGCACTCACAAGATTTATCAGCTATTAGACTGCAGCGCCGTACTGGCAACCTGTTCCGTGTCACTTTTACTAAACAGTTGCTTCTTAGTACAACAAATACCAAAATCCTGAAGCACAGAGTGTGCGTGTGATGAGGCCTGGTTTCGTAGGACTGTACAGGATCTGTCTGAATTATAAAAGGGTTCAAATATCACCTCTGAAGTGCTGTATCGTGTCCTTGATATTTCCCCTCTGTCAGGAGATGATTTTCGACAATATGGCGGGCCGTGTCTTCGCTCTGACAAGCTCACCTGCACTCAAAGTGCCTCTGTCAAGCTACAGTTCCTCCTCTGATAGGACAGGGGGAAATGGGAAACATGCCGGCAGTGCATTTGAAAAGGAGGACTCGATTTGTCCTTCGCTGTCATAGTTTCGATATTCTTTTCGAAATGTAACAGTGCTATTGGTAGAAAGAGGTACCTTTGAACGATCACCAAAGCAAAAGTTGAGAAAAAAAGCTACAATTACATTGAATCACCATTTAAAATTCACCATGTGGCAGTGGAAGAATATTTATGTGTAAAATTAATAACTACATTTTCAATGTCATGTGTTTGGCTTGATGTCTTTAGATGCAGAAGTGAATTTGCTTCCACATGAGCATAACATCTTATTTACATAACCTTGGCTTATTTTTTTCCCCCTCACAACAGATGGTACAATTAAGTGAGAACCACAGCCGCTGTGGGAATGTGGTGCCGTTGAATGTAGATGGAGTGAAACAAGTGGCAGTGATGGAGTGTTCGGATATGAGGCAAAGATTACCCAGCTCTTTTGATTGAAGGCTCTCTTCTCTGCTGGGATAACGTCACATGCCCCGAGCCATTCGAAACAATTTAAATGCATAGAAAAGCATCGAAGACCGTCGCTATTCAGTAATTCCGCGGACCACATATGGTGCAGAAATCCCAGTAAGCGGTAGCAGAGTCTTGCCCACGAAATGAACAGCACGTTAGTCAATATGCTCATCAAAACCTGGATTTTTCTTCCTTTGGTGATCAAAAGGCTCTTTGTGCCCGTCTTTAGCATTGTTTGTTCCAATGTTGTTGTTGACTCTACACTGTCAAAATGATCATTTTCTCTATCTTGTTTCTATTCATTCACACCTTCCTCTCCCATCTTCCGTCTCTGTTTCCTGCCAGGCCCAGACCATGGGGATGATGACAGAGTATTACCACTATATCTTCACCACTCTGGTAATGTACCATGCTTGTTAATGCAAATAGAGTCTCGTTTGTTCTCATCTCCCTGCCGCTTGAGTTTTTGATGAATAGTGGCTAATTGCCAATGGAGTTTGGATCCAGTCCATAACATCAATTTTGTTTGACAAGCCGGAGGCATAATGGAGTCTTCAGTTTGCTGTAGTAAACACTCCACTTTGTAATAAAGTCAACAGAAGTATCTGAGGTAGCAGCATAAAATAAAACAGACTGAGATCAAAAACTGAATGTGACTTTAGGTTGGAAAAATAAACTTTAACGGGCTCTTTGTGAGCTCCTACAAAATATCGACATAAACAGATAAACACAAAGGGAAACACAGAGAATTGTGTAAATTACCTCAGTGTAAACAAACTGCACACTTGAGACCATCTTTGAAAGCGTCAATCAATCAAACTTTATCTGTATAACTCATTAGGGGCAGTTGACTTTAATTGAAGGGGCTCACAATGAATTGACAGACAGTGAAGCACAGAAAGGACATGCAAACATGGACACTCACTGACATGCCAATTTACCACACGAGTATGTGTGCTGACATCTTGGCACACAGACACAGAGAGCCACAGTGCTAGATATCTCATGTGGAGACTAATGAGTAAAACAGTGAAATAAATATTACTAACCTGATTGTCTTCTAAATCCCTCTGACCAGTTTCCACTCTGTCTATTGGCTTGTTCAGTTATTTAAATCAAAATTTGTTACAATTATTTGGCTTTTGTGCCACTGTTGGATCAGCCGACATTTCCATTGCCACACAATTTCAGTCAGAAAGTATACAGATACTTTAAAGTGTTAAATCCACTGCTAAAACTAGTACACAACAATCTTGAGTTTGATTGTTCTGTATGAGTTATGATGAGTTCTGTAATTTTTTTTTTTTAGTCTTCGTTGTATCTTAAAGAACAAGCTTCATTAAAAACACGAAAAACACACACATATAGGTTACTATGTGGTTTGTTTCCACCAAAAGTGACTGGAGATGTAAGAAATAGAGACTAAAATGCAACATTTGGGTCTAAAACATTTGCAAAATTTACATTAAAAATGTACTAATCATCCAGTCTCACTATATTTTACACTATCAGGCATATTTAACTCTGATTGAGCACGTGACTGTTTTCTCCACTTCTGCAGTGTTTTATGCTCGCAGTCCGATAAAGTGAGCTCGCCTGACGAACACAAGCAGACCCAGCAGGGAGCCGCTGCTGCTCTTAACAGCGACCCCGGCTATCTGGTGACAAGCAGACTGAATGGGAATGAATAGCAGCATGTTCTGTGCTGTTCCTTTCACTCCCTGTTATTGTCTCTGTTTCCGCGTCTCGCGCGCGCTCACACTTGCCGTCTCTCCAGACTTGGCCAGTCGGGTGCGATAATGCGATATGACATAGAGGTCCAGGCATGATTTGTGTCATCTTTCCCTGCCCGACAGCGTGGCAGCGACATTGTTCTGGCATGCACTGTGTTTGTGTTTCATGTGTAATTTTTTGGTAGGGAAATGTGAAATTACAAGCAGTGTTGAGCAAAGTACTACAAAAAATTACAGAAACATCAGAGTTATTATTCTTGGTACCGAAAATAGAAGTTACTCAAATGTGTTTGATTGCATTATCGCTTTTAGTTCAGTTTCAATTAGGTCCTCCAAGCTGTGTCATTGTAGCGCTGCTGTGATATATTAGCTGAGCTCTCAGCACCATGTGGGTCAGCATAGTGACCCCTTAACCTACCATGTTCTGTTACAGTGACATCAATTTTAGGGGTTTTGGGGGGGAGGGGATGTAGCTCTATGTTCTGGACATTATAGGTTTGGAAAGGAACATATTTTTATTCAAAAAACAGCTGGGATAAACTACCAATGTTGGAGATTAGAGCAATCACAAACAAGTTACAGAGAAGTGTAATGTTTCTTTAATGCTACTATTACATTAAATAGGCACTTGACATACTGGCTGAGTTGAATCCTAACATCAGACATCTTTCAGACTGCATTGCTCCTTCAGTAGAAGTGATATTAAAAAAATATAGCCATGAGAGGAAATGCTGAAGCTCATATTTAGTGATGTGAAGGTACAGAAAGACAGGAGCCTTGCAACTTATCAATAGTTGCCATTGACACAAGAAATACTTAAGAGGCTCACTAAACTTGAGTAATCATCACTCCATTTCTGATTCTTCAAAGGTAATAAGTGACATGTGTCTTGCTGTGTCCAGTGATGTGTTACTATTACTTAATGTTTTGCTAACACTGACCTCAAATGCCCTCACTTGTGTGTGAAGCAACAGTTTTCTAGCAGTTTGTGCCAAAAGGCGATTACCCAACAATTCAGAAAGTTCCATTAGATATTTTTCGACAACAAAAAAAATAACTGTCACACAAAGGATTCACATCATCGCCGAACCTGGAAAGATCTGAAATCCTATTGACGGACACAACACTATCAGAAGTTTACCTGGCAGCTTGGTTAGATCCAAAATGATGAATACTGGCAAGGTATACGCGGCGATACAATTTCCTGTTGATGGAATTCACTGATGTCAGTGTTTTATCTTCTGAGGGGAGGCCGACTTATTAGAGCATGAAAAGGCAACAGCACGTTGGTATGGGGGTAATAACTTCCTTGTCCCTCCAAATGAGCCTGTCATAGCTCCTGTCTCGATGCAGCTATCTCCCCGAGAAGGCGAAGCTGAGAACTTTCTTACATTCACACCCACCAAAACACTCCTGCGTGCCCGCCAAGATTTACAACATGCTTTCCACTTGAAGGTTTCACGGCGACTCCGCCTGGAGAATTTTACAGAGTTTGTGTTGCATATGTGAATGTGAGGCAGAGATGGAAAAAAAACAACTAAAAGTGAACTTGTAATTGGAACAAGTTGCTTTTCTGACATACCAAAAAAGCCTAATATAAATGGCAATGTCACATAAGATAGATTATATTATACAAACAATTCTGCCCCAGTTAGTTTGTATTCTTAGCTTCAAAGCAGAGAAACCTGTAACCTGATCTACTTTGCAGAGCTTTTCCGAATGTCATATAGAACAACAGTGATTCACTTTGATCTCTCCTTATAAAAGAAAGCATTGTACAGCGTTCGGGTGGGAGAGGAAGGGAAAAAAAAGGTGCAGAAATATCTCAGTGACTAGCGAGGACGGTTCTTTACTAAGTGCCTTACACGCTCTTGTTCCCCCAGCACTAACCCCACGGGGTGCTAATGAAATATCTATGTTCATCCAAATGTCTTTCCCAAGCCCCCAAGCCCATTCTGACACGACATGTGTCAACATGTGACTTCACACTTCAGCTACAATGGCTGCCCCAGAAATTACAGCGGCTCAAATTGAATTGCTTTTTTTTGCTTGGAAGTTGCCAAGGGAATGCAAGTGTTGAATTTTTAATATGATAGAACAGAAATGTGATATTTTTTCTTCCCCCTCCTCCTCCTCTAATTTTTTTGTGCCACAAACATAAATTAAAACATCCTCAAACAAAAACATTGATATATCACACAAGCGATGATGTATCACATGTTTACAGCTGGACATTAAATCATATTATTGTGGGAAACAATAACAATTTGTCAATTGTAAATGGATTCAGTAGCAACAACTCTGCCATCATAGCTGGTAAACTGCATTAACAATGGAGAACGTGCCTCACACTATATACCCACACCTCCTGATCGAACAGTCAGAAAAACACAAACCGTGCCACTCAATTTCCTCTAATTCATTTTGAGTGCTATGAACACTCGTCTGCAACTTCATTAGGAACACTTTTACAATGAAATATAGACATGTGCAACAGATCTATAAATTCTGAGTTCCAAAAAGGGAATAATGTTGAGATTTGCAAAGAGGTATTTCAGTGCTGTAGAATAGTCAAATGGTTGAAGGAAAACAAGTCAAATGTGACCGTGTATTTTGTCATGTAATGATCTTTCCGCTTCATAACAAATTGCTTTCTTAGTTTATTCTGGGCCTGATTTTTTGCTATCATTTCACATCATCACCATGCACTTTGGGACCTCAGCCAAGAATCTACAAAGGGGCCAGCATTTAGTACTAGAGGGCTCCATCTGACTGCCTGAATATGTTGTCAAGCAGAGCAAGAAAAAGCGCTGCAAAGAAAGTTGTATCGCAGTTCAGTGAGTCACTTGAAAACCTCTTCAACATTACCAGTGATGCGTTCTTCATATATGGTGTCAGAATATTAGAAGTACCTATTGACATAATGCAGCCATGCTTTAACCATCCCTGCAGACTACAATTGTAAAAAAGCATGCATAGGATATTGAGGCAAGATCGAATTTTACATACCAAAAGGGAGAATTTATCTTGAAACTGTGACAATGGATCTGAATAGACTGTACAAGTGCACCTAATGAAGTGCCTGGTGAATGCACTTATCTTTTCCAATCAGTTGTTCCTTTATTATCTTCTCTTGTAAGGTGAAAAAATACCAAAGATAGATTCTTTAAACAAAGATGTTCGGAGCCACCAGACTCAATAGGGAGCCATTTTTCTTCCCTCTTTGTTTCTTCAAAGGACCTGATGGCCATTGACCTGGAGCCATATTACTTCTGTGGTGTCAACATGACTGGCTTCCGCATCCTCAACGTGGATAATCCTCAGGTCGCATCCATCGTGGAGAAATGGTCAATGGAGAGGCAGATACCGCCAAAGCCTGACTCTGGTCTGCTGGAGGGGATCATGACGGTATGTTTTATTACTCCGTGTTACATTTAAACTCTGTCCTCCAAATGCCAAAAGGAAAAGAACACAGTTGGTCTTTCAAGTGTGGCTTCTGCCATTGACAAAACGCCATTATGACCCCTCGTAGCAAACTAAAAAGAATTGCTTCTGCACTGTGGTGTAATCTTTCCACATTCCATGCTTTTATACAACACATTTTTTGATGAACTGCTCTGTTGCTCCAGCTCAAGTGGCAACTGAGTTATGTGGACAGATTTCAGGAGTTTAGCTTTTTATCCATCACTAAATATTTAATTGGAGAGGTGTGAATCAATGATCGGCCATACTAACCATAAACAGTGACCTACCTTTTCCTGTTTCCCCTTAAAGTTGATTTCTCTTTGATAGTTTTAAAGGCAAACAAACAATCCAAAAAGAAAAACCTGTGCTGAAAATCAAACTGGATTCATGAATAAATCAGTAAATTCACAATTAACAGAATTCATTGAGGACAACCTGCTAAATCCTCGCACCTGGGGAACACGATTTCTTTGACCTCATTATGCAATTGAAGCACTGATGCTACTTTTCAC
>JAUESF010000008.1:6791729-6833209 GCA_032274765.1 Malacoctenus tetranemus
CTGCTAAATCCTCGCACCTGGGGAACACGATTTCTTTGACCTCATTATGCAATTGAAGCACTGATGCTACTTTTCACGAACATCCCTGAACCTGAGTGATTGAGAAAGTAAAAAAATGCTCGCTGGTCTAAAAAAAATTCCCATCTCATGATGACTGCAGGGTCTGATATTAGCGAGGAATCCCTCTGAGTGATTAGTTTATGCCTTCACTATTGCAGGGAGTACAGACATGACTGATGTAATAGTGCAGAAAGCATTCACTAAAGCCCTTTCAAACCAAATTATCCTTTAAATGCACCATTCCCCCCCAAAACCTTTATTTTTTTTATGTCCAGACGCGTCCCTTCATAGCCATTCTACTTCAAATGGGCACTTCAAAATGGTTCATGCATCATTGTCTCAGTATGTTTCCTGGAAATTATAGTGACTTTAGCTCTCTCCGATGGCCCAAACAGTCCAGACGTCAGCTCAGTAAAGCTCCTCAGTGGAAATGTGGAGCAGGATGTGCACACAATGTCACTGCTACCAAAACTTACGTTGCTTATCTTTATAGAATTATGAGGTCAATAATGCAAGCATATTCATGTATTAGTTCCATACTTCATACAAAATTAAAACTCCACCCAATTGTAGCTTTTAAAATAAGTAAATAAGTAAATGTCAGCTTTGATTACTGTATAAATCTACGTTGTATGACTGTATCAAGCTTTTTCAGATTATGCCATAAACTCTACAGTTTTACTTTCATTTTCCCCCTAAAGTCCTAATTTCTCAGAATTAATTTTACACTACAGCAGGACATTGTGACAACGACAGTGAAATCATAAATTACAATGTTTCAGTTCCCATTGTTTTGACATAATTTAATAATATTATACGAGTTAATATGATAACATCTCCACAAGCAAATTAAATACAAGATTGTTTGTGCAGACAACTATTTATCCATATGCTAAAAAAAAGACACCTTATTACAAATTTTAGAAGGGTTTTTGCTTCTTAATCAATCTCCATAAAAATAATAGACAATAAGAACCTAAAGGGTCACTACTAAACTATACTCTACATAAGATTGTTACAAAGCTGTTTGGACCTGATCTCAAAATATAATATGATGAGTGCACAGATTATAAACTGGCATATAAGCCTTAACTTTCACGTCAAAGATGACCAGACTGTTTGCTCCATTTTACACGCTGTCAGCTAACACAATGTTCACCCCTTATTCCAGACAGATGCAGCTCTGACCTATGATGCAGTCCACATTGTCTCCGTCTCGTACCAGCATGCGCCGCAGATGACGGTGAACTCGCTGCAGTGCCATCGTCACAAACCCTGGAGATTCGGAGGGCGCTTCATGAGTTTCATCAAAGAGGTGACGGGGCGCCTTTGGCCTGTTGCTATTTGATTGTGGAGTTATTTATATTGGAACGTACTGATTGAGTGGCAAACGAGACAACAGGAGCGGAGTGAGGGCCATGTAGTCACCGGGGACTGAGATATTTATCCAGCAAATCAATCATATCCACAGACAAAGTAAACTCAGCCTTGATAGACACATCAAAGCAGCATTGTTGTCAGCCTCATAAATTCCCTGTATTCGTAACCTATTTTTCGAGAAAGCATGTACTGTAACCTTTTGAAAGCACAACTTGTGTAATCGGCTCCTATTTCATCTAACATGAGAGTTTGACAGTAGCTCGGAATACAAAAAACAAGCCTCTGCAAAATGGCAGATTAAGCGTGTGTGGAGACGCTACTATTTGTATCTTGATTTGTTCAAACAACAAAATCATTTGTATTTGTCTTGGGTGTGGTTTAGAGATGTTAGAAATGGCAGGAATCCCATTTGTTTTTTGTTTTTATTCTCCTCATATAATCACTCACATGATTGCCAAATTAAATCATTAACCTCCTGGATCTACTCTGTTTTACACAAGATTTGCCTGCACGCCAGAATCCCTAATCTGTGGGAACTGATTTGAAAAAAATGGAATAAAAAACATGCTTTTCCTCAGACACTTTTCTTCAACAACACATGATAACAACCGACCGTAACGGCTGCCGTTTGACATGTCTCAGTGCAAAGCACACTGTCAGCATTTGTGACCAGTTATATGCGTCCTCCTCGGCCAGTTTGGGATGATTCTGTGCGCTGGGATCCTCTCCTGGGGTTCGGCTGGGGACTACGTCCTTACTCACATCCACAGCCTGACAGCATCCTTCTCAATCAAGATGCCACAATGTGTCTACGCAGCATCATCCCCCTTATTGTCATGAGAAAACCGCCACTGCTCCACGGCCTCAGGGTCAAAGTCTGAGTAGACTGCCCTTGTCGCTGGGACGGTCACCTCTAAATGTTAGGAAAATACTTAATGCCTTCGACACACTGTACCAGTGCCAGGTTTTTACTTTGCATTCAGTGAGTGAGCGGGAGAAGTGGCTTCTACGTACTGTGGGTCCAATGACCTGTGTCTGTAAGGAGGGCAGAGGTGAGGTTTGTGGCTCTTTGTGTTAGCTGAAAAAGATGCAGGGTGACCACAAATAAATGGCAGCACTGACCACTCCCCTTTTGATTCTGAAGGAAGCCAAGCTGTCTTTCTTAAAAGGTAAACAGGGTCAAAAAAGGGTGAAAACAATGTTTCTGTTGTTTGTCATAATGCATCCATTTAGGGGTATATTCAACTGTGTGGGAGACTTTAAATGACCACAGCTTTTCCTTTCAAAGGCTCCCTTCAATAGCAGAAAACCTCTGTGAGTTTCTCAACATGTAATATAACCGCTATTTTCGCAAACTGAGGGGTGAAACATGAATCACTCACTCTGTCATATGATTCTGCAACATAGCGATATTCATCTTTAAGGTGCAAGTGCTACATTTGCAAAGACCACAGTCATGTCAAAAAACTCAAGCAAACAAGAAACGAGGACAACCTGTGCAAGACAAAAATCTGCAGCACTTGTTTACACAACTGAAATCTTTGTGACAATCAACAACCTCAAAATGCACACTTCCGCCTTCTTTTTCTTCACCATAGCCTTTATTGTAAGGGTCCGGTGTTGACGGAAGTTGTCACGACACAAAAAAGGCTCCATTTGGGAGGGGCCAACTCTGAGAATGACCAATCACCAAAGGGGGCAGGAGCCCACCCCCTTAATCTATTTTTTCAGCGAGCAGAATTTCACTGTAACAGTGGAAAGCAGAGCAGCATCAGTGCCATGTGAGCAGTTATGTGTAGAAAACTATGATGTGCTCATAGGTGCTGAATTTTCCTTCAAGGTTGTTTAATTTGTGCACAAGCAATTTTAGTATGCACGTGTGAGTGTTTAATTTACTTGTGAATATGTAAAACTGCACGCTTGAGTTTTGACATCAATCTGAGATGACACACTTTTGCTGATTATCAGGACTGATAGAGCCAAATGGCTTCAGAATAGCTGGCAAAAAAAACAGCTTTCCTCCACAAGGATTTATTGTGTGATGCCCGCTCAGGAATCTGATGGCCTCTTCTATATAATTTCTAGCTGACATATCAGCATCCAGCACGATCCATGGATACCATCCAGTGTGTCAGTCAAATAACCAACCATTTGTCTGCTAAAATATATACCCAGTGATATACAGTATTCTTCCATTACAGTGCATGTTCTGATTTCTGGCCTATATATAAACATTGAGCTTCATTTTAAGAGGATCCACATGTGTGGTCATGACAAAAACCACAGAAATGGCTACAGATTATTGCCCCGACTCCAACATATTGAGTTTGGTTTTGAAAACACCAACTCAGGCCTGATTTACGCCGGCTGCAAGACAGGACTGTGACATGTTGTGAAGGTCGAATTGGCCCTCAGGATGTGATATGGCTGAGGCATTTATGTCACTCTCTGAATTAGAGCTGTTTGAACATGCCACCCACTTTGGTGGCAGGGGGCCAGAGGGAATGAGGTATGAGGGGGCTCGGAGAAGCAGAGTGCCACAAATTTCTCTTTGAAGCTTCGATCTTCTCACAACAAGTTCTGGCAAGCTACAGGGCACGCAGACAGCTGCAGCCTGTAGGGTTGCGATGGTTGGGATTTTAAACATCGGAAAATTGCTACAGTTCCGACACACTAGGATGGATAACAGCATTGTACCAAGTCATAAGAGATCAAGTGATTGCTTTGCAGGAAGTGGCTCAATGAAAATGCCACCAATAGCCAATTGAAACCCATCTATATAGAAAATTAAGAGATGGAAGATTAGATAACTAACATATAGAATGTGTTGCATCAAAAAGGATTTTTTTCAACAATAGCCGATCACAATGACAACCCACTGAGATCGGTTCAGTTGTGCTACAGAATGGCTGGCATGTGTTGGCTTGTGGACATGTTTGTGGGGGTGGTGGACATCACAGAATCATAATAAGGGGCAGTTATATGTTTTTCCCCCCTCGTGGGGAATCAAGGGAGATGGCTGTTAATTAACTCGGCAGTCTGAAGGGAAAATGCGTTGGAGGCGTTGAGATGTAAAATGTAATTAAAAAAAGGAAATGCAGCCTGCGTATGGTTTCTGTTTGTACTTTTGGTCTGTGCATGTATGTGTGGGGGCAGGATTGTTCGCAGTGAGCGCCACTGATTGTTAAAGCGTGTTCGTCTCTCTGTACTTCTATGTTTATCACTGTTTCTAATGTAAAGTGACATTGCAAATGCAACGTGTCTGTGGTTTAAACACACTCCAAGGTTAAATTCATGCTTTAATTAGCTGAGCAACAATCAGCAAAAAGATTTTGTAACAGAAACTGGTTTTGTTGAGGTAAATGAAACTCCTAATAGTGATTAGTTGGAAGAAGAGTGACCACAGCTAAAGGAAGTTTTCTTTTAACAGTCTGCATGGTCTCCCTGAGCCTGTGTGGTTTTCCTCCCTAATATTGATATGAGGTTGTGTCATTGTTTTTCCACCAATGTAACCATAAAAAACCAACATATGTTGCCTTTCAGTCTCACTGGGATGGCTTGACGGGGAGACTGTCCTTCAACATGACAACAGGTCTCCGAACAGACTTCGACTTGGACATCGTCAGTCTGAAAGAAGACGGACTCAAAAAGGTAACTTCAGTTTGCAAGCCTTTTTCCATCGCTCTCATTTTGGATTTTTTTTTACGTAGATACAATATGAACACAATGCAAATGTCTCACTAAAAACAGCCTATAAAACAACCAGCAGAAATTGTGTGATGACTATACCCTAAAATGAATTTAATGGATTACTGATTCCAGAGACACACATTAGATTTTCCCCTGGATGTGGAACAGATAATGCCAATTTGACAGTGTCATTTACCTCCTAACAAGGAAGCAAATTGGCTGTTTCAACATAAGCATAAGTTAGTGGATCATAAAGCAAATTGGATTAGGGTACACATTAGGGTGTTAATTGCTGCCTCTCTTAATGATAATTTGAGGTGATGCCCAAAATGCAGTTTGGTGGTAATGAGCTGTATAAACATGTTTCACAAAAAGCGGCAGGGAGAAAAAAAAAACACACACAAGGTTGGTAATGTAGAACTTATTTTATTATACTGGAGGGCCTTTGGACTACGTCCGCTATTCTCTGCTAAGGGGCTTTCATACATTATGAATACATCAAATAGGGATAAGTCCCATTATGACTTCCTCAAGTACTCCCTAAAGGCTCAAGTCTATATAATAGCGGGGGCTTTTCAGCTTGTAACCCCTCTGTTCAAGGAAAAAAAGCTTGTAAGTCGGCAGCTTTGAAATGATTCCTCTTCTTCCTTTCACTGGCATCTTGTCCTGCATTTGGTCAATTAAGTTGAAGCATAGTCATCTTTGGAAAGTATTTGATGCCATATTAGTGCCTTCTCATTGTGCCACTGACAAATCCTACGCTAAAGCATGTTCGCGTTGATCCGGCACTCTGCTGCAGATTGCTGAATTTTTTTTTCTCCCTCATCTATATCCGTGGAATCGGCTTTAACTGTTTGAGCCTGTTAGGAAGTGGACTTTTTTTCCCTCAACTAATCCATTGTAATTGAATATTACCCAAGTTTGAGCCTACGCTACATTTCTGAACAGGTTCGTCTCAATGTCATGTTCGCTCAATGCGGGTGCGCTCAGAGTGGTGAAATAAAGGTAATACTCTCCATGTGGGTGCATGAGTAAATAACTTTTGAATCAAGTCTTTTTGCTAAGCATGTTTAATGAATTGAGCTAATTGTAATTGGGTACAATTAGAAAGAATTCTGCAAAGCGGAAAGTGCTGGGATATTTTTAAGTCTCTCTCCTGGAGTCCTCTTTGGTTGTGTGACAAGCTGTAACTAATGTGCTTTTCAAATTAGAGCATATGCCTCTCCCTGGATTAGGCAGGGAGGACACTAACAGACGGTTTTCATGCTTTCTGTGGAGGGGGGAGAGGGGCTGTACATCTTTAAATGGATCCACCTCGAGCGCAAACCTCAGTGAATATTAAAAGCTCTGTAGTATTAGCGGATGGGAGGAGTGTTCAGTGGTGGAGAGCTCGACTTGCAAACAGAGATTGTTACCGACAGCCACAGGACTATTTGTGCTAATGATATGTTCCAGAGTGTGTCTCTACAATATGCAGAGATTTTTTAGCCTGCGGGCTCCTTGCATGTATAACTCCTTTTATTTGTTCAAATCTCTTGGCTTATCTCACCAAGACTGCAGAGCGAAATTACTTTCACAATGCAACTCAACCAGCAACCCCATGCTGTATCTTCATTCAAATTATCCCTGAGCTTTTCAGTTTGTTTGCTCCTTTAATACCAGTTCTGTTTGGTGAGGTTTATAGTTTATCCATATATTTATTTTGTGCAAATTTACACACACCCTTGATTGTCTCGACTCCATCACACGTGACTGCACATCCTTTTTTTCCCTCTGTGCAATGCCCAGTACAATCTGTTGTTTCACTATACACTACTTCAAACGATTGTAGTTGCTTTGATTTGCCGATCACACTCGATTCTTTATCAAGACACACACCAAACTACTCCCCGCTTGTCAGAGCACTATGGACCGATGATAAAAGGTGACTCAGCCAATCATCTAATGCAGCAAGGAATGTGTTCAACCTGGCACTAATGTGGGAGACGGTTGGCGGAGGAGTGAGCTGAGGTCGCGGAGCGCCAACAGACACCCAACACTTAGCTACACACTTTTTCATCTTCCTCAGGTGGGGAAGTGGAGTGCGTCGGAAGGACTTAACATCACAGATGTGCCGAAGCGAAAAGGGATGAACATCACTGATTCCCTGGCTAACCGCTCCCTCGTCATCACCACCATCCTGGTAGGTCACCTATGTGGTCTGTGTCGCGTAAAAGTCAGCCTATCCTTTGTGTCTCGCCATTTTTCTCCCTGAAAAACACTGAAATTTGTTTTTGCCTAATTCATGGTTGCAGTGATTTTTCAGTCATGTTTGACTTTTACAATGAAACACCTACATATGCACCAATAAAGAAAATTCACGCCAGTGCCATTTATGACGTTCACAGTTACAATTCCACTGATAGCGATACCCAGTTTTTTCCTTTCTACATTCGACGTAAAACATTAAATTTCACCCATCTGAAATTTTAGCCTTGTAAAAGATAATCCTTCAAGAATTGAAGCTTTAGGGTTTCAAACAAGTAGAGTAATCATACCCATCATTTGATGGGTGGATACTGGCCGACATCATTTATAAGATGATATATATTGCTGAACCCTAATTGCACCATCGGGATGAGGTGTGCTCAGTTTACATCCTTGTGACAGGCTGACAACAAACTGTGTAATTTATCATGTCTAAACATAGACCAACATTAAATTATAGATTACATGTTATAGCTACTGTAACGAGACATGTTCACTTTGTGAAGCCCTCGTGAAGATGGTTCTTCATTTACACTCGTTTAAGAAAAATGGACAAGCTGCAATGATAAACACTGTTATTACGCCTATATCAGAGTACAAAGCTGCAATTATGACAAGTGAGGTCAAGGTTGGACATAATTAATGCCTCTCAGGTGACATCTATGTTAATTCTGGATCACAGAAGGAGAAATGGAAGGATGTGAGTGTTGCTGCATTGAACTAATGTAAAAGGAGACAACAGACGTAGCATTCAGTATATGAGTTTGTGTTACAAACACACTTGAAGTTTCCTCCAAATATTTGGATCATTTTGGGGTCTTACCGCATTTTTTCTGACACATCCCTTCATTTGCTGTCTCTTTGGGAATCATTAGATTGAGATCATAAAACTGACTATTTTCTAAAACGCTGAAGAAACGTTCGGCTTTAATATCAATCTCTCTCTCTCTCTCGGTGTAATGACATTGCATCAAACTGATTCCAGTGATGCATGAACAAGACGTCTGACAGCTTTATAGTGATAACTCTGTGGAAGAGATTAAGGCACTTAATGTGTTTTTTCCCTTACATTAATTGTTTGCACTCCATTGCCTGTAATGTGTCTGCGCAGGCCCACCTTCCTCCTCTCGCTGTTTTGCACGCCCATGCTGCGATTGTGAGGGTAGAACTGGAATAAACACTTTGATTTGAGTCCAAACCTTGGGGAATAGCAAGAATTGGAAGGCTAGAAACAGATGGTAATGGCTTCCTCCTTTAACATGCAAACTTTTTGATCAAGTTAATTGGACAACTTGAGCAAAGTTTGAGGCTACGCGCTTGCTCTCTAAATGCATTGTCATCAAGTATTCATATCTTATCATTTATTTAAGAGGCCATCCTAATTGTAATGTCTATGTGGATTCATACTTTAATAGCAAACAACAATGTTTATCATTTACACCGGGTTTTTGCTGGCATTTCAATTTAGCTGGTATTCATCAAATAAATGAAGGCAAACTAGATGTTAGGTTAACACAGCTTTGCAGTGACAACTTTCGTTAACTCACAGTGTAACTGTGTCCACATGCCACCAGTACACACACTGTGTTTTTGTTAACCCCCAACAACACTCTCACACCTCTGCCTCCCCTCTTAAAATAATTTCCTGAGGGAATAAAGAGTGTCACGACTTACTATTCCATCGCATCCCCCCCCCCCCTCGTGCCACACTGGCCACAGTTTGTGGAAAAACACATGCACACAAAGGTGGGGGGTGGGGGAGTGGGGGGTCACCTTCACAAGAGAATCAATTACTCCGCTCCTGAGCTCAGTTTGTAAATTATACATCTGGTCATTGGGAGGCAATAAATTGTATTACAGCTTTTTGCATAAATGGACCAACATGTTTTGAAATGCACAGCGGGATATGCAAGTCTATCTGGCAGGGAAATGGTAACAGGCACTAAATAAAGGAAATCATTTACGAGCAATTCTGTGTTAGTCATTGTCACTGCAGGCATCAGCTCAGTTGGTCTCCCTTGGAGGTTGGTGACAATTGATGAAGGCAGCGTCGTGGGCATGTTCCATTTCACTGCTGCATTCTGTTCCTAATCAAGCTTTTATACAGGCCCAAATTATGAGCAGCCAGGCAAGATATTACAGGCCAGTAAAGAGTGTCAGCTACCTGACCATAAAATGAACCGACCTGTGCACCCACTATATAGGTCAAGGCACAGCAGCGTGTGGGAGAGTGTAGGTTTAGTTAGCTCAACACCGGAAGCTTATTTATAACACAAACACACCTCCTGCTTCACCGTGACATCACTAGTGGAGAAAAACCTGATACAGCTTTGCAATATAAATTGAATTTGCTTCCTAATTTAGCCACGATATCATTTCGCAATCACATTAATAGAGCAAACGCCTTAGTCTTCTTTTATATTTCAACACTGCCTGTATCTACACCCCAAACTCGAATCTGCTGTCAGTGCCTGTTAAATGCAACAGCGACTCGTCAGCTCACATCACTTTGCCTCAATTAGGCGCATGTGCTGAAACAAATTGCAAAAGCTGACCTCACCATTGCTTTTCATTTGATCTTTTGGGTCTGCCCAGGAGGAGCCATATGTCATGCTTAAGAAGTCTGACAAGGCGCTGGTTGGGAACGACCGTTTCGAAGGATACTGCATCGACTTGCTGAAAGAGCTGGCCAACATCCTGGGCTTCACGTACGAGATCCGTCTGGTGCCTGATGGGAAATACGGCTCTCAGGATGACAAAGGCCAGTGGAACGGCATGATCAGAGAACTGATTGAACACGTAAGTTTCAATTGATATTCATTCACGTGTATTGAAACAGTTTTCCGTGTAGTAGTTTTGATCATAACTCTGGTTTATTATCCTCATTTGTCATTTTGAAGTTGTAAATCTGGCACGAGTATTCGTAGTGTAAATGGGTTTTTTTATTCTTTGTAGAAGTGTTGATGCAAACTGTATTGGTTACAGTTCTACTTTTTCTTGTTTTTTTTTTAGTAGTTGTTAAGTCTGAAGACTGTCTGTGTTGAATTGGTTTGAAACGTGGCAAATTATTCTATGGATACTGTGCACTTTAGTTGGGTGTTTTTGAATAAGTTTTCAGTGTTGTTGCACTATTATATTTTCAATTCATTGATTAGGAGGACGGCACTAATAAGTTGCTTGGTTTTTGTTTCGCATGAAGTCAGGTGTGGGCAGCAGGAACGTGCTGGTCTTGTGTCTCATGGTATGAGGCACAGACGAGCTCCTCTGAGGCTCACTAATTACTACAGTATTAGGTGCAAAAAAAAAAAAGACCCAAAAAACCAACCATATTTTCCAGAGTTTATGTGCCAGACTGTTTCTTGGCTAGGAACAGTTGCCAGGCAACCACAAATTACTCTTATCTTACAGTATTTGGATTAACTTATGTTTGATACAAGATATGACTTTGAATCATACTTTTAATTTTCATGCTCAGGTGCGCTAACCAAGCACTGGATTAAGCCATACCTTTAATCAAGCAGATATTTCAGTCCAACACTTAGCATGACCCAAAGAGAACATTTTTTTTCTACTTGAGATCTACCCTTCGCAATTATGCTGCCTAATGCACAACTTAAGGGCAACATCTCGTGAACTTACGGGTGCATGTCATTGAGCTGAATTGCAGGTGACGTCCTCCATGTGGACGGTGATACAGTTATGATTGAATACAAGTCAAGAAGAGCCTGCAAAGCTGTCAGTTACATTTATTGAGCAATTATGTCAAGGTTGCCTAAAAGTTACTAGCATTCTGATGCCATTCAGCGAGACAAACCACTTGCCTCAGCTGGATAAGCCACATATCTAAGGCAAGCGTGCAAAACTGCATAAATATATTGCAAGGATTCAGGATAGAACAGGCCAGCAATCATCTCTCTGAGGGATAGTGGGCAATGGGAGCTGTCTGTGTCAAACCTAAAGCCTCAGCTGCCATGAAACAGCCTCACATTGAAGTGATGGTGGCAATTCTCCGCTGGCATTTCATAAGTGTCCCTGTCAGTGCTCTCTCTTTGTCCTCAGCCCCATCAGGTCAGCGCTGTACTCAGCTGAAAACTTGTAATAGCTTAAGTGGCATTTAGTGCAGGGAATTGTATGGCAGGAGTCAATGGCTTGGTGCTGAAAGGGTTGGAAAAGGTGGGCTCCCACTGCAGCACTTTATTTCTCTATCCAAGCTTTTTGCAAGATCCATGCTGATAACAATAACCTTTAGAGGAAGAAATGGATTGCCAAAGGCAGAGAAAGCTGGCATGAAATGGAGATGCATGACTCCATCATTAAAGAAAAAAAAAGCACATACAGTATTTGTGTTAGCCCTTTTGTTGGTTTGAAAGCGAGAAGGTCCAGGTGGTCACAGACAGTCTGTTCATTAGCTAAACAGCCAAACAGAAACTGTTGTTGTTTGTGACACAAGGTTTGCACGGGTTTCATGAAAACAAAGCAACTGTTGAAGGGGACTTCTGAACTGAGCTAAATAAGAATGTGAGCTGCTGAGCAAACACATGTACCAAACATTATGTCGAGTTTTATCCTTCAAGTCTGTTTTAACTTTAATTATCAGAAAGAAATCTGTCCATACGCCAAGTTTTTGCTTTACTGATTTTTACCCGGAGTCCAAGGATGCGAGACGACCTTATTGTGGATGTTTAGTTGCTCCTTTTCTGTGGTCTGGTGCTTTCTGTCCCCTGTTGTTCTGGCTAAGCTCAGATCATGATTCAGCAGACCTGAAGTGTAAACTTTAAGGCGAGCTCCAGAGATCTGACCCTGAGATGACATAAGAGACCAGCATGGATACAAATTTCTCGAGCACAAAACACAAACAGCTGCAGTACTTCTCAACTTTCTCCAGACTTGTAACACAGCTTATATGATCTTATATGTACTGTTAGTACTCCATAACATATTAATATAAAAAACACTTTGTTTTGTAATACATTTATGGGGGGGGGGGTTAAAAACGTTGTCATATTTTGATCTGATCAATTTGGAAACTACTTTCAATTAACCTTTGAAGCACTATTATTCCTCTGAAATGTAGACAGATACGTTTTGTAGCACTTTACTGAGGATCAGTGGCTTCACTTAGAAAAGGTTACAGTTACATGAGGTTTGAGCTACAAAATGAAAACAGTTGGCCAGAGCTGATAAAAGCGCTCAAACTCAAAGCTTGTACATTCTTTGTCCATCAGTTTCCACGCTGCTCTCCAAAAAACTGACGCCACATTACAGAACTGCCCAAAACCAGCAGATTGACACCAAAGCTGGAGCTGTGTCCATTAAAATCAGTTGTGAGCCTTCACTCATCTCTGTGCTTCGATAAGACGTCTGCTCTGAGAAAAAGGGAAAAAGTTACCTAAGTTTTATCAGTGTGTCAATGGTTTTAGTATATGCGACGTGATGCTCACTTTCACATAAAAAAATACGGCTTCGGAACGAGAATGCACAATGATGCCAAGTGTAACGATTTCGCATTGTGCAACATGCAGCGCTTTATTTCCCTCTGAGTAGTCACAAAGCTCCGCGCGGTGCCAAAGGGCATTGTTTGGAAGGTGCTAAATGATGCAACAGGCCTTGTTAAACTTGATTTAGTCACTATAGATGATCACTTTAATCATGCTGTGTTGCAAATGTTAATAGCGTCCTTAACACATCATTTGTTTCTGTCATGGCAATTAATCTTTGCTTCGACAGAAGCTGGCTATAACAGTGGAAGGTTATAGCCAGGATGGAACGGCCTCTTTGTCTAACCTGATAGGAGACTTGATGGAAATGAATGTGTCAAAGGACAAGTAACTTGTTTGAAATAAGAAAAAACATCCAGAGCCAATCTCAACTGCACAACCTTGAAAGTGTCCAGACAGTTGTGATTTTGATTCTGATTTGAGACAGCAGGGCGACCCAGTGGTGAGAACAGCTGACCTATAGCTGCAAGGGCAAAAGTTCAATTGCCAACACAACAGAAAATGTGTATGTGGTGCTGGTCAAAGATCCTCAGAGTAAATTACAATCACATGTCAGAAGACTGCAGCTTATGCAAAGCAACAACTTCTTGATTACACTGTGTTTGCTCCTTAATTAGCCCTTTGTGTAGTTCGATATGAGTCTACATTACACCAGAGAGTCCGGGCATACTGGCTTTATCTGCACAACATTGTCACACTGCGCGTTTATTTTCCACCAAGTGTTTTGTAAATGCATGTTCACACCGGCCAATCAGATCTCTTTTTGTATTCCCTCAGCATCCCTATAGCAGAAATCGCTGTGTTATCTGCAATAAGCATTGTGCAGCTCAGCAAAGAGTGTTTTTTGCAATTACAACATGTTTTGCTGGAGCAAAAACATGCAGTACTATCAGCTCTAAATGTTTACAAAGGGAACAAAAAATTGAAGATGAACACATGAGATGCAAGTGCAATCATTTTTGGCACAACAGAATATATTATGGAATGTATTTTTACACACAATAACATCACATTTTCTTTCAGGATGAAAAGCCTGATTAGCTGGATGTGTATGTATTTGTTCAATGTATGTTGGAACTCCATAGATATGCTATTAGGAAAAAAAACAAATAAACAAAAAAAACCAAATAGCTAACAAACCACTGTATGTATGTCTCGTGTGCAGTCAGTGGGCTGTAAATGTGTGGATCATAAATTTATGGATCCTCAAGGCTGTTGTCAGGTGAGGGCGTCCACAGGGAGAACACCACTAAAGCCGCCATCTGCGAACCAAGATAACACCCGGCCATGTGGCACCAAGCGGGGCACTATCAGGTTATCTTGCTTGTGCCCAGTTTGTGTGCCTAAGCGGAAAGCAGAACAAGGACATGCGGCATGTATATTAGCCCACCACGGGGATGTCGTCTGGAACCGCGTGCTGGTTGATCTCACGGCTGAGTGGCAGGTTGGTGCAAAGCTGCAGTTGGCAGCAGAGAACAGAGGGAGCAGTTTGTAAAGTACAAATTTGAACAGTTTAAGAGAGGTAGTAGACGCACAACGGGATACTCTTGCCCCCACACCCCCCACCCACACCACCACCATAGTTCCTCTGTCTCTTCTGAGGCCACCTTGTATTTAAGCACCACGGTGTTGACCACAGGCGCACATAATCTGCAGTGCCAAATGCAAAGTGGAATTGTGTTCTCCCTGACCTGTGTTTAGCGCGAGGTGGTGGTTATGGCATGATTGTGAGGCAGGAACCATCTAAGACGCCGAAACTTTATTGCATGTCGAGAATAGCCCAAGGGTTTTTGGAGGAGAATCAGTTTTGTTTTGTTTTTTTTTTAAAAGAAAAAACACTCTGCTTTAAGCAATACATGGCCAACTGTCAGCTCGTCGCCACATGCGACACTGAGCTGCATGGAGAAGTAGACTAAAAAATTAATGAACTATTAGTTTCAAAGGTGATCTGTTCTTTTGTGCTATGAATCGTACGGCGTCCTGAATGCGTGCATGTTGATTGAAAACCCGCAATCTGAAGACACAACTTGATGTATTTTACTCAATCTGTAGCTACAGTTCTTATACAGTAAGTTGTAGTGGTATGCGTGTTGCTTATAAATTTGCCCTCTGGCAGTAAGAGTGATATTTTCGTGGCCATCACTACCATCAAAGCTGCCACTCCCAGCTTTGAGGCATCAAAGCAAAGCAACAAAGAAAATGCATGCAACATGTCAGGGAATTAATCATTTCAAAAGAAGAGGAATGAAATCAGTGTGCGAATCCACTCCATTTCTTGCCACTCTCTTAATGTGTGTGTTTATGCAGGTGGCAGATTCAGTTTCTTTAGGGATCGGTCTTATAGCTGTGCATGAACCTTCAAAACAAATGTGGAAGCTCATTTTATTCTGTGAGAATGCTGCACGGTGAACTGTTGTATGATCGGGCGCTGCGCCCCTGCGACTGCTCGGTATGGTGGAAGTAAAGAAAGGCTCCCTTTGTGAGCTGTGCCGTTTCTTGGAGGAAAGAGGTATCCGAGCGTGAACCAAGCAGCTGGTTTCATTAACCTCCTGTCCATGCTTGGTGCAGGGGAGCTGTGGGGGCCACCAATATAAATGGTATCCTTCTCAGAATACGCAGCCATACACATATAATAGGTGACTGAAACTCATACCGTCATGCTCAGCCATGTGCATGGCATAATGTTAGATGGAATCATGTGTCACTCTAATAACACTATATTATGGTTTTATGTAAAGGAACCTCATCTGACACTCTGGAACAATGTCCCTACTTATGCAAAAAGCATCAACTGAACAATGAAAATATTCTGCATTCACACTGACGTTCTAGATGATACCGTCACTGTGTCAACCCTGTAGTAACCCAGAGGACTTCACAGTATCAGTTTTGTCAAATTACTTCTGCGAGCAGGTTATGTTTACAGGATTGTCGCGTTGCCTGTCTGTCTGGTAGCAGGATAACAAAAAGTTCTCAATAGATTTCTATGGAAGAGGATCAGTGAAGAGTATGAGAAGGATAAAATGTTGGTGATCCAAAGTGATGAAAAATAACATTTATGAGTGTGTGGCCCTTTAAGAGAGTCCAGTTGTAGTGGGAAAGGTTGAAGTGTGCGTTGGTGGAGGTTTGCAGCCTCCAATTGCTCGTAGTTATTCTGTGTAACCGTTTTTAGATCAGTCATTATATGCCATTATATTAGATGCACTGACAGCACATTTTTCTGTTCTGCTTCTCTCCTCTCTCGACTACAGAGGGCAGATCTGGCCGTGGCTCCTCTCACTATCACCTACACAAGAGAAAAGTTCATAGACTTTTCCAAGCCCTTCTTGAATGCCGGTATCAGCATCTTGTATCGCAAACCCAATTCCACGAACAGTGGCTTCTTCTCCTTCCTGAACCCGATGACTCCTGACATCTGGGTCTACATCCTGCTGGCCTACCTGGGTGTTAGCTGTGTCCTTTTTGTCATTGCCAGGTAAGCTGCAGACACTGCGAGCCATTTCCGCCATTTGTCCTCCAACTTCCACACACACTTCTACACAACGTCTTTCCGTGGACGTAGTAATTTACTCAGTTATCATTACAGGCTGGGGTTCGAGTACATGAGCCGGTTTATCATGCTGCGTGAGCTGCTGGGGAGTTATCGAGGCATTTATGTCTGCATGGGTTTCCTACAGCTTAGCAGTGGGAGAAAGAATACAAAAAAAACTGTTCGTTGCAAAGTCTCATTCAGCATGCAATTTCTTCCTTCTTGTAAGTTGCCAATTCAGTTCACGATGACCTTTTAAAAGGAACAAAAATGGGAAAGGAACCAGCTTGTGTATATTTCATATTTAGCTGTACAACAGAAAAAATATACACACCTGATCAGAGGAGGCTATTTATAGCTGATCGCCAGCATTTACATGCATTTTAAATAAAGAAGTGTCAGGCTGTCATAAGTCAGTCCTAATTACGACAGATGGAGATGATCAGTTTGATTGGCTGTAAAGTATCTCACTTGTGATTTTTTGAGGTGATGAATATACTGAATATCCTTTTAGCACCATTGTCAGTGTTTCCTGCTGCTTCTCATGCAAAGTGGTGCTTGAGGAAGTTCTGGAAAAGCGCGTGTTGAAAAGGATTTCTGGGGCTCGAGAGCAAACAGCTGCACTCCTCTATCCTCATTCGCCGCTGTGAGACCAAACAAATTCTGGAGTGGCTTCGCATAAGTGCAAAATCATCTTAAATTCCTGCATCAGTTTTTTTTTTTGTGGGAGCCTGTCCTAGATATTGTAGCTGAAGAGGTCGCAGACCCAAAAAGTGCATCACAATCGACCATGGAACTGAGTGAAGGGACAATAACAGGACTACTTCACACGCAAATGGGTCATTTAAGCCCAAAGTGTCAACACATCATCAACAATATCAGGCAGAAAAACACTTTGTGTTGGGTTTTTTGGAAGCTCCATCTCTGCTGTATTGTAAGATTTGTGCAGTGTGATGTCTTGATTTTATTTTGTTCAGGGGCACTAATTTCACATCTGCTGATAAATAACCAGTGAAATTGCTGTAGCAAATATATGACTGTGGAAAAAATAGCTGCCCTTTGTTTTCATGTCATTCCTTTGTTTTATATCAGCCCATAATTTAAAATAAAGAGGGTGTGAGAGAAGACAGTAGTTTACTTCTACCATTCAGTTTGTTCCTCATAACCTGCACTTATGCATCTCAACACTAGAAAATAAAATACAGAGAAAAAAAATAGCCTTTGCAGTCAAAAGAATAGAAAAATATCCCTGTAAGATGTAAGTGTCGATGGTTGTTTACTCTGCACAGTGTCAAGATACTGGTTAACCAAATAGGAATAGAAATCTATGAGGCCAATGTTGGAAAAAAAAAATATAAGCAATCATTATGAAACAAAATCAAAGTATTTTGAATGCTAATCTTCAGTCTAATTGCAAATATTTTTCCAAAAGCAAATGAAATCACTTATTGATTATTTAGTGTTGTGTTATCAAGAGTTGATGAGTTGTCATAAGGAGGGTGGAAAGCTTTAGAAAGACCCAAGATATAAATCTGACGTCTGTCAAAAGAGCAGCATGTGTGCTTCTCCAGGAGATGTCTCCATGATGATGCACTCTGTATTAATGTAATCTTATGCAACGTTAAAAAAAACAGCTCCCAGAAATAGCAAGCACAAATGTAACGAGGCATAGAAATCGGTGCATTTATGGGAGATGTTACAGTTCTGACATAAAAGTGAGGAAACTTGGATCTTTGACTTAGGATTTAGTGAGACTTGTAATCACCTGAAATAACCTAAATTAGTCTGGAGCTGAAAAATGTTCAAAGTTCAATAGCCAGGCCTTTGTAATTTGTCATCACCAAAAACAGCAGGAGGTGAAGCACTTTCCTCCATTGTATCGACCATTAAATCATAGATGAATTGTGTATAAGCTGGTGGAGACATCATTGGTATGTGGACGTTTCTAACAAGAAACATGACTTCCTCATGTGACAGTGTTCTGATTTCCCAGGTGAATAAACGCATCATGATGTTCTAAAACAGCTAATTGCAGAGTCAGATTTTTGCATTTACTCTGTGTAGAAGTGACAAATTTCAAACAGCAATGAATGCAAACATTACACTTCTGCTTAGATGCCAGCCGATTTACAAACCATTTTCTTTTATGTTTGGCCTGTAGCGTTGCCAGGAGAGAGTCCAATAAAAAGGCCAGTTGCTCTGGCTGACATCAAAAGCTTTTAAAAAATTAGCAGAGAAACCAGGTGTGTCAATGTTGTTGCACTCTGTAAGTTGCACTTCCAAATAATGAAAAAGGCCGTCCCATCGTCTTCATTTTTGCATTGTTTATGCTCATATGTTTTGGGCTGTGCAAAGTCTCCCCGTTTGCTGTGCCTCTTAACAATCACATATTTGATGACCATGGCTTTCAATCCAACATTAAAGTGAAACAAAATGAGACTGAGGAATTCATTAAAACAGTCAGGAGGACCACATTTGTACAACAGCTGCCCAAGGCCTCCCTGAGGTCTGCCAATGTTATTAAGAGCAGATGATTTGAGAATAATAATCAAAACTTTTTAGTTGGAAACACTTGCGAGTGTATCTCACAGTCCTCATGTTAACCCATGTGAAAGATCACTCTGACGAGCCACACTGGACAAAACCAGCCTCTTAATGCTCATCAGCTGGGATGTGTGATTGCTAAAAAGAAGACAGGAACTGAATCATAGCTAGGAAAAGACTAAAACAACAGTTTCACGATTAACAATCTGTCTTGTGCAGTCTCATTAAAACACAATGCTGACATATTTCAAATTACGTCTGCTGCATGAAATGAGATTGAAGTCCATCAATTTTATGAGCATTTCAAACTTCAGTTCATTTAAATTTTCAAAATGTCCTCACTAGGTAATGGAAATATTCAACTAATGGAGCCACTACAGTGGGTTCAAATGGGGCAAGTTCATCTGCTACATTTCAGACTTTCTTCTTTGTATTATTTGTCCAATAATAATAATAAATCTACAATATTTAAAGTAAAAGCTGCCTGATGTTTTTAGGCATTCAACTCTTCAACAGAGCGTCACGAAACCAGACTTCCCACATTCTATACGAACACTTCAAATTTAGAAAGTAGTGACATTTAGCACTTTTTAATCGCAGCATCTGTTTGCGCAAATGACTTCCTCTGCGATAAAAAAGGTACACACTGATTTCAGCAGGTGCCAAATGAAATGGCAGCGATATGGAACAGCACATATGCTCCACGATTGCATGTGACTTTAAGCGGACTGTTCGCTCCTCACATTCTTAAATATGACATTTTATACCCTCTGAGAAACTATATTTTCATGCCTCATTGGTCACCTTTAACAACAAAGACTGATGGAAAAAGTCAAGGGGATTTTAAAAGGTAAGGGACAAAAAGCCAAGAGCTGCTGATTTTAAGCTATTTTGATGTGACATTTGATAAAAGATTGAAAAAACCTCCCCCCCCCACACACACACACACAACAAAAAACTGCTGCATAGAAACTCAAGCACACATCGATAAGTTTGGTTTTTGGACAAGCATTTAGCAAGCATTTGTGTGCAAGAAACAAAAGTATACCTAAGTGTATAAGTGTATTGCACTTAACTGTATATTTAAGTGTATCATAATATAAGATATACATTTGAAATCACGGTCAATGTGTGAAAATGAGAGTAAGTCAGGCAGAAAGTCCCATCAAGAAAGGCACACTGAATTTAGTCGTTTTGAAAATAAAATCTGTGCTGACAGCAGAACAAATGACCCTCGCAGTACCTGCGAGCAACAGGCGAGCTAAGAAGCCCAAAAGAAAGGGAAAAGACCAAAAATGACAAAGTTAACAAAAAAAAATCATCGCCCTTTTAGATGCTGTTCGAACTGAGTCGCCCATGTAATTTCCCGTTTCTGCCTCACTGAGCAGTTGGGAGTGAGCCTTCATATTTTAAGGCTGTAGTTTATGATCTGCTTTGAAAATGAGTAAACTTCATCATACGATGGTTAGGTTTTACAATTTGCTCTGCTGCCTAAAGTGAATAAGGAAATAATGTGTTGAGAGCTGCTCGAGGAGTTGCTGTCCTAATGCCATCGTCAGTAGTCTAGTTGCTCCGAACTGAAGCAGAGACTCTAAAATAGCACTCTCAGAATAGACACTGTTTTTCAGACTATAAAACACCCCTGCGAGGGAGCAACAGCTTTGTTTCAGAGTGAAACAGAGGAGATGGTTGCTTTTTTCCTCAGATCGCATGACCAAAAATAAAGTATGAAACAGTTTTTCGACTTCCTCTCAATCCAAGGTTCAGCCCGTATGAGTGGTACGACGCCCATCCGTGTAATCCTGGATCAGACGTGGTGGAGAACAACTTCACCCTCCTCAACAGCTTCTGGTTCGGAGTCGGCTCCTTGATGCAACAAGGTATGGCGGCGCACACTTCCTCCTCTTCTTCTTCGCTGTCAAAAACAATAGCGTCACCTCACCCACCCATTTCCCCTTCACTGCGAGCTCCCACTTTCTGCCTCTTTAACTGACAAGCTCCGTGATTTCCATTCCGTGACTGTTTCATAAGACATTTACCTGTCAGGAACAACTGCAGGGCTCAGTCTTACATGACAAAGGAAGGCTGTTGTCACCTACCTGCTGTTTAAAAAGGGAAGAGTAGGTGCCAGCCACTTGTCAGAGATTGGCGGCGAAGGATGGAAAACATTGTTGCATTTTTTTTCCCCCCCTTAACACAGTCGCTGGCCCCGCTCAAGAGCTCTCTGAGAGTTGGGACGTAAAGGGTAAGTCGAGGAACATTGTCTGACAAATGCCAGCTGTCAGCCATGCTAAGACTGGCTGGTGTGACGGTTTCCGCACTGCATGACTTGTACCAGGAGTGACCCGCTGTAGACAACCCATATGTCTTATTCATAACTGTCCAACAAGTAGCTCACCAGCTAATGTCACTGTGATCTTGTCTGATGCTGTATAATGTGGAAGCAGGTGTCATGTATTTTTAGTGTCAAAAAAATCCCTCCAACTTTGTTCCCGAGATGTATCACTGAACCCGGTTCTGCAGATGTAATCCTTTTGACTGGAAAACCAAAGGGATGTAAATAGATTTTTACTCGCCAGGTGTCCCTTAAAGGGACAGGTAAGCAAATGAAGGCCCAGAAATAAGATAATGAAGTCAACTGTGGAGAAAAAAAGACCCAAGTAACAAAATGTTTAACCCCGATGTAACAAGACAAATCAAGGAGGCTTAGTGAGAGTCGGCAGTGGATCTTTGCCCGTAAGGATAGCAAACACATTCAGCAATTCATTAAGCACAGAAACTCGGCGGCACTCTTGTGAAACTGCATCGCAGCTCTGCCAATTTACTGGTGCAGTCAGAGGGCTGTGAGTGTGGCACCAGTGTGCTGGAAGCGAAAGGAGAGAGGGAATCAAAACAAAATGAGCTAGTTAGTAGCCTATATTATTAAACTAAACAGGGGAGAATTTTCCATTGTAATTCATGCCATGGCACACAGTGTCGTCCGTGAATGCCTGAGCTCCAGTGCTTCTCCTGTTTCTTGTGCGACTGGGGCTGCTGCAGATAATCAGCTCTTATTTTACACTTGAATGAATAAAATATTTCACACTAGAATATCACGGCTAATAGGAATTTTGTGTACGTATTCATTTGGTCTCTTGCTGGTTTATTTACATCAGGAATATAACAAATGACTCATTTCCCTGCAGTTTTGACAAGATTTTTTCTTTTTAAATCTTTTTCAAAATGAATCCGAGTTTATTACTGACATATGCTGATTTTGGTTGTCCGTGACACTAATTTGTGCCAACATACCTTGTAACACATGCTGCACGACAGTATCTGCGGCGAGGTATATTTTGTCTGTGTCACATAAACAGACATCCGTGGCTTGTCTGCCAAGCACAGTGACAGCAGCTGAGGCGGAAGCCATTTCCTTGACATGTTTAAAATGCAAATGGATGTGTTTGAGGAGATCCAAAAAAAAAAAAAATCTTACCAGCTTGTCTGTGGGAGGGAGGTGTCACAGACAACACAAAGAACATAAAATATGAGGAGGTGCAAAAGCAAACACTTTGTGTACCTCCAATGCGTTTGTGGGGGGTCTCGGTGGGCTTCTGCTCTCAGCAAACATATGTCTCATCATCCTGTAAATTGGGTTCTCCACCTAAAAATATTTTTGAAAGTAAGTCTCATTTAGAAGTTGATTCCCTCCCCGTGCTCTCATTCTTGGAGGCGTACTTCCTTCATTTATTAAAACATGTTTTGGCTCTGTGATATTAGATGACATGCAGAACAATCCTCCCGAGATCAATGGTTGTAAAGCCAAATAAGATGTTATTTATGGTTTCTTTAAGAATAATTAGTAGTGTCATTTTGTGTCTCATTAAGAGAAAGGAGTTGTAGCTTTGTGCCTTTATGTAGCTGAGATTGCGATTTACTTGCTGTTTACTTGCAGTTGAATAAACATTTCCATTCAAAGGTGCCATTATTTTAAAGCAATTAACAACTAGCAAAAGCCTCAAGCTCTTCAGGGGGAGTCTGTGTGTGATGACTCCATAGAAAGAAAGCTAAGTGCAGGTAATCATTCTCAAGGGAAGGCCCAGTTCTCTCATGTTGAAGTGAGGCATCGCTGTGGGGGGAAAAAACGCTCCAGAAAACCGGGGCATCGCGTTTAGCACAATGCACTCCTAATTCCACTGAGGAAAGCCTTTTTCCCCCATAGGTTGACAATTCAAAAAGCATCATTAAATGTAAAATAGTCAGTTCATTTATTCGAAAGGGGAATCACAATGTTGGAGTGACTTCTTTATGATCCTCTGTTAACAAATGTATGTTTAGGAGTTTGAAGTGGCGGAGGACTTCATATATTGTTTTTACGTTGGTGTGCAAAAAGCTGAAGCTGCGTTGGTCAAATTCGATGTTGCGGTGAACAAACACAAGTACAAAACACACTGAAGTTTTAACGACATGAGCATTAAACCCTGCAAGCATTGTTTATTTGTTGATGTGGCTCAACAGGAAAAT
The DNA here is from genome assembly GCA_032274765.1 of Malacoctenus tetranemus. Taxonomy (NCBI): domain Eukaryota; kingdom Metazoa; phylum Chordata; class Actinopteri; order Blenniiformes; family Labrisomidae; genus Malacoctenus; species Malacoctenus tetranemus. The sequence goes on from JAUESF010000008.1 coordinate 6,815,181, forward strand.
AGGTGAACTAAAAAGAAAAAATATTTGTTGAGCCTTTGTAGTGCAAAATTCAAAGCTTTTTAAAATGCTTGTCTCAAGTTAAGTGAAAGATGGATTTCATTTATGGTAAATGTGGTAAGTTATTAGTGGAGTGTCTCATTTAAAAATGCTGATGCATATTTTAGAGGAGTCCTTTAAAAACGGAGTCTTACTTGCAGTTTACTCAGAACAGTAAGCAGGTGAATTAGCCTCATCTGTGGCATGCAGTGGTCAGAGTTGTTGCAACAACTTTCCACACTGTTGTCAGAAGACCACATCAAATCCTAAGGTTTAAAGCTACAGATCAACCACTAAAAAAGCCCAACTGTCACTGACAGTTTTTCTTGAGCACTGTTGCATTAGAAAAATTCTGCAAGACTCGCTTGAATGGCGGAGAACAATTTTCAGTTGAAGTTAACCAAAACAACTTAGACGTCTTCTGAGCTGCATGAGCACCGAACATCTGTCAGACTCGATCGTGGCCTCTTGACACCTATTCAAGCTGTTATCTTGTTATTAAGCTCAAGTTGTTTGAACTCTTTGATAGATATAATTGGATAAAAGCTTCAGCTAATCAAATTCAACATAACGACTAAGATCATTTTCTTGTCCAACTATTACAATGGCAGTTCTGTGGCGGCTGAAGAAGCCAACCAATACATGTCATTTACTTGGCAAAACAGGGATACATGGCTCTGTAACAAACTTTCCTTTTCTCTTTCAAAGAGAGTTTTTGCTTTAGACTTTAAATGCAAATAAACCCTAAGGTATGACTTTTACTCACAAACTGCATTTTGGCTTTCGTGTGAGCACAAAAACATGTATATATCGTCACAAAACATTTTTCTGCAGGAATTTGGGATTTCTCACAGTCATCACCTGTGTGGACTTTTCAATACGTCTCCTGTGACTTCATGTGTGGAAGAAACTGAGCCTTGTCACTAAGTTACACTTGTCTGATCTGTCAGAGCATCGATCTCAAAATAACATTTGCTCTTGAAAGAGCAGTGCAGCCACTCATGAGATAGACGTGATGCTTCTGGTTACAGAACGTATCCGTGTTCCCTTCCATGAAAGAAACATTTCCCTCAGTTTGCCAGAGACAAATCCTATCTCAAACAACAGTATGGTATATTGACACCATTTTATTTCCCTGGCACCCTATGACTGATCTGCTTTTTGTATTTATTAGAGTGTTCTGATGCAGCACCGTATATAGTTCCCTGCTGACAACAGCGTTTTATAGTGTGGAATTCAATTGAGTTGCACGTTGCTTCACTTTATTTTTAGTGCAACCAGAGAATGCATCCGGATCTTCCCTCTCTGAAGTCATAGTGAATTAAGGGATGCTACTGTCTTCCCTTGTTTGTAACCATGTAGAGTCTTTGTCAAGCCACAAAGGACAAATCCAATCAAATTTGGTGGAAGAGGTTAAAGAGCGGACCACTCTGCCCCCCTTCTGTGGGCTTGTTACTCTTCAGAATTGCCCTCATAAATCTTCTCACTAAAGTAACAGAGTGCACAAAGCACAAGGGTATTTTAAAGGTTGTCAGAGATGAGATATAAAGTAACTTTAACACCAGTCAGTGAGCCATTGTAAACATAGTATTACTCAGCAGAGGACCACTCAATGTCAAGGCTGATGCAAAGGTGTGCTGACAGTCTGGCCTGCCACCGTGTTTTCATATTCCCTCTTCAATTATTCCCATTTAGGCCCCTAATTAGATTGTTTGGAAGTTACAGTAATGTGTTCAAGCAGGAGACCTTCAGTGGTTGAGACACACTTATTACTGCATCCCAGTTGACAGTTTAAGGTAGTAATTCATGCCAGGATTTATGGGTAAGGATTTTTTTTTGTTCAGAGTGTTTGAAGGGTACATGGTGACAAGTTCCTAACAAACATTAGGTAAAAACACATTTTTATTTCAGGCATTGTTTTAAAAGATGATATGTCAAAGCTGCCAGAACAGTAGATAGTATTACTAATAATATAAAAAATGGCTCCTGCAATTAAAAAAGTCTATTTTTTTAAATGTGATATAATCCACCAACAGTTAAACCCATTCATACCTGTAGTAAAACCAGAGAAGTGCACATTTTACTGGACAGAACTGCTATTTCTGAAATCTTCCCTTCGAGTTTGGCTAACCTGCCAAGCTGGCTTCAGTTACTGTTTCCTCCCTGACAGTACCTTGATCAACACCACAGTTGCTGCCAAAAACATTTGCAGGCTAATTAACAAACACACAAGTGATCATGTAACTGCATTTCTTTAATTCAATTACTGCATTGGCTCGCACATTTTCATCTAGTTAACGGCTCAAAAACTCTCTGTCTCTCTGCATTCCTCACAGGCTCCGAGCTGATGCCCAAAGCCCTGTCGACCAGGATAATCGGGGGGATCTGGTGGTTCTTCACACTCATCATCATATCATCCTACACAGCCAACCTAGCGGCTTTTCTCACCGTGGAAAGGATGGACTCACCCGTGGACTCAGCCGATGACATCGCCAAACAGACCAAGATTGAATATGGGGTGGTCAGAGATGGAGCCACCATGTCGTTCTTCAAGGTACAAACGATAAAGTATCGAATTGACCAGAGAACACAGGAAGCTAAAGCTTTACAATATATCTTTAATTTAGCATTCCGTTAACATCATCACACATAATTCTTGTATTGTGAAGATTGACTGAGCTTTGTGTATCATTATAATCAAACTTTGTCAGATGTTTTAATTTATATTGTGTAGGAGACATTGATTGGTTAAATCCTGGAAATGTCTTGATACACAAAAATTTACTTTGTAAAATACTGGAGCCAAATCTGGCTGGAGCCCAAGCGTAGGCTGATACTTCACCTCGTATTGAAGTTTGTTCATTTCGTTTTTCAAACAAGGGCAGGCAAATTGAATTTTGAAAAATATGATGTCACATTATGTGATTTTCTTTCTGTGAAGCGAGAACCTATTCCACTGTGCTCCCATAATGAGCAGAGTCCACTTTGCATACCACACAAGTAATACGTTTTTCAGAAAATTGTCCCACACTTGAGATGTTTTGAGCAGAATGATGTTGCACTAGTTGCAATGATAATGTTAACTTGCCACCCAGTGTAGGAGCAGAGGTAATAAGAAAGTGATGAAAAACAGACTGAAAAAACATGAAATAACAATTAAATTTGAATTGAAGGTCTAATTTACAAATTTGGACCTATACAGAGCTGAAATAATATAGTAAAAACAGTGTTGAAAAATGTATGCCAAAAAATAAAGCAAAATGTGATGCATCTCCACACTCAGTGTGAAAGAAATTCTCGTTAGATCTTGATTCCCACAGCAAAAGCAAATTCTTGAGCTTCTTCCTTTTTTCTGTGCTGTTTGATGTGTTCCTGATGATTTTTTTTTCTTCTCAACGTTTGCCTGTAGGGTTTCTGAATTTATTTAATAATTTTTTTCTTCAGATTTTCTTTAGATGCTTCTGTTACTGCAGAACAGTATAACACTTGTAACAGAGTTGGAGTTTCTCAGAGTGTAAGAATGAAAACACTGCACCTTTGTGTCGCAGACGGTCCATACATTCTATGAATTTCAATACGAGAGAAAAATTTATATTTTTCTGTGCATCCGTCTGGCCTAGTTTTATGTCCCAAAATGTTGTTGCCCAGCTCATGAATACCTTGTGATTCATTGTTGAAAGTGCTGAATAGAGTGTTCACTGGATACAACAGCTTTGATTTTTGGCCACCATTGTACCCATTGGTGAAAAAAAAAGTCACACAAAACATGATGCAGGTTTCAGTTTTTGCCTCCAAAAAAGATCAATTTAACTTTTCCAAAGAAAAATGAATCAAGCAGCGGTTCTTCTGTGAAGATATGCAAACGAAAGTCACTTTAAATCATCCTCTGCACTTTGAAAATGCGTAGTTGTGATCCTGGCATCATAAATAGAAGGAGACACAGGTGTCTAATTACCCAAGGCTCAAGTGCCCTCTGCTCCCTCTTGCTCTTACAGAAAGGTTTAATGATGTTAACTCAATGAGGCAGAGAAGCATGATAAATACTGACGAGACCAGGGAGCAGATGAAAGCTTTTGCAGATGTATGTAAATTGAGGCAGTTGGTCTTAAACCGACATTACGAAAAATGTTCTAAACTGCCTCGTATTTTTGTGCTCCAATTTAATCTAGTGCGGCGTGAGCTGTAGATTGAAAAGAGGCCACTTGAATTACTAGCCACAAGATAACAGATGGCTAGTTGGGAGCCAGATGCATTTTTTTGACATGGAAACAAGGATTCATGGGGGGAAAATCAGTCGATATTGTGGCAGAATCCACGAGTGGCAAATCTGTGCCTGTGGGCTTTTTTCCTGTTGATGATTTCCATTTTGAATCACTGCTTCAATCACCTTCATTAGCCATTGGATCAGTGTATAATTCTCCCTTTCTGCACATATGCATCCAATACAGCATAATTCTCACACTTGATGAATGAATAAATGAGCAGATTTTAGAGCACAACAGTCTATATACCGAGTCAATTCTTTGGCAATGTCTGCATTCGTACAATTCAGCAGAATGAAACACACTATGTAAGAGAAGACTTTTCAGCATTGAAAATGAACATAGTCTCAGCAGTTTCAGAAAAGCACCCACAAATATCGCGTGTGAATTTTTTTTTTTTGCTCACACACCATTGGAAGCAACTTTAGGTTGAGTGTCTGGCCCAAGGACACTTTGGCATATGGTCAAGGCTCCATGACAATCAACAACAATTAAGCAACATTTATCCATGTCCATTGTTTGAGGGAAACAACATTTTGAAATGCATTGGCCACAGTCTGAAGAAAAACATCTCCCACAACATAGAAAAACTTGTGCAACTCTCTCACTAACCAGCTCGAGGTGTTGAATTGACCCACAAGAAGAATCAACGCCCCACAAAATCTCAATCCAACAGTGCATTCAGGATGTGCTATGCCAACAAATCCTATTCATTGAGCCCCTGTCTCACGGCTGGCAGCACCAAAAGAGCCTGTACCAATAACTTTGTGGCAGACATAACAGCCCACCATCAGAACACATGCAAGGATGGGTCACAGGTGTTCAAGCATTAGAATGGACCTGTACAATATCATGCAGGTGTCCATAATGTTATGGCTCACCAGTGTATAAGGAAATATACACTTCATCAAGAGTTATTCACACACACTGTGTTACTGAAAACCAGCATTAGTTCCAAGTTGCCTCGTGGTCAGATGCCAACTTGGCAACATTTGCATTACATCTTAATTGCTACTTTTAAGTTTCTAATATCAGACTATCATAGCCGAGTTTTGAACAGCCGCCACCGTGCTTCTGCAGGAGTTTACAATAATAAAGGGCTTCTTATAATAGCATCTTTCACAATTTGAAATGGCTTATAGTCTTTAGACAGTAATTATCTAGGATTAGGCATGGCACAAATGTGACCTCATAGAAAATTGCATGAAATACCACACAGCCTCATGCAAGACTAATGGCAAGGCATTCTATTATTGCTGTTTCAGTAGCACTTATGAGAATAGATGTGTGCAAAGCTTCAATTTACTGTCCTTTAATCCTGTGGCAACAGAGACCTGTAGGTATAATCACTTTAATCGATTTGTTCACTACGTAAAGAAACCATATTCCCAATGCTGCAATGAAAGAATACCATGTGCGTGATCCCAGTAATTCTTTATTCGAGCATCACAATACAGATGCAAAGTTCTTCTGGCATTCTTTAGGACTACCAAGGGACTAGCATGATTTCATGGTTAGCAGTATTTTCAGCTTTGACACCCTGGGCTATAACATTTGAAAGTTATTTTCTTCAAGTTAAACCATTTCTTTGGGGTAAAAGTATTGTATAATTTTCAACCACTTTTTCCTCGCCTGCAGCCAAGGGAGATCGTTCAAATGAGCTTCAAAGGAAACGTTTTTTTTCCTTATATCTTATTTTACTCCATCTTTTCATGCTTTGCAGAAATCTAAAGTTACTACTTTTGAGAAGATGTGGGCCTTCATGAGCAGCAGGCCAAGAACATCGCTGGTGAAGTCCATCGAGGATGGGATTCAGAGGGTGCTAAAGTCAGACTACGCCCTCATCACGGAGTCTACCACTATTGATTACATCACGAGGAGGAACTGTAATCTGACACGGGTGGGAGGGCTTATCGACAGCAAGGGCTACGGCATCGGCACTCCCCTCGGTAAGACTCGTGAATGAAAAGGGATTATGTTTGAAACTAGCAAGTAATAGAAAATCAAGCCCTTTATTTACTTTTTTTTTTTATTTACAATTGATACCGTTTGAAGAAAGAGGTTAGGGGATTGTTTTTTAGATGCCACAGCAACCACATTAAACCATTTTTTTCAGTGACTGTTTAGAATGTGTGCCACAACGTGTTTATGAACCATTATCACAGAGTCCAGCTGGCAAATTTTTCAAAGTAAAAATGGTCCTTATGTTGCTTCCAGGCTCCCCGTACAGGGACAAAATCACCATAGCAATCCTAAACATCATGGAGGATGGGCGCCTACACATGCTGAAGGAGAAGTGGTGGAGTGGGAGCAGCTGCTTGGATGAAGAGCGTCGCGAGACAGGCCCCATGGGTATCCAGAACCTGGGTGGTATATTCATTGTGCTGGCATCTGGCCTCGTGCTGTCTGTTTTTGTGGCAATTGCTGAATTCATCTACAAGCTGAGGAAGACTGCGGAGCGTGAGCAGGTATATATCCACTAAAATCACCTGAAGAATACATTAATTTAATCCCTCACCTGTGGAATGAATGGATGGAGAATTAATCCTAAATAATTCAATTACACTCCAGCGGGATCATAGTTGTGTTCATCCTTGAATTTAGTAAATACACTGCTAACTACGTCTGTTTTGTTACGATACTTGTAGTCTCTTCACCAAAGCTGCGCTCTATTCATGGCTCGCAGTTCAAACATGTTATAAAAGGATTTGCATGCCTTTGGCTAATCCCCAGAAGTACTTGGCCATAACACCACAACGCATACTTATTTTACCAAGCATAATTGCAAATTGGAGCATAGAGAATTAATCCATTATTAGTCATTGGAGATGTCGGAATGGCATGAACCCTTTACTGTTGTAAATTACTCATTTGAGGCATGCTAAGTGAGTAGCTGCATGCATGCTCTTGCATTACGAGTGCACTCTCTCTGACACAGCTGCAATAACGAACTGTTCATGGGCTACAAGTTGTGATGGTGAGGCCTGACACTGCTGACAGCTGCCATGCTAATTCACATGCATACACACTTGCGTTGATACAACATGAAAGTTCGGTTTCGATTTGTGCTGTTTAGATTGTTGACACCCTCTGCTGTCAGAACGATTTAAACCTAAGGCATTTACCCCCCGTCCCTTTCCCCTCCCCCCCTTCTTGCTCCCCTCCCCTTTTTGCCCAGAGGTCTTTGTGCAGTGCCATGGTGGACGAGATCAGACTGTCGTTCACCTGCGAGAGACGGGTGAAACACAAGCCTCAGCCTCCAGTCATGGTGAAGACGGATGCAGTGATCAACATGCACGCCTACAACGACCGACGACTCCCAGGAAAGGACAACATGAGCTGCAACACTGGGATGACCCCCGTGTTCCCTTGACATTGTGCTCCCCACCGGGCAAGAGTCTCCTGAGCAGCGTGTCAGGGGCGGTGCCAGAGACAAGAGACAATGGCATTGACGGGATCACCAGATACCACACCATTAACCACAGTGACATAGGGACACTAACAAAACACGGTCAACTCAAAATGGCAGCATCAGCCACACAGGTATGACAACATTCACCACTGTAATCCAAACTACAAGCCGTTGAAGAAAATTCCAGGAGGCTCTTGGGGGGGGGGGGGGAAATCTGTTCCTGAAGAAAGGAAAACAGTATGTCCCAAAAAAAAAAAAAAAAAACATGGTTTCAAGTCTGATGTTTACGTGCGCAACACAAAAACACAAGAAAAAAAAAGACTGAGAAGTTCTCAATCAATGAAAAGAATGAACATATAATTGAGGAACATCATCTAAAGCAGGAAGAAAGGCTTTGTGGACAATGGCAATAAATGACAGATATACAACACAAGGAGGACAAGGAAGAGCGGTGATCGTCCATGTTTTCCCACATTTTGAAATAACTATCAAAATCGACCTTGGACATCTATCCTGTTGATTTACACCCTCCCAAACAGCCTCTGACAGCAGAGAATAATGTTACCTCAAACATGTTGTCAAGCCTCAAGTGATTGTTTCCAAGATCTAAGAAAGACAAAAACAGTCCCTGACTATGAGCAAAACCGTTACCGGTGGGGAAGCCTAAAGCGAGATGTGGACCAGTAAAATTTGAAGTTTGCTGTTGTGATGTGACGATTCACTCCATCGATGCACACAGGCACCCATCAATACAGATGCAAAGTGGACTGTGGAGATATTTGCATACAAAACATAGGATTGTGGGAACACTGCGATAGAGAGTTACTCTCACATGAGCTGAAGAGTACATTTCACGTAAAATAATTCTGTTCTCGATTGAATTTCTATGAATAAAAATATTTATCGCCAAAGATTCGACCATTCAGCAGAAATACGTACTGAGAAGTGAGAGCTGGAGATGTTTCACTTCCCTTTTATGATCACTCATCTTGTGTTTGATGTAAAGTTGATTGGAGTGGTTTAAATGGGGACCATTAAGGAATCTTGCTAGCATAATTTTTCCCAGGCGTCCAGAGAAATATGTATCCAAAGTAAACTGTATTGGGCACAGCTGTGGCTCAAACATCTCACATCAAAATGTTATCAACACTGTAATGTAAAACAATCATTGCACAAGAAGCAGCAAAAATGTATTTCCTCATCATTGCCTGAAGGTTCTGAGTAGTGTCCCCCCACCTGCCCGAAAAGAAGAGGGATGGAAATACAGAGCATTTATAACAGATTTAAACAGACTCTGCTCACCTTTGACTTAAGAGCCCTGTCTGTATTCTTTTTTTTTTTTTTTAACATCCAGGTATTGACCAGTTGGGAGGGCAATAGTTCAGGCATTTCTGTTTGTATTTCAGTTGAGTTAAAAGCTGTACGTCACAGAGACTAAAGGTAAGAGACTGTGACCTCACAACTGAACTGCTTCTTTTCTTTTTTGATTGCATTTGATTACCACATGCTCATGTGCAAGTCTTTGTTCATATGGCTGCAGGACCACCAAATATTCCAAGTGCTTCTGAACACATTTTCAAACACTTGATTTTTTCAGGTGTGACAGACAAGCTTTTTGGCAGCAAAATGGTTGTTTTGCATTACAAAAATTGGACAACGGTTTGGTTTGAAATGAGAAGCGCGAAAAATTTGACGGTTATCTCTGACAACACAGTCACCAGTCTATTTGTTTCTCTCTGTCTCTCACTCTCCCTTTTTGTTAATTACGGGATTCGGATCAAGTAATTTTATACTTGTTGTGTGTGAACAAGCTGAAAGACAATGTGTTGGATCGACAGAAGACGTTTGATAATCTTGTGTGTTCATGTTGACTTTATGTCTATATCAAGTATGTGTATATCTTCAGCGAGTGTCATGCCGAAGGCGGATTCGAGGAGTCTGTGAGCTGCTGTCACCTGGGACCTGAAAGAACAGCAAACCTCTGTGAGGTTTACGTTATTGATACGAGCGGTTGACAAAAGATTTAAAAAAAAAAAAAAAGTTTGAAAAACAATTGTTAACTATCAAGGAAACTCCAATCTGTAAAACTTAGCGATGGTTTGGTAGAGATTCACTGTATAATTGTTTATTGATTCCCTTCTGCAAAGTAGAGTATGTAGATAAGATCAGCAGGAGAAAATGTATTTTGCTAAATTTATACTGTTATAAATGAATTCTGTTCACAGTCAGATATGTTCTAGATGCTATTTATTTCATTAGAGAGGTCACTTTAACCTACTTCCTCACTTTACCCCGTTCCACTGCCCCTGACCCAGTTTATTTATTTAATGAAAATGCATTATAATATGCTATATTGGATTACTATCATCCAGATGGAAAAATGTATGTAAATCCTATTTTATGATGGCTAATATGTTTCTACAAGGTGAATATAATGTGGAAAGTGCTGATCATCCCCGAGAATTCAGGGGACACTCTCTTAGAGTAGGTTTATCTGATGTGAGTGGACCTTTACTCTCCATGAAACCCCCCTACCATCACAACCTGGTTTGAAGTGTAGCTGCAGACAATGCGCAGCTATACGATATTACCGTTTCCCTCATGTGTACTGTAGCTTTTCATGCAAGTGATTCAAAGACTCAAGAGTGCTTGTGTTCCACCTCTGTAACATGTGAAAATAACGGAAGATTTTATCATATTCAAAAAGAGTTGGAATCACAAGACGGTTTCTGATTTGGCTGATTCAGTCAGTTTGGTTATGGAAAATATACATCTTTTTATAAATTAATGTGAATAATAATGTCATTTTACACAAAACTGTTTGAAATGTGAGAGAAAAGTAACACAAAATGTAAGCTACATAACCTGTGTTCCATTAGCAGTGTGTAATATGAGTTTGGGTTTTACAGCAGTCATGACGGTATGCCTTCTTATGTATCGGCCTACCTTTTCTTTTTTAGTTGCAAAGCTTCTATCATTTGGCAGAAAACCTCTCAAACAATACGATAAATATGTTGGTGCCAACCAGGGTTTTCTTTGTGGACATGCAGAATTTCTATAAATATAGTTTTTGTAAGGTTTTGTAAAAAAAAAGGAAAAAAAACATTTTGTTTTCCTAGTAACTGTATGTGTTAAGAAAACATTAGAATAACGGACATCTGAGTAAAACATGGGGGGGGGGTCAACAAATGACTATAGAAAAGCTATTGAATTATTTTCCTTTTTAACACACTGTGAATAATTCAATTGTACAGTTTGCTGTATGGGTTATATGAAGTTTTAAATAAAAAATACAAACTATTTAAATCTGCGATCCAGTAATTGATTTGGTGGTGAACTTCCAAGCTAAAAATGAGGCTTTAGCATGTGACAATGCAATGTTTGAGATGTGGAACCACCTCATGCTTGACTGGGAATTTCAAAATGTTGACAAGAGATACTGCATCACATCAGCTTTACTGATAACAAAAAGATAAACTTGCAGACTTAAGAAAATATGTAAAAGAAATGCTAAACAAGAAACAGTATTTAGCAGTGAGAGTCAATAAATGGGTTTTCCATAGCTTTAATTTAACTTATCTATCCAAATATACTCATGAATGAAATGCATGTTAAATGAAAAAAATTCTCTGTCTATGAAATGCTTCCCGGGTAACATTAGAGCAAATCAGTCCATGCCAGTACATCAAATAATCAGTGTATCAGTGTGTCTTCAATGATAACCACTGACGTTGTTGTTCACCATGTATTTTGCCATGCTTGATATTCAGGAAACAAAACAGATCAGGTCGTATAACTCATCGTGGGACGTATAAGGAAGATGAGAAGGCTGATTAGATAATTGCTGCCTATACATATGTAACCTGATAGAAGTCTGTGTGCTAACACGCTGCCAACATGAAGATCACTTTGTTCGTTCGACAATTATATGGCATCACACACAATAGTCACTGCCTGGTAAAGCCACCAGTCTTTCACAGAGGAAAAGGAGTATTAGAAAAATGAGGGAAAGGGGATAAATAAACGTGTGTTCACACATGAATAGATCTGTGTCTTGATGTGAGGTAACCAATCGGCTGAGAGAGAAATTAACCTTGCTGGCGTTGGGATGGCAGATGTGCCTGTTAAAAGAGCCTGGGAAACCCCAGGCCATGGCGTTGGGGAGCAGCGGGTGCATAATGAGCGATGGGCAGGGGCCGTGCGCCTAATGGGAAGATTTATTATCTCTCACTATCAATTAATCCCTTTGGACAGAGCGGGGCCAGCAGGAGCACATCAGGAGTATGTAAAAGAGAGGGGGGGCAGAGAAAGAGCAAGAGAGAATGAGGGGATCCAGGGAAGACAGGAGAAAGACATTCAAAGAAAGAGCAAGACAGAAGGAGATGAAAAAGGACATCAGAGGTGAGGGAGCAGGAGCAATGTGGACAAACTGAAAAAACAATTGGGGGAGAAAGGAAAAAGCTAAAAAAAAAAAATGAATGAGGAGATGTTCCGATGATGTTGACGTAGCCCCAAAGTTTCAAAAGCGAGAGAGAGACTGAGGTGGGAAGAATGACAGGTGAACGTCAAAGTGAAGGGAGAACAAATAATGAGTGGAGCTAAACTTCAAAATAGGAATGGAAGTCATTAATGACGACGGCTGGGAACATAAAAAAAGAATTTGGAAGGCTGATAAAACACCACAAGCTACTTTGTGCTTTTAAAGATTAGCTATATGTTCAGCGTCTGTGCTGGCTGGACTGGTAATGCAATATTGAGGATAAGAATCTCTGGAACTAGGTCAACAAATACTCTATTTTAAGAAATGAGACTTTTAGAGTAAAATACACAGCCACTAAATGGATTTTAATGAAAGGAATTACTCCATTTAAAGGCTGCTATGTTTGCTGGTGCTCAATTATGTTAGAGAGGCTTTTAAGAAAAGAGTCTTTTCCTCTCCTCCATTTTTTTCTTTTAATAATGGAAAGTCTACATTTGATTTAATGTTAATGGACTGCAGCACAATGTTGGACCATAAACTATTTATTTTGAGTGATTATCCACAGCACTCCTCATGTTGTGAATAGCACAAGCAATGAAAGACAATAATAGTTTGCAGTAGCTCGACCGCATCAGTGTCATGTCCACAGATTTATTTGCACATTTTTTACCGGGCTGTGCATACACCACAAGAAGAGTGCAGCATGGAGGGAATGCAACCTGGGGCTGACCTCAGGGGTCTTTACGGACGCTGCATCAGCCTGGTGCTCACGCACACCCTCGCCAGTTTTTTCACGCTCATGTCGCATGTCCAGACCTGTGCTCTTTTTGATGACCTTGACGGGGCCGTCACTGGGTGATGTTCTGCTTGACACTCCAGGGCAATGTGCTGCAGCCCAAAGGCCTCGCATCATCGACCCATTTGGGGGTGAATGACTGCCCGACCCACGCCGTGCCCATCTCTGTGGACCCACTGGGTGAGAGCCCCATCTCAGCTGAAGCTGCACCAGAGGATTGGCTTGATAGGAGGGCCAGTGTGCACTGAACCTTATTATAGGCAATGTCATCATCCCAGAAAACTGAATTCCCTCCAGGAAAGTGCAGGATATGTGGCTGTAACGGATGCAGCTGAATAAAAATTGTTCTGGAGGAATGAAAATAGATATCGCCTTGGAATTAAAAGAGCAGACAGTTTAACAAAAAGGTCAAAGAAAGTCAACTCCAAAGTTAGAGTTCTTCAGATTTTGACAAATGAAAGTCTGTGTTTGGAGCAGAGCAAAGTCAATGATTCAGCTGAACCTAACACCCAATTTTCACTGTTGGCTGTGCAGTTTGACTGCCTTGTCTGTGTGAAGGCAGTAGAACAAAGAAAACTGTAACACGTAATCCACAACACTGATGGCCTCCTAATGTTGTGTTCGATGTATCAGTGCTGCTCCTCATTGACAATTTGCACACCCACAAGGGAGTCCTGGACTCCATGTTGGGAATCACTGATCTATATCTACTCCAGGCGACTCTGGGCGAAAGTCAGACTACACTCTGGAAAAGGTTGCAAATCCATCACAGTGACAATCTAAACCCAGAAAATTACACACGCAAACAACATTTTTAGGATCACCCACAAGGTTACAGAAAAAAACAAGCAAGAAAAAAAACATCAACAAAGGTAAGCTAAGGTCCTCTATTTGAATACATAAGTCAAATATGTACTGACAATGGACTCTATCATGTTTCGGGTATGAAGTGTTTTAAAATCCAAACAACAGTTCAGCAACGTCCATCCTAATAATGATAAATATGATGAACAATAAAAGAGTGTGTGATTATGGTATACCACAATGCTGCAATGAAGTGACATAGCTGAAGAAATCCTCATGCATATTCTACCTTTCATAATGAGCCTGGCATTACTTTTGTCGTGTTTGCAGTGGGAGACACCATATGGTATAATGTCATAATGAGAGAAAAACCGTTGTTTATTCCAGACCCCTTCTCTTTCATTGCAAATCACTGACACAACGAGTATCACAGCTTTATCTCCACGCCATCATGTTGAATTATCCATTTGAGTTTAGGTGAAATAGCCTGAGAGAGGAGAGGGGGGGGGGGAAGAGAGAGAGAGAGAGAGAGAGAGAGAGAGAGAGAGAGAGAGAGAGAGAGAGAGAGAGAGAGAGAGAGAGAGAGAGACATTGGTCGTGAAATACCTCAGTGACTTGCTCTTTCCCTTCTCTGCCTTTGACCCTGATAATGACTGGAGTAGCGGCTTTTCATGAATATAAATATAGATCTGGCTGAAAGGCAATTTTCTCCAGTGTGTATAAAATAACACTCCTGAACATTTAATGTAGAGTAGTGTTTGTAGAGAAGGTGGTGTGCTTTTTGCAGTTCAACACTGCTTTGTGCACACAGTGGCCACTCCATCTCTTCATTTATGGAAATCACTCACTTCTCTGGAGAGCAAGTCACATGTAATTGAAGCATACTGTCAAGCATATGTACACTAGTGATTAAATGTAGGAATTCAAGATAATGATTATTTTATCTTGACTCAACTGTGCTGGACATCAAGTTGTGAAGAATAAAAAAGAGATTAGGTAAAAATAGGAAAAAAGCCAAAAAGGTGTAAAAGATGGCTTGAAGACATTAAAGTAGAAACAAAATATGTAAAACCTTACAATTAAGGGGGCATTTAAAGGTGGTAATTTTTAGTCACATTTCATTACAAGACCTTTTGCAACTAACAATCACAAATTCATCATACAATAATGTAATACTTTGATTTCAATGAAAATCAAACATACAACACAAAGTTAAAGTGCAAAAAAACATATACACAATAAAAAGATTCTTGTCTTAATCTGTGTTGCCATTGTTTGTTTTGCTAAAACAAAATCTAATGTAATTGCAGTGGGAGACAAAGGATGCTGTTAGAGCAATTACATGGAACCTGGTATGAAAAAAAAATTAAATCATAAAAAGAAAGACTTTGTTTTGCTCATAGAGCCAAACACAGCCAGGATCTGTCCAAGAGTAGAGAAGACTGTTTGTCCTCACACATCAGAAAAATTGTTTGTTTTCTTCCATGAGGAGAGTAGTGGCGACCCATCAGGCCCAAACAATGGATCTCAAACCAGAAAAGGACCTTTGAGATGAAAAACATTAGCTGCATGAATGTTCCCCTGAAAGGGCAGGATGCTTTTTCTTCTTATCAAACACGGGCATTCCTTTGAAATCCTTTAGTATCGTGTTGAGTCCACACAGAAAATTTGTCTGTTTTTGATGAAACCGAGGCAGCTTTGCATCATTGTCAGGATAAAAAAAGCTCCCTAAAAGCAAGCCTCATCCATTTGCAGAGCTGTAAAGTAACTTGTCCTGAGGAAGTGAGGCTCAAATTTACACAATCTATTATTTCCCCTCACCTAGGAGGTGCACCATCTTCAGCTTGAGCATCCAGGTCGCATGTGACCTCGTCTACCAATGACAGCACACTGTGGCTTGTCGTTAATCTACAGTTTGCTCAGGGGGATTCATATGCGAATAGTGTTGAGCAACATGCCATAACTGGAGATCATTGTTCGCATCAAAACAATCCAGAACACGTGAGCGATGGATGTGGCACTGCTGTAACGCACCTGTAATGGCCACAAAGATTTGTTGCATAAGGCAAGCGTTTTTGATCATCAAACGAGGATCTTCTACCTGAGGAGATACTTTCAGTGTTTCATCCCAAGGCCGCCTATAGCAAGGCTGTTTGAAGTTGGCCCAGGACCAGACTCCATTCAGTTCCGAAGGGGGATGAAGTTCACCAGTAGATGATTTGCTATTCTCTGTCAAACGCCATGCATGCACTCACATCCACCAGCTTGGAGGGCTGCCAATGCACGCTCCAAAATTCTTTCATGGAACCTTTCATATGTTCAGCAATATATAAACATCAAAACTGTACAATGGTTATATTAAGCATTAATGGTTTAACACGTTTGGAACAGTGGCATCAGTTTGCACCAATTGCTCTGTGCACATGTGCCAGTTTTTGGGGTTTTTTTTAAGTTGGCTAGCAGCAGTTTGGCCTATTCACTATAATGACTTGATCCCCATGATAATTTTAATTTTCTTTCACAAGGGGGTAAGAGCAATTTTGTATTACAATAGCAGACAAGAAGTAATTACTTCAGAAGCTAACGGAAGTATGTCTCTTTCAATGGCTTCCCAAACCACTTGATAAAAAAAAAAAAGAAAAAAGAAAAGTCCTAAGTAATAGAAGTCACACAGTCCCTATTCTTTCTCATGTGTCTCTTCTCTAAGAGGACATTATATGGCCTGTCCACAGGGAAGTCGCTCAAAGGGTCTTGCTGGCTGTAAGAAACTTTATGGTGTGTGAAGGCCAATCCGAGCAACCTGCACAAGGAAAAAACACGTTGCCACCTTTCTCTTTCTGTGCAGGTCTTATAAAATAGAACATTCTAATAAATAAAAAGGAGAAAGACTATAACAGTGGTAATGTTGCAAACCATTAAATCGTTTGGGAGGCAGTGACATGGATTTGTGTTCTGTAAACTGCTCATTAATATTGAATAAGGAAGTGACAGTTGGAGGGACTTGGCATGCACTCTTGGCACCTCGAGCGGAATTGCAAGTGAAGGCTGGGTGCTTTGTTTAACCCAAAATGTGGTGGTTAAATGAAAGAGCAGCTGCTTCCCAACTCCAAGACCAAGACGCTGCTTGGCTCTGTCAAGATAACGGTTTTGGGCCACAGATCAACACTACCTTTGCTGAAGACCTTTACTGATTTTATATTTACCACTGTGATGCAACTGTCTTTCATCAGTCCTTTATTGAATCTTACTGTTGGCAAATAAAACATCTGTCATGTTGACTATTCAGCAGAGCTCAGATATTTTCATAGTCTTTTTTCTGCTATTCCTTCTGCAAAGTCTTCTGAATGTAGTGTTCCAGTTGCAAACAAGGTAACACACTGTAGCTTTAAAAATTATGATTAAAATGTTTGTCTCGCTATCAGTATTTATGGCAGGTGACTTTGGCTGTGCAAGGCTGGTTTTTATATCCACACAAAGCTACAAACATTTTAATGTGCAGCCACTGAAAATAACAATTAATGTCCCACATTGTGTGTTATTTTTCTGGCTCCTTGTTGCCTGTGTTTATGAGTGAGGCCAAATGTAAAGTCATATTTAATTACTGAGCATTATTGCTCAATGAGGCTTTGTTAATGTGGGCTTGTGTCTCAGATAAAAAAGATAAAGAGCCAACACCTGTAGCTGGGCACAAATGGGACAGACTTACCCGTCTTGGTGACATTGAAAAACGGAGTAATACAATTTATGTGTGCATTCACCTCAGTGAATTTTGAGGCATTAAGATGTCATTCATGCTTATCAGTTAAATGAAATGAAAATAAATGTGCTTTGCGGTATTATTGGCTTGTTAAATGAAGCAAATCAGAGTTAATTTGGATCCGTAAGACGCACCTGGAAAGCAGCTTACAGAAACTCTTCTGAGCACTTAACTAATGCTTTGAGAGAGAAAGCCGCCGGTTTGGGTGAGAGAATTCGGGACCCCCAGTTCCTTGCTCTCAACTTATGCAACTAAAAGACCGTTAGGAAGTGCTGCTTGGCACAAGGCGAATGGCGCGGGCTTCGCTGGCGGTTTGTGCCATTGCATATGGGAAGTCCTTCAAAGTCAGCCGTCATGCCGCAGGCAGCATTCTAATGAGGTCATCAATAACCTGCAACAGCTGCTCAGAGAGAGAGAGCGAGAGAGAGAGAGAGAGAGAGAGAGAGAGAGAGAGAGAGAGAGAGAGAGAGAGAGAGAGAGAG
>JAUESF010000008.1:6833862-6846682 GCA_032274765.1 Malacoctenus tetranemus
GAGAGAGATAGAGAGAGAGAGAGAGAGAGAGAGAGAGAGAGAGAGAGAGAGAGAGAGAGAGAGAGAGAGAGAGAGACCTCATCTGTTGAGCTCGAGCCATCAGTGACTCTGCTGTAACTGAACAAACAGCTCTGAAATAATGAGAGGCATTCTCCAGTACGTACAGCAGTGCTTTACTATAAAACATTAATTGGTGGAACCGCAGTGGATTTTTATAAAGTGACAGTGGTGAGACTGAATGAGGAGGAGGAAGTAAATCCCTCAGGGACTGTCAGTTAGTCCATGTGAAGCTTTTGCAAGAATGAGCCTTTCAAAACACAACGCTACAACGACCATGTCTTTCCTTACAGCAGGACGCACACAGATTACCTCATTGTTTTCAACCTATATAAACAATCCCATATCCAACAATTGAACACTTGCTTCTCAAACATTTGAATAAATACAATCATCATAAGCTACTCTTCATTCTGAGAGATATGAAAAAAAGGCAAATGCCATCACTTGCCAAGTGTAATGTTAAAAATGTGTCCCTTAAGCAATGACCTTTATCACACCCAGATGGGCCAAATCAGCAGCATGAGAGATACGGTTCATCACTGATGGATGGGCACTGATAGACCAGAAGAAGGATGAACAACAGCGATCCAAGTGCAACATTTTATCAAATTTATCAAAGGAAAGTACAAGGGCTCACTAGACTAGAAGAGCAGGTTGGTTTCTCAGGTCGTGTTACGAGTTTGCAAAGGCCATTGTGACCTTCAGGTTTCAACACTGGTGGTAAAACCTGAACGAATGACTTTTGATCCTCAATTTCCTACCCTCAAACATCCATGTCAAGCTTTTCTTTTTTTCCCCTGTCTCACCATGCAGTGTAGTAGTGGTTTTCATCATCATTGCATGGTTGACCCTTTCTTTTATCTCCCTTCTTCAACTCACTGGAAACACCATGAGCTCATCTATTGTGTGACATTTGCTGCATTGCACCTGAACCCAAAGACTTTTCTTGCACTTTCAGTGAACGACTACACAGGCAACTTTCACTCAGTTGTGGATTCAGCCCACAGTTCTTCCTTTCTTGACTAGAAAAAAAACCCACAAGACACAAACAGGTGCTACTCAGTAACAAACCATCAGGCACAAAAAAAGTCCTTTTGTCATTGATTCTTCAATTTTTATAAATTACATCTTGGTACAAAAAAGGAACCTTGTGCATGAGTCAGAGCAAATTCGTGTGTTTTAGTGGTATACACACATGGTTATATAATTCTTTGCAGCAAAAAACTTTGACAACTGGTTGTAAATTTGACTTCAGTCTTCATGGTAGAGCACATTGAAAGTATATTCAACAGTCTCCTGCTAATACTAAAGATGGTATACATGTATTCATACATTAAAAAAAGATGACTTAATAACAACAGGTAGTGCATTCATCCTGTTTGATCAGATGCCTGATAGAGGTTGTGAGGTAAACAATACAACTTGGCAGATTCATGCGTTGACACTACTGAGAACTGTCATTTCAGTTACTTGGAAATGTACCTTACCTCTCGTGACGAAATGTAAAGATGCATATGGGAAACTTCCATCTGAGCAGGTCTTTCAATTCTATCGTCTATCCATTATAAAGCTATTAGAGAACCCCAGGAAAGGAGAGAGTACTCTTAAACAAAGAAAGCTTCAATTTGCCATGACTAATGCTATTGCACCCAGTGATAGCTCCTGCTAAGTTCTCACAGGTGTTACACATATCTACACTCTGCAAAAATACCCATTTTGTTTGCGTTCATCTCGGACTGCTGGTTGAATCGACAACAAAAAATGTACAACAGGAATTTACAACTAGGTGTCCGAAGTGTGACAGGTTTAAAATCTCCCCTCATCATACAGTAAGTGTTGTAGAATTGTACCTATGGACAAATTAACAGTTATCTTCCTATCACTAAAAGATCAGCCAAACTAAGACTGATTTGTGAATGAGTAGTCAGTGTGACGGTGGGCAACATTAATGACATTCCTGATAAGCTCCTTTTCCTCAGTAGTTCTGCCAAGACGGCTCACATGCAGAGTTGAGCGGGGAGGTGATGGAGGGATTAGAGAGAGGTGATATCTGTGGCTTGCTTGCAACAGGGCACCCTAAAGTTACTGATATAGGTTGAACAGATGTTGCTGAAGCACAGCCACAGATTAGATACAGAGGCCCACTGGAACTCTAAGCAACATTCAAAAGTCACAGCTGCTTCTCTTGAATGTGAATCAAAATTTGAAATACAGTTAATGATGAGAGAAAATAAGATTAAAGTGGTTTCCTCACAGATAAAAAAGTGATATGACACATCTATAAATGACTGTACTCCTCCCGTGCTGTAACTATGTTCAATTCACACCTGTCAAATTGTTGTGGATAAATATTCCTCTTTAGTCAATTAATCACAGCTAATTAGAAAATTATTTACCTAATGAAATCTACTTAGCCCTGCCAGTCCACTGCAACATGATGTATTGCTCTTATTGATGGATTGATTAGAGGTAAACTGCTTGTGTTCCCCTTAATTGTCTTCACTAAGTAATTTTCACAATAATGTGACATGTCTTCTCGGTTGTCTCCGCTCATTCATTTATCGTGTGTTAAACCACCAACGGTAAAGTTGGAATTGAGATCACTTCATTATCAGGCATGATAATCCAAGATTCCCTTTTAAAAAGTTTGACTTGATTTGTCATCTTTGCACATCTCACAGAAAAAATTGTGCAGTTTCCTAAAACTTCACCTGATACAGGAGTGAAGCTTGACAACAGAGGCCACCATATACCTATAAGACCAGGCAAAAAAGTGAGTGTAACATACAGTCTGACCTCTCCTTGTCCTCTCGGTAACTTCAGCAATACTTAACATCATAATGCTGCTATTTATGGCACCTGTTAAATAAGGCAATATCTCAGGATCGATTTTGCTGCCGCTTGCTCTCCCCTTTGGCGCTCTCTCCCAACACACGTTGGATTTGATAACTCAAGCTCTATTGATTTTTCTATAAGCAAAAATAGTCTGCACAAAGGCATAAACAAAAAATATTGGTTGTGTCCACATGCTTTTTTTTCAAGGATCAATATTTAAATGTTTTTTTGTTTAGTTTGTGTGGGATATGTACCGTCTCTAAAGCATGCCAACACTGAGGGAAAAAAAAGTTTTGTTACATTACAACATATAATGTTTTAGGCCACATCAGTTTGCTGAAAATAATATGACCAATCTATAGACATCACATTATAACCTTACCTGCCACATACTGTCTGATCTGCAGCAAGAACATCTCATACTGCACATCTCCTGAGAAATATGTCTCTCAGGGGGGATGCAGTTGATAGAATGACGAGATGACATACAGGGAGATTATTTGCCTGCATCCAAATGGAAATACGTAGCATGCAACAAATGCATAAAAGGTGAACGTACGGGAGTGTTTGTAAAGGTCTTATAGAATGGAGGTAAAGGGGAAAAAAAAGGTGGAGGAGGAAAAAGGAGGACCACAACATTCAAATGGCAGATTGCGATCTGGCTTCCTGAGTTGGGGAGAAAGTGACAGAGACTAATGGATTTTTGTGCCTGGTGTGATTAAGAGGCTGTACTAAACCTGAGATAATGCGCTGATATCTGCTGGGAGCTGCTTGACGCTGGCTGATCCTAATCAGTCGACCCAAGACAGTCGAGAAGCTGCTCACCTCTCTGCAGCGCAGGGCCTGCCCTGCATGTCCTACCAGGCTATGTCTGGAGAAAGGCACTCATCCTGTTCACTGGTCCTAACTCATAGCATAACACACAGCTACATTTGTTTAAAATGGTAAAAAAACAAAAGAAATGATCTGGATGTACGTTTGCCATTGAGCAAAGTGGGTGCAAGGCAATAGAGTGGGGGAATTATGTATGACGTGAGTGAGAGCTGTCAGAGCAAAACTTAAAGTTTCATGGAGTAAACACAGGCTGTGATGCATTAAACATAGCCGACGTTCTTACTCATGGTCCTTGGGCTTCACTGTGCCGTTGCGCATTTCAAATTTAATCTTAATCAATGTTCCGTGCTCTAATGAGAACACTGGTTTTTACACGCTTGTTGACCTGCCAGATCAGGATGTACTAAATGTGATCAGGGTCTTATTAGCCTTGGTTAGGTCGTCCAAAGGCTTACATCCCTACAGCAGCACTATAACAAAAGTCGCAGTCGATGGTTCAGGCCCTCAACACACATCGATTAGCACAACAAATACAATTTTTTTTTTGCTTTAGACCAACAATGCGGCTCTTTAGTAAAGCAGGGAATCAATTTAGAAACGCCACAAAACCACAAGAGGGAAATTAAAGCTGCACCTGTAGAAATATGACACTCGTCAATTTATTTCGTGCTGTCATTATGACTTAACAGGTCCCCTGGGACTCCTTTAGTGCACAATAACACATATGTTCTGGGTTTCCCTGGGGAAGACTCCTTCGGCTATCCAGCTCCTGCTCATCCTTGTCAGTTCCAGGCAGAGGAAGCGCGACAGCTATATGTCATAGCGCTATGACTGATTAGGATGCAGTAGTTTGCTTTTTAAACTGTGAATAAAAACCAACTGATAAAGTGGCTTGTTAAACTTGCATGTGATTTTGTTAGAGCTTTCTGTCTAACTGAAGAGCACCTGCACCTATGCTGCCTTCCTTAAAGTTGAAGAACAGGCTCATTATGACATACCATACCAGGATTCAGATGGCGCTTAAAAGGGTGTCAGAACTTCAAATTGCATTTTGTCCAAAACATAAGAACCCTTCATTTCTTGTGAAAGGTGCTGGGATAAAAAAGCAGCTTGATCAAATATTGCTATTTAGCTGGTCTGGACAATTTGAGATGAGTTCCAGTTGATCATCTCGTCTGCCCTGGAGTGAAACGTGAAAAATGTATGTTCAGATCAAATATGCTACATCAGAGCTTGATCTGAATACAAATTAAAAAGGGAGGAATGGTGTGATCCAAACATGTGATACATAGAAGCACTACAGACCCGTAAAATCTACCTCCCAGTGAATCTGCAAGAAGCTAAATGGTTCCAACAGTTTTCAATAATCACTATATTTACAGGGATTAAAAAAACAAACACAAGTGACACTTCGTAAAATATCATCATATCATTTGAATTCAATTGCACAAATGAGTCGTATATCCGATTTGTTGATTTTTGCTCATTATTGAATTAAATGACACAATCCAAATAGTCATGTGCATTACCCTTTCTTGCAGTTTGATTAAGCAAGTATAATATTACAGCTGATGCTCAGCCAAATGACGTTGCATTACAAATCCTCCAAATCATGGGGTTTTTCATTTACCCGCAAACGCTGCGTACTAAAGAAACTGTCCGAGCCACATGGTGAGAAGGAGGAAGCCTTTATCCGATTTCTGGATAGACCTGTCTACTGACATTAAGTTTAATAAGAGACTCATTGATTTAAATAAAACTTGATGCTGTGTGCATATCAATGTGTTTTGGGGGGTTTTTATGCAAAAAGTGAAAAACATGTACGCACGCGCATACAAAGGTGATCTGTCTTCACTGGTTGCTGTCTAACAATGTTATGATTAGGCTCAGTATTTCAATTGTCAACCAGGCTATTCGTGTAATATCTTTTCCTTCCCGTTGGATTGTCAGGACAACAGATATTTGAATAGAAATGACCTCAATTTTGAGGGAACATTTCATTTGGCTGGAGTGTGCTTTATACATCCTGAGGAAAACCAACATGTCAGGTTTGCCAAGCTGATTCCTCAAGTAGCAGAAAATGACACGGCATGCGTGTGCTGAGTATTTTGAATGCCACAACAAATATTTTACAAATCAGGTGTGAAAAGATGTGTTGTTTTTTCTCACACCGATTAAATTCACTTTTGTTCCCTTCTTTTCACGCAGAGCTGTGACACACAGCGAACATCTTTTCATTGTCAATCAAATGATCACCTGACAGGGTTTTCTAGAAAACACCTTTCAGTGTGCCCAAACACATTACTGTGATGGTATGTCTGCAGGAGAACAACAGCCAAGAGAATAGTTGAAGGTTATCACTTCTTTTTTTTTCCTCTCTGAGAAAAACATGGCAGGTGTCATTTATAATCCCCTGCCACATAGCAGCTGGCTCTATGGAGGGATCGCCTCAGTGCGAGGAGAATTAAATACTTTCTTCAGCCATCCACCAGGGCGAATAAACCACCTGAAAACATAATGTGTGACCTCAATTTCCCTGATGCTTACAACAGATGTCGCTCCTTGCAGGTCGGAGTGAATGTGAAAAGGTTTACTTTTTTCTTTTAACCAATCCTTCGCAAGGGTTGGGACATTAACTTGGCAAAGCATGTGGGCTGTAATCTGGGTGGATGGCTGTGTCATATATTAAAATGCTTGGCAACAGACCTTGGGTTCAAATAAGTCTGAAGAACCAATAGACAGAGTGAAACGCCTGCTTGCAGCATTCTGGACAAAGAATGAATGTTTGAATCTGTTCCACAGTAGCTTTTAGTAACTGCATTTTTTTTTCCTACATCCGGAATGACAGATTTTTAGGCTTGTCAGTTTGAAAATCTATTTGTCTGACTGTGTGTTAAAAAGAAGACAGTGTCGTGTGCTTGACCTCACGCACAAAACTTCAGGTGCAACACCAAAATCCTATTCAGCAATGAAATTGAACAGGAATACAAATAAAATCCAAATGGCACGGTCCAACCAATTCGTTGTCAAAAAGACATCAACAGAGATATTGAGTGCTCATGAAACAATGGAACAGAAAGGGAGAGCATCTATTTGCAATAATAAAGTGCAAATACAAGCAGCCAGTCCTTAATGGAGCTCTCCGCTGCATTGCTCATTGCTGGGCCCCCCCAAGGCTTCGCAAGATTGAATACACCATATGTTTATCTGGAGCTTCTCCCCTCGTAAGTGGCACTGACGGCATGGTTTTGGCAGTACCCTTGTCCTTCCCATAATGCATCAATCCAAAAGCTCATTTAGGCAGTTGCTTCCCAGACGCCAGGCAGAGAGAACGCGAGCGGGGATTTTATTTGTTTGTTAGATCACAGCTATCCATCCACTTTGTGTATCTTATATTATTTATCTGTTCAGAGGTCTCTATTCAACTGTACACAAAAAATACACATGCATAAAGGTTTAAATGGCGTGACTTACATTCATCTCAGGTAGAAAAGGAAAATGCATGCATATTTTCTTCAATTTACACTAAATACGAGCTGCAAGAAAACATCAACACTCGACAGACAATTATGGTCAGTAAGGCTTTTGACTGATCTTTTTTCAATATTGTCCCCTTATTTGTATGTTATGTTGTCACTCTCTCTGGTAAGTCATGCTGGAAGTACTTTGTATTTCAACTGCGTAAAAAAAATGCTGCAGTACAAATAAAGTTTGACAGATTGCAGTGTCTGTTTCAACCTTATCTGCCATTCTAACCAGTCGTCTTATACAGCAATATCATTCGCCTGCCAACATTCCTTTCAACACGTTTACTTTGGACACCACAGTTTATAAATTACTCCTTGTGGTTATACAAATACAAATAAAACTGCAAACAATGCAATGCTGCTTTTAGTGGACTGGTAATCAGTAACTGGGAAGTCTGGACAAATCACATCTAAATGTAACCAAACAAAGCTTTCACATAGAAAATCGGGAATTTGTAGAGTTTGTAGAAAAAAGTTTGAGGCAACTCGACAATTCATTCCTGAATTTCACGCGAAGTTACACTGAGTAAACAAATCACTCTTGTTGATTTCAACATAAGTTACAAAATCAGCCCAACAGGACATTAGGGCACAGATAAAAACATTATTATGACTCATAGTACCTTTTCTCACCACACCACACTGTGCAGACAGGTATTGAATTATGGTCTGGGTGAGTCACTGGCTGGCATCATCTCAGTAGTCCCGCTGCACCAAAATACTTTTCAGAATGAATCTGTGATCACTGAGCTTATAGGAAATGGTGACACTCCAAGACCTGAATTGTTTGCACGTGTATTAGCCTCACATCCTCCTACAGGCTATGAAAATCAAAGCAACAGCAAGAAAAAGGAGTGATGTGACCTTGTTCTCAAGAGTCCATCGGAGGGAGATTTGGCACTACAGTCTGTCAGCATTACTACACTACACAGCGCTAATCTGGACAGTTCGCCTGCTCTAAATGTGTGATGGAAGCTCTGATTATTATTTTGTGATATCCATATCTCATCTAACCTTGTAATGATATTCCCTTGTCCTGCCTCAGCAGCCCTCCCCCTCTCCCGCGTTACCCTGCTGGTGCCGTGCGGCCATTTTTAGCCCCATAATTTCCTTGGCAGTAAGCTCCTGATGAGGTTGGTCAGGGATGAAGACTTCTATTAACTCAAATGTTGTACATGAAGGGAATTGCAGACCCATAAAGCAAGGTCTTGTCAGTCTCCCAGGTGAGCTCTAGCATGAAGAGCATAGTCTCCCTCTCCTCCCACTGGCAGATTTGCCTTAAAAGTTTCAATGCCCGAGGGGGTGGGTAAAAACTTCAGCGCAGCAGCTTGATTTTCCCCTTCGCTTCCTCAGCATTCATGCTGTATTTGCTTTCTGGTGAAATGACTCTCCCAAAAAAAAGCGTCACTATTCTCAAAATAAAAGACTCGAAAGCAGTCACTATCATTAGTTTATCTCAAAAATAAACAAACGCTTTTTTTCTTAGCAGTAGCCAAACTGAACAAAAGTTTATGAAACAATTTTAACATTTTTTTGGTCAAATATATGGTTGATGTGCCATCAGCAGCAGTAAAGGCCAAAAATCTTTCTCTCTTTATTTGGAAACTCATTTCCGTCTTGTTTTGACATATTTGGGCATTTGACTAAATCTGCCTCCCTATGCAATCAAGTAAAAATCTAAATCCTGACAAAGCAGCATACAAATCTGAATCAGGAGTGTTTTGCTGGGGGAAAAAAACAACCTCTCAATCCTGATGTCACCTCTAAGAGCTTGATGCTTGTTTGGTGGTTATTTATCACTTTATGCTCCCATTTCATGAAAAGCACTGGAATATGAGAGGGAGGCACCAGCTTTTGATGGCATAAATGTCAGAGATAAAAGAACCAAATCTTTAAATCCGTTCTTTAGCAATTTTGTCTTTTTCTTGTTTCTGATATTGTTGCCAAGTTATTTACCACTTTCAAAATTCAGTTAAAACTTCCCCCAATGGTTCTAGCTTCAAACTTCCTTGAAAGCTTCTAGGATGATAAACACCTTTAACATCTTCCATTAACTTAATTCTGGATGCTTTTGATAGAACAAAAGCAGTAAAGGCGCAAAAACCATCCATTTACATTCAACTTCACAAAGCCACAGAATTATCTGATAGCACTGTATTCAACTGGAATCTCATGTAGCCTTAAAATAGATGTAAGGACAGCGGCTACATAAAGTCAATTCATAAGATTAATCAGCTAAATTAGGAAAAGGCTGCAGCAGCAATTCAGTCCTGTTTCACCCATGAATGACTCAATTAACACCATGGAGCCAAATTTAAAATAAAACTGAACGACACTGACAAATTCTGCTCACTAGGCTTTGCATAATGCAGTTCTTTTCCTACTTTTTTATTACTTTTTTTCCATTTCTTCAATGGCACTTCCTCAGAAGACAAATTAATATTGGCAATCACAAGGGGTGGGTTGAATAAAATGTTTCATATAGTTTCTTGAATGCAGCACACTGAGATGTTTTGCAGAGAAGACATAGTGTTGCTGACAGACACAAACAAGTACATTTGCAGTTACATAAAATTACCTACAAAGCCTTAGTCAGCAAACAGCTAAAAGCAACAAGATAAAAATGTAAATAATTGCTCATGGCCAAATGCCTGCTTTAAGATAATACACAAATTACAACATTTTTACCAATCTTTTCTTCAAGTGTTGTTGAAATATTGTCCTAATATGCGTCAATGGTTTGAGCACAATGTGTAAACTGAAGTCAAATAGCAGCACATTATTCAACTTGAGATTGTGGGCCACAATGTCAAGTCGCATGAGTGGATGGTACATTAGAATGGCATGACATTCATTTTTCAACCCACTGCACTAGAGAATACATGTTTTTCAGCATATGCAGTGTAAATGTTCCCCACATATATAATTTATCGAATAGTCCCTCAATTGTTCCTCAATTGTTACCACAATTTAGCTGAACATGTGCAGCTGGTCATGGATTTGCTGCCCACGTTGAAGTACTGAACGAATTCTTACAATTTGGTTGATAACCTCCTGTGTTGTGTCAGCTGTGTAACATTCCCAGTGTAGGGGGGATAAACAACAGTGATTAAAGCATGTTATCTCACCTGCCATTTGGCACTTGTATATCTGAGGTTGGGTTAAGAAGACACATGCTGTCAGGCAATAAATCTCAGTTATTTCCCAAGGTCTAACCATGTTTACATTTAGTGGTTTACCCTCAGTTTTGTGAGGAGTAATATCTCAGCCAGTCACACCAGTGTTTGGGATCATGTCAGCAACTTTTCTGTCAAAACACGTGTTCTTTAAAATCCAAATAGATAGATAGACTCTGGCAACTTATCAGCTATCAGCAAATGCTGGGAGAATCCACGGCAGCAGTAATAGCATAACAAACTGTAAAGCTGTATCCAAGTTAGAGAACAGACAATGATAAAAGACTTGAAATGCATTTGATGTCACTGATTTATGTGGACTGTAAAACTGTATGGATTAATCAAAACTCCCCAAAGAAGCATATTTCTAAAAGGCAGGTTGAATCAGTTTAGCACTACTGAATATATGAAGAGACCAAAGCAATGGGGGACAAAATAGACGAAAAAAATTAAAATGTTTCTTCCTGTGTAGTTTTCTTTTGGCACTTCCGTTTCATCCCAGAGTCCAAAAACACAAGTTTGAAGTCAACTGTTCACTGAACTGTCCAGTCGTGAATGTGTCAGGTGTGACCGCCTGTCTGTTGTGTTGGTTCTGTATTATACTGGTGAACAGGTTGGACATTGCAGTGTGACCACGGGTAAAACTGATTGCAAGGTTACTGTTAACAGCCAAGATACACAAACAATTCAACAGCACCAGTAGCTTCCAATGGTAAATACAGCGGTTATCTTGGCCAATCACGTTCCCTACAAAATGAACACCCACTATTGTAAATGTCAACTTCATTCCATAGATTGACCTTATCAAATAAATGTTTCAATCAAATAAAACTCCAGTTTTAACCCTTATTTTAAAAGCGTTACTCTACATGGTAAAAGTAGAACTTTCTGAAACCCAGAATTTGCTCATGTTTTAGCACACCAAACCATGTGTTGGTGACCAGCAATGCATTAGGTCAATGTTGAAAGATTTTAAGAAATGCTTTTTTTTAATTTAGTGTTTCGTGTGATGAACCTTTGTCCTCTTCACTATTTTTCTAAATTCTGATTATTCTCTGTACTATGAACGCAAACATTTAACACATGATGTTGTCTATGTTCTGAGATTTGCAAATCATTGCGTTAAGAAGAGGGTTGAAAATGGATATCTGATATCGATGTGGAAAATATTCCTCCACATTGTACAATAGATTCTACCTATCAAGGTGTCTGCTTGCACTTTAATGAGAGTCGGGGTAATGGGCTGTTTAATCTGGCCTCAGAGCTGGGATGGATATTATGATTAAGAATATGACAGTGCCACTTCCACACCTTGAGAAAGTGATGATTCTACACGTGTTGGTTGTCGCCTTGCGTTAAATGGTTGTTTCATCACTGTCAGCGACAGATGCCGCGATCCCCCCCTTCTGCCACACTGTGCTGCTGCAGAGGAGCTTTGCTGCAGCACACAGATGTGACAAAAGGAGGACTTGTTCACTGGAGTGCAATAAACTGTAAAGAATATCAATCCGGCTCAATGTATTTATGCAGGAGACATTGAATCATCCTCAACAAGTATGTCCATGATATCCGGCTCGGTTCGGTGTCAAAGAAAAGTCCCAGACAAGAAAATGGCCTGTTTACAATCAGATCCCCAGCTGGAAATGCAACGCTTGCTGTAATCTATCACCTGTTTCTAGGGAGGTGCACCGCTGCTGGCCATTAGGACCACTGTGGGGTTCAACCACAGCCCAGCAATGACTCGTAGTCATAAAGTACTGGAGTGTAATCGTGTGCATCTGTATGAGCGGGCTGTACACTCAATGATGGAGTGCCCGGACTTCAGCAGACCTCTGAGCCAGCCCACAGTAGGATCATTCGGATGTCATGCTGTTGAAGTGCTATATAAATATAGATTGTTTCGCTCTCACTGGGGCAAAATCCATAACCATGACCTGGGAGCTTTTGATCTAGAGCTAACATATGACCAAGGCCAGTTTTGTTTGCTGAAGGTAAACAGGGCAATCCATAAAGATACGTAAGCTCTATGGATTACAGAAGTATGCTCATTCTTTGGAGGGGTTTCACGAGAGGAAGAAAGCGTTTGTGTGCCGCAGAGGATGGATGTTTGTTTTTTTTTGTTGTCTTGGTTGTTCTTGTAAAAAAGCACATTGTTTTTTCTTGCTAACTAACACATAGTACAGAACGTACCGCTATATCAAGCCAGTGATGGGATTTTTGTCAAACTAATGATGCTTAGTTTGTGACAACACAAAATATTTTTGAATAGTTGTGCTTAACATTGAGCGAGGCAGTACTACATGAGGATAGACAATAGAAATACATATATATATATATATATATATATATATATATATATATATATCTATATATATATAGTAATTTTAA
>JAUESF010000008.1:6846782-6869859 GCA_032274765.1 Malacoctenus tetranemus
ATATATACACACACACACACATGCATAGTCATTTTAAAATCCCAGTCAGTGCATCTGCACATGATTGAAATATTTAACTTGTTTTATTTGGTATGTTTGTTTTATCCCAAAAAAGTACTTATGTTTATTGAACTCAAATGTGCAAGTGCAGGTGTGTCCCCTTGTATACAAACACTAAGTGTGAATACTTTGGATATTTTTCATGGAAAATAAGTTTATTTTGGGATGCATGTTTTACGTTGAAAAAGTGCATATTTCTTTAGAGTACTTATTTGCACCCACTGTAGAAAGTTTAGTTACATTTTAACACTATGTTTGATTCAATCCAACTGAAACAGACTTGTTTGCTTATTCAAATTCAACGGAGGGGTCCTAAACAGCCGGCCAAGGGAGGTTAGCTGAGTTGTAAGTGTAAACAAGACCCTTTTGTCCAGGAGCCTGCACTCCCAGTGAACACTGACATGATGATGGAGGGAGTCCGGATGGGACCTTGTCAACGAACCACAGCGCCATCTCCCAGAGTGGCGCCCCAGCGGAAAAGGGTGCCACCGCTGTGTCCGTTAACATCGAAAAAAAGGAGAGCGAGGTAAGCTGAGGACTGTAAAACAGGGTCAGCAGGGACTCCCCGCGTATAGTCCCACATCAAGAATTGAGGGAAGACACACAAGCCTGGCTTTTGAGGGAAACACACTCACAGAGCAAGCAGTGAATGCAGCTCTGTCAATTTGCCAAAGTAGCTTGGGTGATTAACATTTGAACTGTGGCACATCAAGAGCCCCCTGTGGATGAATGGTCATTCTATCAGCCTCATTAGGGGGAATCTATTCAAGGATGCCAAGCACTATTTGCCCAAGCCCAACTGTCAAGCATGGAAAGAGAATGACAATGGCAACCCACAGTAAACACTCGCGTCTCGTCGATCGTTCAAATCCTCCAGTAAACAACAATCAGAGCCAAGATAAGCAATGAGCTCCTTAAACTGATGGAGCGTGTCATAATCATAACCTGTGTAGCACCGTGCTAAATGGTGGTTGCCTCTATGGCGTGAATAGCACGAACCAAAAGCTTGGTTACCAATCAGCCAACAACAGACATGAAACTGCATCCAGTTTGATTCTCCTTCATACCTTTATAATTAGCGTTCCTTGAACACGCACCACTCTGCTGCCGTCTGCTTTTCTGCTCACATGCATATTTTTGACAGATGTAAGTAATCATCAGCAGAAAAGACCACAAATTTTCCCTGTTTTAACTTGCATTTTACAATTTGCTATCAGCTAACCATACAAAAACCAGCAAGTAGTCCAACTGTGCAGACTGCTACATTTGTACAGACACAGCAGTGTTATGCCAGTTCTTCATCCTTTTCTTATGGCTATCCTGCCATCTGTAGACCCCTCATCAAAAATTTATGAAATTTAGACACACAAAGACACAAATAAACGAGACAAAATATTATAAGTTTGCACAACTGTCCATCCTGTAACATGCATCTAAATCAAGCAACACACACAATATTTTTCTCATAAAAGCTTAATGCATTCTCCAAAACTTCTGCAGCTGGGCTTGATATTTCCTCGTACTGCATTGCACCAAAAATACATGGACATATTGCTGCTGAATAATTGTTAAAAAGCAAATAAATATTAATTTCCCAAAGTTCACTCAAATGTCTTCTTATTCTGTTATTCTGCTTTGAGGAGACCTTGTTCACAAAAATGTGTATTTGGAGACTCGTAAAAAATAGACGCAAGGACAAAAAAGTTTTCTACAGTTAAGCTGATGATTTCGACTGATTTGCTACTCTGGGTATGACAAACACAACTGAAACTATAGCTTAGGGAGGAAACTCAGAGAGGTTTGCTTTGATTTCTTTGTGTCTCAAATACTTCCTTCCTCGGTAAGCTGATGTTAAGGAGTCACATTGTATAAGGTGCACAGTTCAAAGTATATACAACACAGACTTAATGTGATAGGAGCATGCAGCAATGTGCCAACTTTCACGTGCTGCTGTTTTACTTCCATATCAAAGGATTGAGTGATGTGACAAAACTGGATTGATCATTTTTTCGTCCGAGAAACGGTGATGCTCTAACATAAACAAATTCATTTCGGCATTCAGTTTCACAAAAGTATAGCAAAACAACACACATTTCCCCTGCCTTTTAGCAGCAAATTGCTGCCATTACAGACACACCAGCATCTCTCTTCCAAGTCCAAAGTGAGACCGCATTCATTTTGGCACAGAAAATGTTCACGGTTAGTGATTGCTCTCCCATATTTGTTTTTTTTTCTCCCCCTTCTCTTCTCTCTTCAGTTAAAAATCAGCATGATCTTGTTTGATAGACATGTTTACCCAAGCTCTGGATGGAATTCATTAGCCGTAATTAAGCGTTTACTTGATCAGGAAGGTTAAAAAAAAAAGGATTGTGTGAAGTCAGATTAAAAGGAGCTGAGTGAAACCAACGAAGAGATTATCAAGCGCTGCCAGGCAAGCAGCCTGCCTTTGGAGTTGGGCCCTCTCTGATCGCTATCTCGTTAGTGCTTTATTCGTCAAGCGCAAGCTAATGCTTGAAACAAGCTTGGCTTTATCCTGACTCTTCTGCAGGAGCACAACTCTGGAGATGTGCTATTGACCGGCATTGGAGTGGATGCACTGAGTCACTCACAAGGTTGGGGAGAAAAACATGTGAAATAGTTACATAAGCTTTACAATAGATTGGCCACAGTTGACAGAAGTTCTGATCTAATTCTGATCCATAAAGAGAAGCAGAGGAACTGTTGCAGAAGCCAATGTTACTCTTAATTAGGATTGTTGTTTATTATATGTAATACATATGTATTTCATGACTTTTTCTTTGAATCCGGCTGTGAGAAGCAGAGAACACGTTTGATAGCAACAGAAATATCAGAAATTTGAGGTCTGATTGTCAACTTTAAAGCATATTCTAATCTCAATTTCATTTTGTAGGTAACCACATTTTTCATCACTGCAAGTACGGAATGAAAGAAATTCAACTTTATATGACTGTTCAGAATTAGATGTTTTTGCTCCCTACAAAAAGATGAGCAGAAAAATGCCTCAGTAAATGCAATAAACCCACATATGTTTGTTTTGGGGTTTTTTTTGCTGACAGAAGCCTACAGGCTGTTCGGCTTTGGGTTTGTTTTACCTCCTGAAAGTCAAACATGGGGCATGTTTTCAAAAAATCTGCCAAAAACTGTTTGCAAACAGATAATACTGCAAACCCCTAGAACAGACAGGAAGAGTCTTTGGCTGGAGCAGATACACGACTGGGTTCAGACTTTTCATGAACAATTAAAATGATGGCAAATGAAATTACACCATTAAATGGCCTCAGAGTTGTCAGCATTGATCACACACACAGTTATGTAAACATAGTTCATTTACATTGAGTAGGATGTGTAGAAATATTGATGCTTGAAACCTTGAGAATATATCTTGTAAGATTAGTGTTTGGAAAGTAATGTTTTATATTTTATGGTCGAAGTAAGTCCAAATTTACAGAATATTTCTTGACTTCAAGGCCTATTGCTACTCGTGGTCGTCACCAAATTAATATTTCCTTTAACATCGCCTTTCCCCGTCTCATCTAACCAATTAATTCTTACTACTGATCTCAATTTTACACAGGGGATCTGTCATAGACAAGGTATCTAACACGCCTCCTGACACCCGAGTCTATAGGTAATTGGAGTCAGCGATGTTTAAACATGACTGACCTGTTGATTTGAGTCAAGCAAACTAGATATACCATTTGACTGCTGTTGCAAGCTCTAATGATGGACCTCTTAATGCATGAAATGAAAGTTTTAAAAACATGCCCAAGGAGCAGGTTCCAAACATTAAAAGAATCGCTGTTTGTTTAGAGCCTAGAGACTAAAGACAACATCAGGCTTCATAAATCTACAACGCTCCCAGACAGGAAGCGACCTCCTAATCTCCATGTTCCAGGGTTGAGAGCACCAGAGAGAGCGAGCTTCATGTCCTTGTGCTTCTGTACGTATCAACATGTACATAAGTTAAATGTGAATGACAGTTGAGGAAGTTGCAGTGGCTATTTGAGTGAAGTTTTTATCCATTACAGATCTGCTGAATCATGCACTAAGCGAATTCCATACAGCGCATGCGGATGCATGGACTGCTGGCTACACTCCTCGTGAAGAAGACACTGACGAGGGCTTCCCCTCTGTTGTGGGCTTGTCAGAGTAACTTATGGAACTTTGCTGAATTGTCATTGAAAAGCTGCATGTAACTTATTCCTCATGTTCTATTGAGGATCAACCATTTGGAACATATCCACAAGCTCATATTTATGTGGCAGCTTTTGGCCATATCATAAGGAATCGACCAGATGGTAATTGTAACTATGTCCCGTCAAATTGTTAGTGCCAGAAGGGCAAAAAAACCCAACCTATTAGGACACTGACAAAAAAATACCCAGAACAAGTAATGTGAGCACTTCAGGCTTACTTTCTTTTTTTTTTTTGACCTGAAATTATTCCCTCAGACTGCATCAAGAAAAAAAATCACAAACAGGCAGTTAAAGTTAGTTAAGAAAATTTAGGTTTTATAGAGCTACATACAGCCAAATTTGATCAGATAAGACTTTACCAAGAAAAAAAAGCCATGAAGTGATGGGATTTAACTGCACAGAGTAAAGCCCAGCTGCAGCTAACTACCCTGCCAATATATCAGTGTTATTGCAGACACAGAGATAAATCAGTGATCTGTCCTGTGACCAAGTTGCCGGGACAGTGTTTACATGGACCACTGACTTGTTCTGACTTGACGGAGCAGTGAGTTTAGCCTTTCTGTGGCTTAATTTATATAGTTTGCTTAATTGTAAGTGCATTTTGAAAACATGAATGAGCTACATCTCAGTTGGTTTCCTTACCAACGAACCCTGGGTCGTTTCACAGCCGTTTGGCTCCTACTAACTCCCTGTGGTACTGCCACCCTGCGCACATCAGCATTCATCCCAACAATAGAATGTTTGCATGCATGCACACAAGGATACAGCACAAACACAGCACAATATGCAGACTACACGAGGGTATAACCATTTCCAATGTGGCAAGAAACTAAATCAGCTCATACTTGAATATCTGCACATCAGAGTCCTTTGGTTATTGTAATTACAAAGTGCAATAAATCAAAATAGAAACGGAATATGTTGGTCGTAGCTTTTCTCTCTTGCAGCTGATTTCTTTTCCTTTTTTTTCTGAGGACCTAACTGCTGAGGCAGCGGTTCCTGAGACAACAGGCCCCGGAGGATTGCGCATGTCTCAGCAAATATGAGAAATTGACATCAGGGGTAATGAAGTGACTGAAATAAGAGCACAGGCTGTCATATGGTGCTGTAATAAAGTATTTCTTCCTGGGGATCTGATTTTAGTGCGGTGATTATCATGCGTCTGATTACTTTATGACACCAGTCTTCAGCTCCTCACAGATGTTTCCACTCGGATGATCTCCGAGACACTTGAACACATTGTGAGATCAACACACACCGAAGGTGGTGTTGGGACAGCGTGTGCTGTGGGGTAAACCAAGCTAACTTTATCAGGATTGTGACTGATAGGCTTAATAAGACTCCCAACTTTTCACCTTTCCAGGCTGAGAGAAAGTGACAGAAGTAAACCAGTTCTATAAAATCCAACCTGATGATGGCTTCCTCAATAAACTCGTATTTGCAGTCAAAACAATTTATGAGATTGACACACTATTCCGTAGAGCATTTAAAATTGTCAGACCCATTTTGCTTGCTACAGAAAAAAGGAGCAGTTACACCTCACTAAAGGTAAATATAATGTGCATCTCTTGCAGTTTTCACTGTGTTTTTTTATTCACCTGGGATGTCAATGACGGGTTACAATAGAGGAGGAAAAATTCAATTTTAGAATTGACAGAATGGCAACACATTCTTTCAGGAGGTAAATGCACCAAATTCCAAATAGAAACCCACGTTGCTACAGTCAGCACAGTCAGATTATGCAGCATTAAAACTGCATTGCTGTAGGGATACATGTCATATTAGGTTATGTGGCAGAGGAAATGCATGGCTTGAGGTTTCCAGGCTTTGAGAACATTTCATGCAGACTTCCTATGTGGGGCTGCGGCAGAAGCAGTAGGGTGAAACTCAGGAGAGCACGCTGCCCTTCCAACGGCCCCTGAGGCCAGTGGGCTGTCAGTATCACTCTGTAACAAAAGTCAACTCTCCAATATTTGTGTGCATTTTAAAGTGTTTGCAGGTCATTTGCATTTCACATAAAATATATTGTGTTTAGCAAAGATAAGATGAAAAAAACGACAACATATTCACAGCGTAGGTTGAATAAACAACTTTGATCAAGGCGATTAAGACAGCTCACTAAAAATAATTAATAAAACGAGGCCAGATTTACATTTATTTCTAAATGTACACATGCTTCTACACTTAAGTCATCAATATAAGGCATTGAGGCATTTGGTACTAAACTATTTCCTGTATCTCAGCTAGAGCAACTGTAGACTATGTAGAACAGGTTTCATAAAGCTCAAAATCCACTACTCATTGCTTCCTGCCCTCCATCTGGGTGTTGTATAGCAATGTGATGTCACAGGATACCAAGCTATTCTTAGAATAGTTTACTATAAATGAGTAGACTGCTCAAAAGTAGCAATAGATTAAATTCACAAACCTGTAGCAGTTTCAGAGCAACAATACATTGCTGATTTTTAACAAGCAGCGGGTAATTCTCTGGGCCTTTACTTTTGTTGAAGCCGTTTCTGTCTCCTCTGTGATTGGTTCGGCCGGGAAAGAACACGATGTTATCAGGAAATGTTCTTTGGTTTCCACGGCAACCCAAAGAGCCAGTGCAGCGGTGCAGGATTGTCAGTCTCAATTACAAACCGGCTGATTAGTATCAAGGTACTTGTGCGGGAGGAAGTACAAGAGTCTTTCAGATCCGCAGGCAGCTGTGCAACTGAGGGGCAATCAGGGTGTGTGATTGCTGTCATCTTCTAAGAGCCTTGTTTGTTTAAGAAATCAGGTAAAAAAGAAAAAAATCCTGGCGAGGTCAGAAATGATGAGAAGTTGAAGTTTGAGATAAAACTTTGTTGCACTTTGGTCCGAATGACCTGAAGCAATGCTTTCACGGTGTAAGGCTTGTTCTAAATGTGCTGAACTATCTATCACAGGCTGTTTCTTAAATAGGAGCTAGTAGATGAAAGAAGGAGACCAGCTTGCAGCTCGATGGTCTCATTCTAACCACTTTTCATAAGGTTAATGCGAAACACAACAAAATTTACCATTAAAGATGAGAAGGGAACTACCCTATGATACCACACTTCCTTTGCAAAGCTCATGTAAATAATAGAAAGAATATTTATGAAGTGATGTGATTGTTGAAAAGCAGTTCTGCATGAGGTGACGTCACATAGTGCCCCCAAAAAAACCTTTTAGCATTTTTTCATGAATCAGCCATGTATTCAATAAAAACGTCCAATAATTTTCATGTAAATATCAAACTGAAATGAACTCTTTTAAAAGTGTTAATTAAATTTGCTCATCCAGACTTAGAAGTGACATTTCTGTGCACTGTGAAATGGGGAAAATTGTAAGACTTGTGACTTAGAAGAAAGATACAAAGGAAAATTATCCTTCTCGTGTTTTTTGTCATTAGGTTTTTGCATGCGCCATTTGACCACAGAGGAGGTTTCCCAATGTATCTATATATCGCCTTGACTGGGTCAGGAAAGAGAACACAATCAAGCTAACAACAAAATTAGCCTTGATCAGATGACTGACTGCCTCGTTGGTTAATGATACTGAAAAGTTTGGAGCCCCCTGACGCCAAACGGCACATTCATAGGATGTTCACAGTGCAAATGTGGTTGAAATAACTTTGAAAAAGACCTAATAATGTGGCCTGTAGTCCTTTAGGCTTCCACAGTGGTTACCCTCCACAACACAGTCACCACTGTACCTTGGCGGCAGCAAATGACTTTGACATCTGCACTGTCAGCATATTCCCATTGCCATTTATACTTACCTCGAAAGAAAATAGATGGGGCGACATCATGAGTGCTGTGGTAAACAATGTTCTATCTTTAACCTAAGCTCTGAAGGTTCGGTGTCTTGGTCAAGGACAACTCTCGCGCAACAACTCTACAACCTGGGCCTGGATCAAGTCCTGCTACGGCTGTTGGTGCCCAGGGCCACTCTAGCGCCCAGTCGGACTTCACAGCTATGGAGCTCTCAGTCTCCCGGTGGGAGCTCATGTTTCGTGTCAGGTGTCAGGTGGAGTTATCTTGGACCCGGAAAGAGGACTCGATTGTTTGTGAAAAGCCTGGTCATTGTCACACCACATCTCTCGCCGCGAGCAGTTATGGGACAGGAAAGCTTCTGAAGTGATCTGATTCTCTGTTAGTGGATGAAACTGCGAGGGAAAATGTGGTTCACTTCCACATTAGAACTGCATGTGTTTGAGAAATGTTTCATGGATTGTACAGCTACATCCGAGACTGGCAAAAGTGCAATGGAGACAGGGTGTTTTGCATAACAGGGAAAACAAAAAAAAATACTTGCCATACCGCGAATTGATGCCACTTTCTCTTTGCATTACATTGCAAATGTTGCATATAGCGATTCAAGTTTCCTCTTCAGGCACCATGAAAAAAGCTCAATAGAAAAGACAATGTTTCCTCTTCAGTATCTACCTCACACAATCCTTTTTACAGCTTATCACATGTCTCAACAAATGGAAATAAACATGCAGCAGCTGCGGAGACATGCTCTGCTCAAATGTTGGTTGACTTTTCTCATTGGACTGAGGCCTATATTTAAAAAAAAAAAAAAAAAAAACGATGTAAATTATCCGACAGCTGATACATTGTGCATTCCTACTATGCTTTGCAGTCAAAATATGAAACACTTCATACATCAAATGAAGAAAAGTAGCTGAAATGAACCAGGGCTGTTACAATATATATGTTGCCTTATTATGACCCCAACGTGATGTCAAAACCTTTCTGGGAACCAGGTTATAAATGTTTACACTTGTCGAACTGACAAATAAGTGTAAATACAGAGTTTCCCTTGAAGCAAGAGCAACATGATACTGGTCACTTAATTTTTGTGCTCATCTTACCAGAAGGCAGCCACCGCAGACAACGTTCAGTTATTGTCATGTTACTGCACTCACTCAAGGCAAAAGTGACTTGACTATGTGAGTACTCGACTTTCTGATGGGCCTTTTATACAAAGAATTCAGAACAGGGACGCACATCCATGATTGATCCACAAAGTATCGAGATTGATGATAAAAAATAACAAAGGTTACGTTTTGGCAAAGTGCAAGTCCTTGTCATTTGAAAGAAATGAAAATGAGGGGCAGTGGAGAGATAACTCATAAATTGAACGATGATAAAACAGAGTGTTTCACTCAGTGGTTTGTGAATTTACAAGGTCACCTTGCTTTTGAGAGCAACAGCAACAGAAACTCATATGGCTGCTGC
Organism: Malacoctenus tetranemus; assembly: GCA_032274765.1. NCBI lineage: Eukaryota > Metazoa > Chordata > Actinopteri > Blenniiformes > Labrisomidae > Malacoctenus > Malacoctenus tetranemus. The sequence goes on from JAUESF010000008.1 coordinate 6,856,306, forward strand.
TCTTATCGTATTCACAACTTGGGCGCTCCAGAGCAGGAGACCCACATCCATACTGTACCCCCGGGCCATTTTGAAGCTCCACATGCCACTATACTGTCTACTTAGCCGTCCCCTCTCCGCTGCTGTGGAATCACTCAAGCTGGTCTCTGCTCCTCCTTCCTCTGCTTTGACCTTCCTGCTAAAGACCAGTCACAATTGAAGAGTCACTCCCAATCTTCTATCAAAGGCTTAAGTTCACCTTCTCTCCACTGAATGGAAACAATTCTCCTCTTCTCACTACAATACCTCTCAAAAAAATGAAGTTCACTTGGTTTCTCTTTCACCTTTCTTCCATTTGTATCTGGCACACTTCCTCCAGCTTGAACTAACTTGAGTGTTCGATTTACTATTAACAGCCATATTTAAACAGTGCTGAGAGTGAACAAATGAATTACTCGGGCACATACAAGATGAAATGTGAACATACCTGTTGTAACTCTGCTTTGCTGGTTGGGAATTCAAAGGACAGCAAACAATCAAAGTTTCTCCTAAACATCTATTTAAATACGAATATGAGTTTATAGCAGAGGTAGCTACTTTGAAAAATTAAAAATCGAAACATTATTTACGATTGAATGGTCTGCATCAGCCTCTTTCAAGCTAACTGAATACTCTTCATTTCCAAGTGCAACCTAATTATGCTACACTTTTTTCCCCACACAATTAATGTGCTGTAGTCTCGACTGGAGCTGCCTTTGAACACTACGTACACAAAACTACAGACAGAAACTTTAGTTTTTGCCCTTGCTTGACACAGGCAAGGTTTGATCTTTCACAATTGCCCGCCTTATGGTGTTTACAGCAGGAAAGTTATGATGTATGACTCAGCTAGTCAAGACTTGCGAGGTAATTAACAAATGATGTTTTGGCTAACAAAGCATGGCCTTGATGGGAACGCATTACTTTCATGGATCCCCGCAGCTCGGCCACTCACAAGGATGCTGCTTTAATAGAGCGAGATGAATGAACTGTGACTAGGACCGAGCGGGTGGACCCACCAGTACCCCCTTCTGGACCCCCACTGACTCAACAGCACACATGCACTGACACACACTCACAAATGCAGACACGTACACGGACCAATGCACACACACATCATCGTCAGAGGAGAGTGTGTACAGCTGCAAGGTGAAACATGGCAAAGAAGAGACCAATTATCTTCCAGACAAACGACGCAGGCTGTGGGAGGCCTGATCATTTTTCCTGCTGAGGTTTGAAACCGTGTTGCTGTCGGCAGCTGACAGCTAGTCTCCTCCTCTTCAGCCCTCTGTCTGTAGGACTGTCCACTGTTAGGGGAGACGCACCACCACACTGTTCGGGAGGCTGGGTCAAAATGGCAGCCACTATTTGCTCTTGTAAGATGTGAGAAGACTAGGAAACTCCAGCTAACAGAGTGATGGTTCAACCACACTCAGCAGCAAACCACCATTTCATTTTCAACAAAAAAACACATTACACACACTTGTTTGGATGCCCATAACTTCCAACCATGCACATTTTTATCTGACAACTGTACGATAGGGTGAATTTTCAACAAAGTATCCAGAAACATGTACGACTTTCTCCTTTAAAAAAGGACATTTTGAGTCAACCAGAAAAATGTCAACTCTTCTTGAATAAAGAAAAGAAGTTCAAAATATAACTATATGAATACCCACAACAACATGCTGGTCACATTGCCTGATGAAAACCTTCTTCATCAGACTGGGTCAATGAGTGACCAGAAAGGTAAAAACATGATTATTGTTAGAGCACAAGTGTTACACCCCACTTGAAACCTAAATGTCTCAGGCTATTTGCTGGTATACAATTTCATATCAAAGCAGTCAAAAAAATACAAGAGAATAATGTTACTACAGCCATCACTTGTAAAGTTTTTGGTCAAAGTTGCAAAATCGGTCTCAACTCAAAATGTACAACCTGGGTTCACACGATGCATTATTAAAAATAACAGGGAAAAAAATGAACCAATGACTCAAAGGCCTGTTCTTAGTCTGTCCTTCCCTCAGGTTAGTATTGCACCACCAATGTGCCAGACTGCATTTTGGTCTGACTCAAGCAAAGGCACTTGCACAGTGCTTAGATTTGCTCCATACCAGACGTGCAGGAGATCCAACAGAAATCATAGCTTCCTGTCCACTCTACAACTCAACACAAGTTCATGGCTTGCATCTGAATCCTGCTATTTTTGAGAAAAAGAAAAAAAATTGTCTTCAGTATAACTAAAAACGATATCAAGCTGATACATGATGCTCAGGGAAGCAGAAGAAACACTTTTAGAAATGAGTGATAATGTATAATTGTAAAAACTGTGTTGACCAACGTGAAACAAAAGATTTGAATGTCTCCATCAAGTGTCAAACATGCAAAGAATAAATTGTACACGATTTAGCAGTGCTACAAGTTGAAAACCAGCAACCCAGCAGCTGTTTGAAGACCTGATGTGCCCATCACAAGTTTGAAATGAAATCAGATGTACAAAATACATTTGTCAGCACAGGTTGAAAAATCTGTGGCTTGTCAATGGTGAAATCACACTTGCTGATCGGGTTACCTGAAAATCTATTACTTCTAAAGTCAGCTGTGTTCCAGTGTTTAGAGCTCTGTTTATTTTTCAGCTAAACCTGTTTTTTATGTTGTTTTCAGATTACAAAATCCTGTTGCAAACAGAATCAAAACAAAGGAAGTATTCAGGCATGCGCCACAGTTGTGTTAATTGCTGTCAGAGCTTCTCTGGACAGATAAAAAACTGGCAGCAGCATAGTACTTACAACATTGAAAAAACACCAGAGGTAGTCATTTTACACTTCTGAAAAAACAGGTTTGAAAGCAAAGGTGCTTTGTGATGGGAGAGGAAAACAAAATTGCTTTTAAGTGTTTGGGTGGAGGAGGCCATCCAACAACAACTGAAGAGAACAAGGCGGATTTTTGATGCAGTATGAAAAATACTGAGTGCAGAAGGAATCAAAAGAAACACTACAAAATGCTAACTCAAAATCAAAGAACCCGAGAGAGGCCTGTGAATGTAATTGTCGCAACAGTGCAGGGTGTTTTATGATTATTTTTGCAGCTATCGACACAATAGCTAACACAAAAATTCTGGCCATTTGAGTCTGCTTTACTGCAACACATACAAGTCCATTGTATGAACATTGTATCACTTCATCAAGGCAGGAATATAATACACAACAACAATTTTACTATATTTTATCTTCAGAATAAAATAGGACCAATCTCGGGGGCCATTTTAGTTTAGAAAGAAGAATGGCACAAGTTAGAGAACTTACTCGGATGTTCAGAGCAGAGGTTTTCTCAAATATCATATTAAAAATGTGTTTGAAACGCCTGCCAAAGCAGCTTAAAAATCTAAACAATAGAAAACAATGCAGTGACAAAAGTAACTTTGGACGAATTGAGCACGACATCAATCTACATAAGATACCGATGCAGAATTGTGTTGTATATTTAAATAAATAAATAAATAAATAAATAAATAAATAAATAAATAAATAAATAAATGGGGAAAATAAACATGTAACAAATGATAATCTGGGCCAGCTTCAGAGCAAAGCTTTGGCTTCAGTGAAGGGTTAATTTTGTAATGACAGAAATGGACCGACTTATTAAATATATGTAAACAACATTCATCTCTTATACATAATACATAGACAATATGAGACTACAATACAATGTGACCTGGGGAGTTAATCTACACAATATCACGACAAGTTGCTTAGTCAATGAGAGATTTCAGAATAAATTAACATAAGAATTTCCCCTGAGGACAATTCTAATCAGAGTATACTATCGTTTTCTGCTCCTGCTTAATGAATCATACGAATTATAGTCATATTATAAATGGCAAGTCTTTGCAGGGCTATTAGTTTGTTTCTTTAGGGGTCTAATAGAAGACATGCTTCATTTAGGGCCCTGTAGTGTCCCGCAGCAACACGGAATGAATTGCATTATTTCCAACAGCTGCCATTTTCCAATGATCTTATCAGAAGTGCACTAACATAATGTGGCAGAGGAAGTTATTATTCTAGACCAGCCGTCTCACTCGCACTCCATAATAGCATTCATCTTTCTGAGCAGGTCTTTCACTTCCAGCTCTCCATCCTCCTCGCACATTTCCCACACATTCTTTCTTAATTACAAAAGATGGATTCCATCAGTAGATACATTCCTGGTCAAGATTTATATTCACTGGGAGTTTGCCTTTAACTTTCATTTTGATGCTAATGCCTTGTGCTTTATTAACTCCCCGGCGTGTAAACCCAGCATGCGGGATGTGCGACTGCCTGAATGCAATAACGCCTCATTCAATGCATTGATTAAATTTCGGTGCATCTAAAAGAGGTGTCCGCAGAGATTTCTCTGGATGGGACAAATATTCTTTCATCCTTTTACTGGCTCCAAGATTACTATTTTTTACTACTTCTTATTGAAGAGCTGTGTTTTTTCAATCTTTTTAAAAAGGAGGGGTGGGGGGAGGGTTGCTCTGCCCCCAATTTGTAAGTCAAGAGCTTGATCTGGCAGGTAGTCTAAAAGTGTGTGAAACAAGCACTTCTCAAGTGCACCTTTTTCCAGGCATCATATAGGCCTAATCATGCAGCACTTATCACCTGCTTTGCCCTTCACACTTGTTTGTCATCAGAAAGCAGCAGACAGTTTCATGCTTCCATCTTCACGGCTATTACAGTCATAGTCAAAGTCTTATTGACATGCCGAGCCAGCGCCACGGCTAATTTATTATTTTTCCCTGAATATATCAATGGCTGGGCCATCACAGGCACCTTGCGAGCAGTAATTCACATTCTTATTGAGGAAATTCATTGTGTTTTGTTGCTGGGAATTAAGTATACCACCCATCATACAAAACAAAGTCCTTCTGAAGACCTTTATCTCCTTGTGAAACAGTGATATATGACATTCATAATTGAAAGTTTAGTATAAGTGCAACTTCTTTTTTTAAGCAACCAAATTATCTATGATTGTCAAACATTGTTTTTGGTCACTGTAAAGGTTTTTCTGGATTATTTGTATAATCTCACGGTATAAATCATTGAATTTATTTCAGTTTTTCTGTCCTTAACCTAGAAAAGACATCAAGGCAGCAGTGTATATGGGGAGTTTATCTCACCCATCTATTACAGTTCGGCTATATATGGTGCTATACAGTCTCTTTAGTAGATGGGAAAAGTAGAGAGTTGTGCACAAAAAGCTATACTGGCTTTGTCAAATCAAATATTAACACAAAACTGCCAATCAAAATATTTCTGGGTTGACTGTACTCCAAGCATGTTAATATTGAATTAACATTTAAAAAATGGCTAATTGCTTTAGATGCCAATATTCTTGACTGATTGAATATGTGCTTCAACAATAGAATTGCACTCTTCAGTCCCTTTCTTCAACATCAGCTGAAGACTTCAGCCATTATTCATAAATATGTGCAAAACATTTGTTAATAGGCTGAGCCAATGCATTATTCAAAAATGACTCAGGAACAGTTTATTATAGACTGCTATCAAAGTGTTACTTGTTTTATTTCTGTAAGGTTCGCTTCCCCTTGATGTGTACCGACAGAAACATTACAGCACACAAAGCCGCAAAAGGAAAAAATAACCAAAACAAAACAAAGAAAACCCTCCATAGCAGAGACTGGGTGTCTGAAAAGACCCCCTCACATCATGCCAATCAAACTGCTGAGCATTTCAACCAAAAGCAGGGTGGCTGATCCGACCCGACTTGCACATACCACCACTGCAATGGAGAAGCCTCTCATTGCATGTCGAGGGTAAACAAACTTCACTCCTCTCTGTTGTTTGTGGTTTAAGCAGCTACTTACAACATGAACGCAAGGACCTGCCATCTGATTACTTCAATAATACATGAGAAGTCTAATGAACATATTCAGAAAGTGGCACGTCACCGTCTGTGCAGCGCTGAGCGTTGATTAAAGTTTGCCTGTTTGGCATTTGAATAATGAACAAACACTGTGAAGAAATGGCAGCCATTAACCTTTCAAAGAGCCCCTCTTATTCTAAACCCCCGTGTATCAGGACGTTCCGATTCCTGATTCCTATTTTCCACTACATTACCCCTCTAGAAAGCTTCCAGTGGTGGGCCTGTCAACAGAAAGGTATGCCGATGTACACTGGGGCCACCCAACAAGTTGACATACTTAAGATATTGATGCCCTGCATTTTTAGAGGAGCACACTTTCATGCCGATAGCTAATATAACTTTGTTTGCCTTGTAAATTCTGTTCAATGGCCCTTTTGAACACTCACTTTATAACTGATTTATAACTGAACACATTTATTGGTATCTAGAGATTTCATCCCAAAGTAACAGAGCATAATTCAAATGACCCTATTTGATTCTGTGACATACTGTCGTTGTTCTGTTGCTTTCTATCTATTTATGTCGTGTTGTATTTGTGTTCTTTCCCTGTAGTTAGAAATCAGTAGCCCGCTGAGCTTGAATCCTGTTTGCGCAGCCTTCATGACATTTCTACAGTTAACATGCTGCTATCGGCACGGTTAAAAACAACTTCACGAGGTTTCCTTTCACAGGCAGAGAAGCTGTGGTAACACCTGACTCAATAGCCTCCTGCACGTGGTTTTCTCAGTCATAAGGTGGCAAAAAAAAGGGCGGCCAACTGTGCTTCCAAACTTCTGCTTCTTTTTGAAAGAGTTTGCTTTGTGTTTTCCTGGCACAACATTTCAATACATTTCTGAAAGGTTCTAAATGGGAGGCATTTACTGTGTCTTCCAGGAAATGCTACTGCAGCTCATTAAAATAAGCTTTTCAAGAAGTAAAATCGAAGCATTTTTTTTGTCATCTATCAGAACAGCAGGCATTATTTTGCCAACTCCTCCCAGCAATCACAGTAGCAATTAAAGCAAGATTTAAATGAACAAATATGAGTTTTAAATGGCTGCGCGAAAAGCCAGACATCTTAAAAACTTTGAATCAATACGGCAGCTACAATCCTCTCTGTTAAATGCAGCTTGTACAATGATTTGTGGGGACTTCTGAACAATAAAAGCTGATGGAAGAAGAGAGCACACGCACCACTTTTGCAAAGACTCCGAGCACCCATTACTTAGTTTGTTGTGATACGTCTTTTAACAGTATATATACAGTCGTGCATTGGCAGCAGACTGTAGCAGTGACTCAAGAGCGTTCAAAAGCATCAAGTAAACATTTGTCTTAATTACCCAGAGCACAGCATTAGCATTTATTAAGCTGGAGTGCTTCCACTGGACATATAAAGGAAGATATGCAGTTTGATGAGTTTAATTTTGGCCCATTCAAGTGAAGGGTTGCTGGATTAGAACAGATGACAGTGACACTACAGTATGCTAACAGATCATGACACAAAGAAGCACAAAGTAACAGCTTTGTGCTATTTGAATGCAACTGAACAGAAATGTAAAAGGCTTCTTGTGAGGCTGCCAAAAAAAGTAATAAATAAATAAAAGGAGTAAATCTGTCAGTTTCCGTGCTAATGTTCGGCATATGGTTCCAAGAAGTAAGTGTGACTACACCAAAAAGGTGCAAAACGTCTCTACACAACTGCATATGTCACCATCTGTGGATATTTTTGTTAAAAAGACAAAAATTTTGAAGTCTGTTTTAATGGACATAAAAAATTCTTTAGAAAAATGTAGGTCATACCATTAAGTTAGAATATATACTGCAAAGTCACTGAAAATCTGACAATTTGTAGATGAACTCTCAATTTCAACGATTGTTTTCATTAACATGGTTGTCAAAAAAAATGCTACTTTTTAGAAAATAAAGAAAAAAGTTAAATGAAATATGAGAAAATGTGATCCATGACGGATCACTCTTGTCAGAAGGCTTATTTTAAAATAATGGGAAGATTCTTCCAAAAGATGTGTTTAGTTTTGGACAATTTAAAGTTGGAGCTTGTGTTCAGTCTGTGCTTTTCTGGCCTAAACCAGAGGAAGTCACAAACAGCTCTTACGCCAATGATGACTTTGTAGAAAGAGTTCTGTGGAAAACACTGCTTTTAACAGCGTGCTGAACTTTGGCAATTTCTTTACTCCAGTCAATGAAACTCCCTGAGGAGAAATCATGAAAGGGGAGAAAAAGAGAAAGTGACAGCAAAACACTCTGCAAAGTGTAAAAAATAAACAGACGTGCTTCTTGTTATTGGAAAACCATGAGAAAGAGGTGCTTCTTTGAAAACAGAATCATGTGTTCAGTCATATTGAAGATAAAGTTATGATTCGATTTTGAGACAATAGTCATTCTAGATAATGAGTCATAAACCAGCTGCAGTAGATCTCACATAAAAACAATCAAAGAACTAATGACTGTTTCAATAAAATTGTTTTTTTTTTCAATTTGTTTCACATTGTAAACTAAATGAGACAAAATGATGCAAATCAATTTATTCAACTAAAAATGAAAAAAGTGAAATGTGGGGTTTATATAAATTACATTTATTTTGTTGTTTATTCTTTGATAAAAATTACTCCAAAAAAGACAAAGCAAAAAATAAGACTGTGTCACAACATATGCACTTAACAGATATAGCGGTAGCATATCTACAGTATACGTGTTCTCAAAAAACTTTAAACAATTACTGTCAGTAGTTGGGTCATTGATCATGAGTTTATATATAGCACAAACAGTAATTTAAGATAGCTCTCAAGTTAAACAGAGAACAAATTACACTAATGGTTGGACAGACACTTGCTAGAAACGCTTGTTGTGCATCCTTCCTTTTAAGTATCTTCTGCTTTTTTTAACCACATGGATTAGTGGCGTATGTTTGCATCATACTAACGAGCTCAGACAGATCAAAACAGCTGCTCATTTGCCGCAGACACACTGTGCTTCTAGGTTAGCTGATGAACAATGTCACATAGTAGCTTGTCTGTAGCATAAATGTGCACGCCTGAGACACAGGAGCTATATTTAACATCTGCATGCCGCAGCATTCATCCACAGTAATCCCATTTAGTTTCTCTTCATTCAGTGTCGATGAGTCACACTATGTTATCACTCTGGAACAAAGAATTTACTGTAAGACCAAATCTGGTGGTATTCGTGGGCAATAATTTCAGCCTCATTACATCTTATTTTCCATATCATATTCAGATCACATGACAAAATCAGGATTTAAAAAAATACTACAAAAACACTTCAAAGAATTGTAGATTTCTTCAGGTTTTGGTGCTACTCTACCAGTTACACCTGGCAAATTGTTGCAGTATGCATAATGATACTGTTGCACAAATATAAATGGCTCTCTCAAATCTTGTAAATATTGTACTTGTGTATTTGTTTGTGTTTCTAGTTTGTTTCTGTACAATTACAGCTATTAACTGCGTACAAACCCACAAGAAAGCGTTTTGAATATTTGTATTCTTTGCTTTGTCCAATCTTTATAAAATGCAAATGCACTGTGCTGTAATTGGGCTGTAAATCTATTCATAGACTGCAGCTCCTTATTATGTTGTTGTTCATGATCTAACCCTGCAACAAATATTATCAGGTGAACATTTTCAAGCATATGTTCATGTAGAAAATGAAGGACAAGTATCTACTAGCAACAGTGGGGATTGTAGGTTTGATTAGACAGTTCATAAGGCACCACTTTATAGTTGAATACAAATTATACAAAATGTCACAGGCAAACATTGAAAAGCGAGACTTTAATTTGCTATTAGAAGGATAGCAAAGGTCAAAAACAGATAATGCTGGATCTCAAAGCCATTGACCTTATTTGACACTTACAAAGTCAAAGAGATTTGTGTTTCTACTGCTGTAGGTAGGGTCACAAATTTCTGTGTGACTAACTGGAGTTTTACTCAACATTTTTATTTAAATTGCCACAGTTGCAGTGGTTACAGGCAAAATGCCCAAGAGTAGACTTTGCATTGGGGAAAAAAACGCATAATGCAATAAAGCAGCACTCTGGACTGTTGCTAAAGACTTATCACATGGAGAGACAGACAAGTGAATTGAAGCAAAAAAACAACGATTCTGGCAAAATCACATTCAGTAGCCGCTGGAGTTTGAAACGAGTGCTCAGGTTCCCAAACTGAGGTCAGCCTCCTCTTTAGATGTCTCGCAGGATTACAAAGGCTCGGAAAGAACTTATGCTCTGAATTTGGTGAAACTGGATGTTGCCTATGTTTGAAAAAGAATAAATAAATGAAATAAGACACTTTCTGGAAAGCCTGGCAAGCTGCCGATTGCTCTTACTTTGAAGCATCCTGCTTTATCAGAGAGAGTTTGGCCAAACTGCTCACATTTGGCTTGACTAAGCAGAGACAATGAGAAGGCTGCAGTTAATCATCGAAGGCAAACTGGGAACGAAATGATCTTCAACAGACATTCACCACTATGCTTCAGCATGTCTCTATGTTGTTTGAAGAAAAAAAAAGGGAAAAAAACACTCAGTGCAGTGATGCAGAGACAAAAACATTTAACTTAAGTGAAAAGGACAAAGAAAATAACCGAGCAATTTTTTTTTCAGCCGATAAAACAAATATAGCATTAGCACATCATACAAGATCATTATTTGCAAATCTGTGAGATTTCAGTTATGAGAATGTCCAGAAAATAGGCCAAGAGAACAAATGTCTTTCCCTGTATTTTGGCTGAGAATATGAACTCTTGGTTCTCTTGCTGATTTTTGGTCTGAATTCCCCCCTGATTCGTTCACATGCCTTCGGCACTGTCTGATAACACTCCCATTGTTTGATAGCATTGGAATGCGCACACAAACACACACGCAAACACACACGGATGCATTTGGGCATGCAGTCGCAAACACACACTGCTGCTGTAGGAGGGGGACAAGTGTCAGCTGGAGGCACAGAAAGATAGGCCGCCCCCGCTACACAGTTAATCTTAATGAAAAACGAGGCTGCCTCCAGACTGGGTACTTTGGCTGACATCCATTGATGTTCTTTCCTCAATGTATTTTTTTTATTTTTATATATCTACTTTGATACTTTATATTGCACCGCAAAGCTTAAATTATAAAAGAAAATTAATGGTGGAAGCATGCGTCACTATTTCATTCAATTGTGTATAGTAAGTCTGATACAGTGTGTACCGATAACATCTTTGAATTAGGTATGTGCTCACTAATGACTGAAATGATTTTTTTATATACTGTATGTAAAGGTTTGTCTTCACCAACAATCAAATTTTAGTTTGATGAAACAGACAAAAGTATCAAAAATATTAAGTGGCAACAACAAGCTTGCTACTTTGCATGGTAAATGACTTATTTGCCTAAATATAGCAAAACAGTTGCACGCAATTACTTTTAACTGCCTACCTGACTTATTGCTTCAGCACTTGAGTATTTCACATTATAAACAATTACGCCACAGTACGGTATACCTCATTGCAGAAAACTTGATAATTTTTATTGTGCATTTCTGTTTATTCGCCTTAAATGTTGACGTCGTGAGTGTTTTGAGGATTTAATTGCTATGAATATTAATGTGGATTACTTCAGCGTTGTTCAAAACCAACTGTTCTGGCTGTTGTTCTCCGATAAAGAAAATATTTAATGGAGCTACAGTTTGTTGTTTTTTTTTTTTTTAAAGTGAATTGAAAATGGCCTGCATGGTGGCACTCTCGCCTCACAGCGTGAAGGTCCTGGGTTTGAAACCCAGGTGGGGCCTCTCTGTATGGAGTTTGCATGTTTCCTTCTACTGTCCAAAAAACATGAAGAAGGTCAACTGTTGATTTTAAAATGTCCATAGATGTGAATGTGTGTGGTTTTTTGTCTCTGTGTGTTCGCCCTGCGATGGAATAATGCCCAGTCCAGGGCGTACCCTGCCTTTACTTGATGTCTGCTGGGATTGGCTCAAGCTTCTATGTGACCCTTAAATGGAACAAGCTCCATAGTAAATGAGTGAGTGAATTAAGAAAAATTAAAAATTAAGGATAGAAATGAACTATTTGCTCCAGGTTCCTTCTTTGAAACTGCTATAGCCCTGCTTAATTTACTGTAGTGTATGAAACTAAACTTAGTTGAGTTGCATTTAATTAACAGTGTATTGTTTGTTTATTGTTTATTCCAATTGACTTAAATCAAGTCATATTAGCTGAAAACATCTGGTAAAGCCAATATAAAAAATAAATATAACAAACCAACACCTCTAATAAAAAAAGAAGGGTTTCATCACGCGCTGTTCATCTCTCTCATGTTCCAAACAACAGACTTTCGGAAGTGAATCATAAAGTAGGTTTATGTAGCCATTAATAAATGTAGTAACCACAAAGGTTGCATTATGATGACCTTGTAAGTCAGGAATAACAGCTGGAGATCAGTGATCACTGTTGTGGGAGCTCATGCAATAAATTATTCTTACAAATAACGTCAAAAAGTTCTTCCTCTGCAAAGAAATCCATCATACATTTCACTTCCAGTTTAAAAAAAAAAGATAATAAACAGCCGACCCAGAGGATATTTACCAGTGCGGCGAGAGTGCAACGCAGGCTGAATTGGTTTGCACTCTTACTGTAAACAACTGCCTGGAGCCGAGGCTTGACCTCTTGCGCCTGTCAAATGTTGAACTTGGTGCTGTGACTTCCAATTTACTCGTCTCATTGTTGCAGCAGTGGGGGGCAGGCATTGTCATAACTGGTCTGCAGCCAGACATGGAGCACAGCAAAAGTGTCTTGTCCCTCCAGGAAGTAGCACTGGCATGTTTTTCTTTTTTTTTTCTTTCTCCATCTCTTTCATATTTTTCTGGGTGTGATGTTGAACTTAACTGTGCATCAATATGTTAAGGGGTTTTTACTTTTCTCCACTGAATAGCTGAGGGCTTTGACACCTAATTAGGGGCGCTCATATGTTTCTTCATCATTCATTTATGTAAAATAACCACAAGTGCAGTAACAAGTTCATGGAAAAACCTCCTCAAATCACATAAAAGTTATTTCCTGCCTAATTCAGCTATAACAATGCAAAAAATAATTCTGATGGCTCAGCACCTAAATTAGACTAAATTTAACCTCAATAAGTCATTTTTTTCTCCCATTTGGCCACCATTCACTTCTTTGGCTGCCCATTATGTGGGACTGGGACATAATAGGAAAACAAGAGCTGAGAGCAGTATTTCTTTTGAGGGAGACTTGATTGAATGCTGTGAAGCAGAACAACAGAACACATGACATATGTGAATTGAGTCCTTTTTATTACAAGCCGAAAAGTAAGTGTCGAGACTATGTTATCGACATACGAAGTGGTTGAGCTTCCTAAGAACTAGATAAAACCCTGTGCAGTAATTCATGTCCAAGGGGATGATTTAAATGGTGGCCCAACAGGGGATATACTTTCATCTGCAGCTGATTAGTCCTATGCAGTTTCTTTTGTGTCAGCATATATAGAGAGAGGAAACAAGAGGCAATCTACAGGCGAGTATACACACACACACACACACACACACACACACACACACACACACACACACACACACACACACACACACACACACA
>JAUESF010000008.1:6872001-6891224 GCA_032274765.1 Malacoctenus tetranemus
GCACGCACGCACGCACATCTATGCTCACATAAAATACACGGTTACTCATTGAAGCTATTAAAAAAAACTGAATGCATATTTAAATGTGATTCCTGCCTTTGTAAACTTTATATTCAGGGATGAAGTAGAAAACACTTTTTTGGGAGACTGAACTGAATAACTTCTCATATGGCTGATGTGTTCTGCCGAAAAACGCTACGTGCATGATTGGATTGGCCTAATGCCTTTGACCTTGCCTCGCTGATCAAACATGTAGGTCAAAATGGCAGGAATGGAAGCAAATGCTCTCCATCTCATTCCCAGTACTTTTTAATTAAAGTAAGCAGCAGGCTGCATAGAGTGAAACCTCACCCACCGCACTCTGTCCATGTGTCCTGCTCTTGACTTTGTCCGAGTATATTTCAGCATATGCTGTGGGCAGGATCCATTTGCTGTCATCGTTTCAGTGTTGGACCCAAAGACCCACGTATTTGAGATAATTAGGCATTGTTGGGTGCGATTCAGGCTCTGACCATCAGTCATGGCAGTTTTGTCCAACCGCTGGGAGATTTTTAGTGCCAGTAATCCTCCTCTTTTTTCCTAACACAGTTGCTTTGGCATTTGCCCCCAGATTAGCACTGATGTCAATAATGATCACACTGTGCAGAAAAAGCATCCATGATAGTCCAGCCAAGTCTTTAGTACAACCATGTTTAGCATGTCTCAAAGGATGGAAGCAATCTATATTTGGAAATAACAATGAACACACGTCTGCTAACAACTAAGTTAATGTTATGAAAAGTTTAAAACAGTTACCAAATGAAAAAGTAAAGAAAAGCTTGATTAAAATTTAGCATTAAAATTGCATCAAAGATCTTTTTTTCACTAAAATCCAGCCAAACGGACATTTGTGCGACAAGTCCTTGTGCTGGCTTTATTCAAAATCCTTATCATTTATAGATGTGGCAGGAGGTGAAAGGGAACGGCAGCAGATTCCCACATTAATTGGGTCATACCTGAAGTGCGGAGAAGGAATTTGTGGTGAAATCCCATACTCCAGAGAGTGTGTGCTAAGTTCAGATAAGCCTCCACTGCATGGATTCTCCATCTTATCTCGAGCCAGCAATACGGCTGTGAGATTGAATAATCTGGGGAAGGTTGAGGAGCAATAGTTCAGGCATCCATGGGCTCTTAAAAGCAATTTGACAATGCTTCCACACTCTAATAAGTGTGGCAGCCCACCTGTCAGCGGAGAATGCCAAAATAAGAAGCTTCTCCTCCACATCCTCACACTTGCAGGTATATGAAACAAAAAGGGACGCAAATATGTTTATATCTCAAATTTGGCACATTTTTGTGGTGAACACATGAATCATCTTTTAAACAGTTTTATTTGCAACTTCGTCACATTATAGCCTAAAAGCTACATATGCCCTCTGTACATGAGCTGTTTAGGGTCTCAGAGCTTAATTGGACACGCAAATTGTAAAAAATGGCAGAGCAGGATCTTTATAGATTCAAACTGTCCTCTTGTCGCTCATTGAAGTGTACAATCTGGCACTTCAAGAAAGGAGGCGGATTAAATAGAAAAAAAATTGAGACTGTACTCTTTTTTTTTTTTTTTTTTTTTTTTTTAAATGTAAAGATTAGAGATTGTCGGAGAGTAAGAGGCTATGAAGTGTGAGCGAAGGAGCGGAAATTGAACCTCGCTGCCACAGCACCAGTCAATCAGATAAATAACGGTATAATCGAGTTTTGCCTCTCACATGCATAATTCATCCTACATTTAGCTTTATAACACTTTTTTTCCTCTTCCCCTTTAAGTGTGACTTTACTGCTTAGGACAAATTGTTGTGGATTTAAGAACATGATGGGAATTAATTTTCCTTCTGTCAACCGTGCTACAGGTTTTAGCCCAGAGGAATATCACAGCGGTCCTGTGAAAGACAGAGAGAGGAATTTCTTCTGCACAGATCACCTTTTCATCCTCCCTTTCAACGGGAATTGCGTCGATACTTCACATGGTTAAATGGATTACTCTTCACAAGGATCAAGATCATAAATGCATTATTCTAAGACAAAGCCTTTCCTCACATGCTAAGAATTACATTACAGTTTAGGTACAATCAGCATTATCAAACTTTTTTTTTTTACCTGGGAGTGCCTTGGGAATAACACGTCACCGACTCCACCGTTTTTGTGTGCTAGTTCAACTTACAGTTGCCGCACAGTATTTCACTTTCAGCCTTTGCATTCTTTACACTCCTGATAACAAATGATTATTTTTAAGACGTCCCAATGCTGATGGATGGCACATCACAAACCAGCCAGATACTATTGATATATTGAGCCAGTGGGAGGTGCAGGAGAGTCACCTGGGTGGAGAAAAATAGAGTGTTTTCTTCTGGCTCCGCAGTCCTTGGCAGGTGTAGAGGCAGCTCACTCACAACTCCACGGACCGCCTGCTGCCAAATCTGATTTAGTGCAGGGAAATATTTTCTCCCTGAGACCCTGCCTTCGGTTTAGAAGGCCAGGCCACATGTTGTGAAACGAAGTAGGCCGCCAAACTAAACGGGTTGTCATTTGCCCACACTGCGTAGCTATTGATTTACTGCTCCTTGCTGCTGGTTTCCTGGAGGGGACTGCGAGCTCTAGAAAAAAAATGCCTGCATGCTCCATCAAAAGAAAGGTTCCTACAGGCCAGACCTCCCATAAGGCTCAACCGCCAGCATTTGGCACCATCAGGGGTCGAATAACTGATCAGCTAATACACAAGTGAAGACATTAATTGAACATGTGGATGAGAAATGCCTCTGTGGCTATTGTTTGCTGTAATACACTAAGTTAAAAGACCACATTGATACATTTAGGGTCAGCAGTCTTTTTCCTGTATCAACTTGGCCGGGAAGCAACTTTTGCTGGAATCCCTTTGATGTACCAGTGTCCGGACAGCTTTTAAGAAATTACATTGAATTTACAAGACTTTTCGTTGAACTATTCAAGATAGTTCCCAATTTAATTAAATTATTCTGTTTTAGTCACTGCAGACAATTGTGTCTTTGGCGTTCAAACTGCTCTATTTGAGTGAGAATCAGCCAAAATGCCTCTGCTAAGAGACCGGTATACATCCCCAAACAGAAGAAGTGTCTCAGCAAAATAAAAAAATAGCATGACCATTGAAGGAACACTTCACAAACTCCTCTCCAGTCTAGACTTTCTTGCAGTGTGGTGATAGTGGCAACAACCGAGCCACATTCATTTAAAGTATAGAGCTTTGATCTAATCTTGCTCAGACATTGCCGTGATTTGAGCAGCCAATAGCAAACAAAGTACAATGGGCATTAATAGATCCCAACCAGATCTCATTCACTGACATTCCAGCTTGAAACTAGTGATAAAAATCGCATTGAAATGGGTGGGTTTCTTTTTTTTTACTTCATCCACACATATCTGCAGGAGCCTCATATGTGGGAGTCCCTGATTCACTGCTCTAACTTGACATTTCACAGAGAGATAAACAAATGCAAATGCTCATTTTTTTCTGTGCACTTTCACAGAAAACTTCACATCTTGCTTCAGGTATAATTAGTTAAAAACTGTGAGGCAAAAGATGCGCAGCACGCGATGCATGAAATTTAAATGACAGTGTCCTTTTAAGTTGTTTTCCAACCAGGTAACCTTTTTTATTTGCACTCATGTAAACAAGTGTTTTTTCAAACAGCAGCAGTTTTGGGTTTTTTTAATCCTCTTGCTGAAACACTACGTCATGTCCAGAAAATCTGGCCCTAAATCTGGTCCCAAAAAAAAACCCCAAATACTTCCAACAAATTTTGTGCTGTGTGGCTTTAAAACAAGCAAATTGAGATACTGTTGCACTTCAATTATTCCAAAACAAGATCATAAGGCAACATTAATACAATCTATGTGTGTGATTAGTGCTGGTGGTCGAGGTGCAGACTGGCTGCACACTGCATATGATCAACCCTATTACATGCTGCCAGAGCTGGTTATGGAAATAGACTTATAACAGTGTTACCTGATGTTGCTGCCCACTGAGACAGAGGGGAAATCACATTCATTTACCAGCCTCCAATTAGTGCTGGGCCCGCATCATCATCAATTCACATACTAATTGTCCCGTGTGGCTTGCACGGTATCCCGCCATCTGTGCCGGCCTTCTAAATCTTGGGCTGGTAGTTATTTTTAGAGTTCACAGAAAAGCTTAAGGAAGACAGTTGCACATGTACATATTGCCTTAATATGAATCAACCTATTAAGACCTGGGGAAAAATAGCACAGATGTTTTTAAGACCATGAAATTTCTCGGTTGGTTCTCCCTCAAAAGTTTAAGACAACTTTTGGGAATTTTGGAAAATCATATGAGCTGTAGGGGTGGAAAAATAGATTGATTCTAGGATGAATGGATGAACAAACAGTCTGCTCAGACATTAATTTTGTAACATAACATCAACAGAGCATTTCAAATCAGGCTTCGATTAAAACAGTCTTCAAATGAGTACACAGTTTTTGTTGTTTTTTTAACCGTAAGCCACACATTACCTTTCTTTTTCACACTCTACATAGCAGATGGTAACTTGACAATATGAATATCAATATAAGGAGTGTGTGTGGCCTCACAGTGCGCTGTATTGAATAAAATAGGGTTTTCTTCATCATAAAAGACCAGCAAACAAAGTTTGCAGGCTCTAAAAGAAAATCAAAGAGCAAGCCTTTCTCTGTTTCAGTCGTTTTTGTGATCAAAAATCAAACAACACAAACTCCATCACAGCAAAGGTCAATTTTTCAACCAACTGTAGCCTCAGCAGACCAGAACATAAAGCCACCAGACACAAGTTGACTTTCAATCTCTAAAGTGTTTCTAAGAGCAGGGAAGACAAAAAAACAACCACAAACGGAGGCAGGAACAAACAGGAGAGTGAAAACTAAAAGACCAAATGACAACAATTCATCAAAACTTGGTCAGTTTGAATGAGAAAACATTCAATTTAGCCCAAGTCCAAAGGTTCTTTAAGGTTGGGTTGGGTATTTTTTTTCAAATTCCTTCATTGAACTTACCCTAGTGTAAACGTGAGTTAATGGCTTTCTGGATATTTGTCTGGCTAAGAATGAATTTTCTGAGAGAACAGTTGGTGGATAAAAAAAGTCCAATTAGGAGCCAGACAACAATTTCACTGAACTGCATGAGATGGCAGTGTAGCCTTAACAGCTGCAGTGGGAAAGCGGCAACAAGAAAAGGTAACTGTGAAACTCCGTAGATGCTCACAACTAATTTTAGATGAGATCTTAAAGTGAGACTAAAGGGTTTGTGTGCAGCCAGGAAATCAGACTCTGTAAGTTTTATACAGGCCACACTGTCTACCGGTCAAAAAGAAAAGTCAGGGTCTTTCCAACATGAAGTTTGGGTGAACTGCGATACACAACCAAAGGGTCTCTGTTGTGAACTAAAAACAGTTACAGAAAAATGCTGCAGATATGTGGGTTTTTTTTTTAACAGATCCTAAAGAGTTACACTGACAATTGATCATCAGATTCATCATCTTCAACACAATTTTGACTGTACATTGGTTTTTATAATCAATCATGTTGACAAGCATTTAACATTTTACAAGGAAAGGCTTTCACTGTGCAGTCTTAAACATTTTATGAGGTTCAACCAATGCCAGAGTGTGGAGAGCTCCCAATGAGTACAGCTTGAGTGCATAAATACAAGTAGCTGATGCGAAATCGGCATACAGTATAACCATAAACTGCAATTTTCTGTCATGCTGAAATATAAAAAGGTCAATTTTGCAGCCAGCTAGGATGCTTTTCAATTTTAGATGATTAAATTCAAGATGGCTGCCACTTTTCTCCTCTGCTCAGAGGCCTGATGCAATCTATCAAAAATCACCAAAATATGGGGCCATCCAGCTGGAATCAAATCA
Source organism: Malacoctenus tetranemus (assembly GCA_032274765.1). Lineage (NCBI taxonomy): Eukaryota > Metazoa > Chordata > Actinopteri > Blenniiformes > Labrisomidae > Malacoctenus > Malacoctenus tetranemus. The sequence goes on from JAUESF010000008.1 coordinate 6,877,926, forward strand.
TCGCTGCATGCAATGCATTGATGGAATCTCAGCCTTTTTGAAAGTTCGACAATGTGGCGTTTTGTGATCAAGGACAAGGTTCTGGGAGCACTGTTTATTTTGTAACAGAGCAGGTCTGAGCCCAGACAGATTTTTTTTTCATTTGTTATTTCTACTATTTTGTGAGCTATTTGAATCAAGATGTCAACGTCCACCAAAAAGCAGAGGTACTGTCACAGATCACAAAGTCCTTTAACTTCATGTAAAGCTTAAACATGGAGATACAGAATCCAGGCAGAAAACATCCAAAAAACTGTTTGTGTTTACCTAAGAAGATGAAACGTGCCGACAGAGATTTAATTTTAAGCATCAAGCAGCTGAGACCTCAAACTTTGGAATCTCAACAGAATGGCCTGTAAGGTGGTACAGATCTTCAGTGGGGAAAATAATTCATAAAGAGAGAAACTAAAAATATGCATCTGAAAGTAACTGGATGTTTATCTCTATTTGTTTTAGACCTTAATATTTTTACTTTAGTTAACTTTACAGTATGGATGATTTTTGTCTTACATAGTCAAGGGCGGTGTTGTTGGTTTAGGTGAATGATGAGTAAATGTAAATGGCACACTACTCAAACATTTAAAAAAAGTATGTTCTTCTGTTTGCTTCTTTTGAATCATTAAGAGTATCAATTTGAAATGTGTCTCGTGAATTCATCAATGCCGATCTCATATTACTGTGCATTTCCATGGAAGGAACAAACAAATAAATAAATAAACTGAAGGCGGAACAGATTGAAATGAAGCTGCATCCGGTCCCAAAGGTGCCATCAACTTTCTCCTGCAGTTCTCCTCGCCCCAGTGTTTTACGGAGCTGATTTTGAGGAGTGTATGCCCAAGCCCGTGTGTATGTTCCAAGATGTCGGCAGTCAAGTGTGTTTTCTGATAACACATTTCGACCTGGCACTGAGTCCGATCACGCAACCCCATCTAATCCCTTGGCTGGCTGCAAAGTAAAATGATTCAATACTTCCAATAAGCTTTTCTCTTTCTTTTCATTTCTTTCATTTGAAGCTGGTTGTGTACTGCCATCTTGGGTCAGTCAACCCCATTTCAAGTAGCTCCCCTTCAATCTATACTGCGAATTTCCTCTGCGGTTTCTCTTTTCAAAAAGTCAGGGACCCTGGGCATTAGGGTTTCACAAAAACACAAAAGAGAATAAATCCATCACGATATCGCAGTTCATTGTGTCAAAGAGGATTATTTACAATAATACTGAGGCATTGTTAGATCTGGATTGTTGTTTCAAGATACTGGCCTCTGTGTCACGAGACGGGATTAGTTCACTTTGCAGAGCTTCCGACAAGGAGTCCAGAAACATTCAAATACTACCCGATTCATCAGGTTTAGGCAAGTGCAATGCATTATTAAATTCATAATGAAACACGGAGGAGATCTCTCACTTTCCCAGTACATGGCTTTGAACCATGAACATTAGTGAGAAGGGACAGACAATAAAACCAGACATTAAAAATGTCATCTTCCACTCAGGCTCTACAGACAAGCATTAAACCAATAAGCACAAATGTCTGAAGGATAATGCTCACATTAGGGCTTGATTCATTCACTGTCCCTATTCATAGCTCTCTGTGAAATAGCAAAGTGAATATTACTTGTGTGTGCATTACATCCTGCTCCAATGGAATCCTTTCTCCTGGGAGCAAATGCAAAGCATAGATCACCACAACAAAAAGCTTATAGGAAAGTCCCTGATTAGCCTCATGATTATCCTCTATTCACATCAAAGCGATTAGTCCTCCAACATGAATGGCACTATTAACCTTGGTGCATTTGCGAATCATTTCCAGGATGTTGAGCTTTTTGAATATGTTATTGTGCACCATGTGAGAACGGAAGTGCAACGTAGCCATGTGGCAAGGGGTTAGCCTGGATATTATATGTATTGATTTTCTATCTGGCAAAAGTGTGGGCTGGAGACATGGTCATGCCTGTGATGTTCATCACTACTCAAAGACAATTATGGAGTGAGAACTTAAGGGTAGCAGAGGGTAATCCTTTTACTAGGCTCCCTCTGGGCTTTCTAGTAGGTTGCCTGATTCAGGATATTGACTTCAACCACTCTTGTCTGGCCCCAAAATTACCTATTGATTTACCCTTCTGACAGTTGTTAGTTGGAAACTTAATCACAGCGACCTACATTGTCATATAAAGTACATTGTTGTTCAGCACAAGCGGCTGGTTCCCCTTTTATGTCAGAGCTGCAAGTATTGCTTCTACTGTATCACAAGCATGGAAAATCAATACACGTAGCATATCAGCTCTCTTTTGCTTACAGACTCCTCCCTGTATATAGATGTTGTGTATCGATTTTTTTGAAAAAGAAAGTGGCAATATTTTTGTTTAATTTGTGATGATATCGTCCAAAGGATGCCAAACTTTTCAAATCCCTGCCGGGTAAGTCTTTCATAGTTTTCATATCAAAAGACTGCAAAAGTTGCAAGTTTTACAAATACAGATCAAGAGCAGCAAACTGCATCATGGTGAAAAATATATAGATAGAAAAAAGAAAGAACGCCCTGTGAAATTCTGTGGAAGATTGAGTCAATATTGTTCAGTGTTTAATAACAATTCCTAAAATCTTCATAGCACAAAAAAATAAGGAGGTGGGATCCATTGTTCCCCCGTGTGAACCTCAACACCACATTCAACGTTATACCACAGCTATAACAAAAAAGTTGTGAAAGCTAACTTTCTTCTGGGTTTATTGTAACCTCTAGTGGTCACATGTAATTATGATGGGAGTTTTTAGAGGTGGTCGGGTAATTGGCAGGAAAAAAAATTTTGTATAGTGAGGTCAAATAGCCCAATCACAAAACTTTCACCGAGCAGAAAACTGTGCTCATGAAAAACCCGAGGGCCAGTACTGACCTTTCACAAGTTTTCATAATGAATTTCAACAGCTATTTCAACTCAAACTCTGATCCTTTCCTGAACTGGCCGGCCCAAGTGATTTTTGCGCCCGGATTGCAGACATTTCACAAGGTTAGGCAAACATTTATCGATGCAGCTACAACTGGTAGTTACCAACATTTAAAAGGCCTATTCTTTAAGTTAGGTGTGAGGATTTATTGTTTATAGATTGTTATTCACTAGAAAAGGTGTGATGGTTTTCACTGTCATTTCTTTTCAGTGAAATTTCTTGAATTAAATATCTTGATTTAAAAATGTCCTCTGGCTTTGTCTAATAAAGACTTTGGGCATCTGTAGCTCACCATTGTGTCTTGATAAAAAGGAGAAACAGGAACTATTTAGTGATCAGTGTTTAAGCGAACGTTTCAAGGTATATGCAGTAAATGGTCATTGTGACAGCTGTGACACATGTGATTGCTACAGAAAGTTAAAATGTGCACATTACCATCCCAAGAAAAAGGTCATTTTACCCACCAGAGCATTAAAGATTCATATTGTTTTGCCATTTCATGCAGTAAGGTGTCTAAGCAAGTTATGATATGCCCAAATGTATGTTTTCTCTCTCTGCTGGATCTTGCAGCTTTTTTGTTTGTTTTGTTTTGTTTTTTTATATCCATTACCACAGGCATTAGTGGGGTAGTGTTTGCTCTCTGCACCGAAGCTTTTGTGGTGTAATAAACTGTTAATTTTTCACTCTATCTGACAGAATACCATTAAACTGTGCTATGAAGGAAGGATTGGTCATAAAACCAGGGCTTTCTTATAATAATCTGCCGCACAATTTTGGCAATAATAATTATTATACCACTGGGAGGCAAAATCGAACACAAATGTCTCTGGTGATCCCATAGGGGGGGCACCAATGATGCAGGATTTACATGATATTTTGTGAAATGAAATTAGGAGTCTCTGAAATGAGAGAAATTACCAAGAAGTCTGCACAGGAATGCATCCATTCCGAAAAATATTTTTCAGTCTCATAATTTCGATTTGCAGTTGCAAATTTACACTGAAACTAAACGTTGATGCGACATCAGGTTAGCTCGTTTCCAACATTTATCCTTATTGCAGAAAGAGGCTTTAGCCAGCCTGGGAGGTACAGAGTGAAATGAAAAGCTAGTTTAGAGATGATATCTGTCCATCTCCAACCATGGAGATTACAGCCATGACAGCTGTTGTGGCAAACGGCTTACAGCTTATAGAAGTACCTGCAAAGCGATGGCCACGATAAAATAAATTACCTGTGTGACGGCTGACGGCTTAAGAACACTGGCTCATTTCATTTTATTTTTTTCCTTTTCCTAACAGGGCCATTATCTGATTTTGTTTGGGCTAAACTGATAACGGTTTAACATTTTAAAACTAATGCATTTCTCATTTTGTACCCAATTATAAGATTATGACTCATGTTTTCAGGCAGACAATTATCCAAGCTTTTGACTAATCCTCCAGGTTACACCACAATGGACATGTCCCTTCAACTTTATGAGCAGGTTTGATTTCATATTGTCTTGTCTGACGCTCTGATGGCTGCAACAGGAGACAAGGGGCCAAATTCTTGGCTGGGCATCATAATCTCTAATGTGACCATACGGCTGTGATGGTGCACTGTGCAGTGCTCCACTCCTCGCTTTGCACACTCAGCCTGTGGAGATGAGGTTTAAAGGAAAGGCCTTATCAGTGTCCCCCAGGTCCTACACCTCCACTGGAGTCTGTATCCTCGGGGGTTAAGGCAGGGGGGGGAAGATAAAGCCCGGTAGGAGAGGGAAGAGAGATAGGTAACAGAAAAAAAAGAGTAAAGGGAAACAAGGAGTTGCAAGAGGAAGGAAACACTCAAAAATAGAAACAGACAAAAACAGAGAAGTGTTATACGAGAGTGGGAGTGAAATGGTGTCAAGACGGAAAACGAAATGCAAGTAGCACGTTTAGCACTGAGGCAATAATGAGTAGAGTAGGAAGAGTTCAGGTGCTACCATGAGCGTAGGTCAAAATGCTCAGAGCTCAGAACACAACAGCCGTACCCAATATACAGGTGTCGACAAATGTTAAGGACAGGGGTCTGCACCTGCAGCTAGGGAGCAACATGCGGTTCTTGAGCCCCTCTGTAATGGCTCTTTGTAGCTTTCACATTAATACATATTTCCATTTAATGTTAGACATTGAATGTCTGAATTTTGAGGGATAATCAGTGTTTTGGGGTTTTATATTGCTCATGTCTTTCTCTTTCCCCCTCACAAAAAATTATTCACTGTCATGATAAAAATAATGACGAGAGTATATTAAACAATATCTTTGCATCAACATTAAAAATTCATCCAGGAGGAAATTTAACACCGGAGAGCTAAAGGGAAACAGATGCCCCAGCAACAGTGTGAACAGATCTTACTGCAACACAGCAACAAAACATAGTTTATTCTGAGTACTTTTTCTTCCTCAATCCTCATCCTGCACTACCACTTTCACAGTGCACCTAAACAAGCCCAGAAAATGTAACAAACTGTGGCAAGAGAGACCTTGACCGAAAGGGCCCTCACTAAAAATCAATACTCAAGGGGTGAACTTTAATTCAAATTATAAAGACTTGGCTTTCAAGGAAATTTACTCATTTGCTACAGAGCAGAATTCCAGTTGATAATAAAGTGACACAACCTTCAGGCTCACAGAGGAAATATAAGGATACAGAAGCAACCAGGGAGTTTACCGAGTCAACACATTTGCCCATTTTCATTCTCATTCTGTGATGTCCTAAAATGTTATCATTCAAGGTAGCATTACCCCTCCACCCACCCCAAGTGCCATTGCAAGCTCAAAGTGTAAATGTGCTACAAAGCTGTAACCATTTACCAGTGACAGATTTGTTTACCCAACACATATTGCAGCTACAAGTCAGTTAATTGACTAATTCATCAACACATTTATTTTACTCATCACTAAGGTCAATGTTAGAAATGAAAAGAAAATGAAAAAAATGCTCGATACTTTCGCAGATCAAAGGAATGAACACAGTCCTGAGCTCGTGCACAGTCAGAGCAAAAAAAAAAAAATCCGGAGACCTACATGCCAACCACGGTGATGTGACAATTATAACGTGGGGAGGCTGGAACAGTGGAAAGCCCTCCAGCCTTTCGAGTGAATCAGAGGTAATATGGGTCGCTGTTGGTGCATTCTAATTTAGACAACTCTCCAGGGGCAGATTACCTAGCACAACATGCTCCCACAATGGCAAGACACATTCCTTCAAGTTAGACCTAAAAATAAAAAAGTGGCTTTATCATCTGGCGGAGGTCAAGATATCCGAGTGTCGACCACAGAGGAAGAAAATGAGAGTAGCATCAAGGTCACTTGGCTGAATAAAATTAACAGTGCATTTTATATTGAAGGGTGTTTTATTTGGATTCCATTTCATTTTGTGTTTTCAGATGAGGTGGCTAGTTTTTCCTTCAGTTTTGTCCTCAATACAGCTTACGTATGTAATGCCAATTTTCTCTAAGAAGTATTACTTTAGCTCAAACTGAGGCACTGATTTAATCCTTTTAGACACAAACATAACCCCCCTCACTCCCTTTATGGTCATCAAAAAATATTACATTTGGTTTGGTGGATGCACAAGTTCAAATAACTGAGATTCATTGAAAAGATATCTACAATTGGCAGACTGCCCCTTTAAAACCACATTAAGTTGTTTTGAATGCTATGTTCTTCCTGTTACAGTACAAGGTCTAACTGTGCTCCTGTATTTTAAAAAGTTCACAGTATTAGCCTGAACAAATCACATTTTATCTTTTAAAATTGTTAGGTTCCAATTGCAAAAGCTTGGGCCACATCCGAGAATGACCCAAAACCTCGAAAGACTGAGCAGACAGCACATAAATAATGGAGAAAACACTTGAGCAAACAACTGAGGACTACAAACCGGAGATCTGACAGCGAATGTCACAGGTTCTTGCACCAAAACCAACATGAATAGCATGAAGAAGCTTGCACCAATTTACTCTCAAAACATCCAAAAATAAAGAAAAATCACAGACTGACAAGACTGTAGTTTACAATTGGATCAAAGAAGTGAGTGAACTTAATAAAAATGAGGCCAGCCTCTGGTTAGGTAAACAGTTTATTTACTGGTATGTCTCCCTCAAGCGACAAAAGAGTGAACATTAAAGCCAACAGTCCCTGGTGGCAGACACAATTATACACAGTATTTAAAACAAAATCTCGTAAAACTACTGCCAGCAACTGCCAGAACTACAGTGAGTTCAGTTTTATTTCACGGCTGTCGAAAAATGAGTCAGACTGACACAGACAGCCTGGTTAGTCCATAAGATCAACAGAGGCAGCTACACTGTAGCCACAAATTGCCCTTCAAAGCCTAACAAGTAATAAATAACCTTGAGATTTAACTAATCGATGCAGTTCAATCTTATGAAACCAGGGAAAAAGCCCCCCTGTATTGTCTCCTTTTTTCTTTATTTCAAACAAGTTTCACAAAACAGTTGTCTCAAAACAAAGAGCTGATGACGCATTTCAGAGGCAGACCTCAGAACCTAAAGCTACACTTCAGACTATACTAAAACATCTCTGAACCGCAGTATCAACGTGTCCTTCTTGGGTCTTATGTGAAAAGTTAATCATCACTCTGTCCCATAAATATGAACTATGCCATCGTTTGAAAGATACATGATGAGATTGTAAAGTACAGAGAGAATAGTTGTGCCTTTTACTTTCCCCACACTAGATTTAAATCACTTATAAGAACACCAAATGTGAGGAAAATCACACTGAGAGTGGACTAAATGGTACTGTTTCAAGATGTTATTAAAAGGTTTTGATCTAAGTTTAAAAGCTTTTTCATTAAACCGGAGTTCTTTAAAATGCAAGGCAGCAATTTTTCATCTCACATATGTCATGTTTGGAACAATTCATTTGAAACTGCACGGGAGATTAGTATTGCAGACCCGAAAATTCCACTTTAGAGGATGTTTATATTTACCCTAGCGTTCAGAAGTATGAAGGGTTTTTCCTTTTTCCTTTTTTTTTCAAATATTGTCACATCTCATAAACAGCTAGAGGCGAAGGTGACTTTCAGAAAACTTGGCAACATCCCATAATCAAAAGCTTTCATGATGAAGCAAAGCTGCCTTTTAAAAAGAGGCTCTCAGGGCAGGAAAGACCCAATGAGGGATGTGTCCTCGACGTTGGGCGGGAACTGTTTGTTCAAACTGCCATTAGGCTACATTGTTGGGGACATATTGCGGTCATTTATTTGAAACTTGTGACAGCGTCCATTCAATTAAAGGAGATGCCTAACGTCTTGTGAAAGGAAGTGGAACAAAAAAGCACATCATGATCCAGGGCCGGCACTTACCCTCTAAAATCTCAGTGGAGTCATATTTCAGAGTATCATTTTGTGGGCGAGCAGTTGTCGTCTCTGAGGCTGTTGAAGGCATTTCCTGAAAAGGGTGACACTCCAGTAATGTCCTTTGCACTTTAAACTGCAATATTGATCGGATGCAGTTCCTTATTTGCACGCTCGCCCTAAATTAAGGTACCCTCTGCTCTTTCACAGATGAATAAGTGGAACAGTGATGTGTGGTGAAGCTTACATGCATTTATCTACATTGAGAAAAAATGTGGACCATGGTCCAGCACCACTTAAATTAAACAATGACTTAACTTTAACTTTGAGAATTGTTCTGCCCTGTTTTTTCTGCACGGTACATTAAAAACCAGCCAGACACCCACTCATACTCAAAAATAAATCTGTCCAGTTAAAGGGAGCCATTGACATCTTGCCGTCATATTCCCTTGAAATGACAAGTAGGCACCATGACACATCAAAGTGGTGCAGCAGGTGAGCCGAATCATTAGATTAGGCAGATTTATGGCTTCATGAAACTTGTTATTACCCACGGCGCGCTCCACTGATGTTTAGCCTGATGTCTTTATGAGGGGGCCGTTGTTCACCTTGCCCTGACAGACACAATGTGATGATTAGAATACAGGAGACTCTATTTGGCTCACTCCTCAAAAGTCAGACAAGTCCGTCTCGCTGTTCAGGAACAAGTTCGGTTGAGGTGAACTTTAACACAAAGACAACAGGTTTCATTTCCTAAAAGATTGTGTCAGACTCTCTGTTCTGACTATCTGTTGTGCCAAAGTCAGAAGAAAGCTTTATTGGGTGGATTGCATTAAATCTCATTCACAAATGAAACAGATCATACAGGTGTGAGGCAAAGAAAAAATAACCTCCAGAAAGAAAGTTCTTTCATGCTAAAAGTCCATTTTTGCAATGGAACTTTCTGATCAAGAGACAAAATATGTCAGAACTTCTGAATTTGCACATTGAATGGGCACTTGGGGCAAAGTGTGAAAACTTTTGACACATCAGATCACACAGTAGATTCTGTTGATTTGAAATGAGTCACAATACTTCATGTCATTCATGGACCAAAACAAATCAGGAGATTTAAATAGCCTTTATGGCCTGTTTTCAAGTTTGTATCTTTTTATTGTCAGGTATAATCTTTTTGTGCTGAATTATTAAAGAAGTTCATATTTCAATACAGGCCCTTGATACATTTGAGAATCCAATCAAATATGGCATGTCACTTTTGTGTTTTTTATTAAGAGAAATTTGAAGGTAAAACCGCCTAAACTGTGATCTCAGGCACACAAAAAATCTGCGAATCAAAGCTCCCTTTAGTTGTTTGAATGACAAGTATAAACAAACTGTATCATGACATGGTGATGGTTTTGTGGCTCTTTGCTGACAAGCCTCCAGCTATAAATGATAAGCATCAAAACTCCCCCACCTTCATCTAGGTGAAAGACTCGTCTAGAAATGGCGCCGATATGAGACAGATGTTTTCACCTCCTTTGTGCAGTATGGCTAGTTAATCTATTAGAGGAGCTCATGCCTATGGGTTTTTGTTCTGCTCACAGAGGCTCAACGGATGGATCGTTGAGGCTTAATTTAACACTGCAAACAATGGAAAACAGCCGCAAATAACGGCAGCCGTCATGAGCTTATCAGCCTGAGCGGGGATTACAAGGGAAATGAATCATTAACACTATTGCCACTTGAATGCGGCTAAAGCATGATTGGCAGGTTGAAAGCTGGGTGTTAGGCGGGGGGGAGAAGGAAATGGGTGGAGCTGTGGTCTGATACCCAGTGAAGCGGGTATCATTATCGGATAAGAGCTCCAGGAGGCCTGGCCAAAATGACCCACTGTGTGTGAGTGGGAGGCAGAACAGAGCACAGGGACGGATGAAAGAAAAAATTAAAACATGAACAAGGACCACAATTTTAAAGCGCAAAACCAACTACGCCTGGCTAAATCGGAGATACGACGACACCCTGTCCACAGTTCACAAAGCGGCTCTGTCCCTACAACATGCTGACAGCATGTGTTGAATCGTAATGTTGCCTTCTTCTATTTATAGTTTATTGTGGAACTTTTTGTATTAACAGAAAGCCTTTGAGATACGCAAGGCATGGAGTGCACCACAGCCTCACCCGTACCTCTCCCAATATGACACCAGGTAGATTTTAATGGTTTTATGGAAAATAGTGCGATGCCATGCTGGTGAAGGGGATTCTGGGTCATGGAGGGATTTGTTAAGTTATTACAGTGTCTGGAGCAAGGCCCTTATCGGCACCTGCCAAGTCTTTGGCGGACCCAGTGGGATTGCACTGACCCTGGTGGAAGTAATGGATATTAGAAAATCTTCCCACTGTGAGGAGGGGGAGGAAAGGATGGGTGAGAGAGCAGGCAAAAGCAGTGAGGGAGGAGAAATGGACAGAACCTCAAGGACACAAAGCTACAATATGGGAGCCCCATAACTGAGCTCAGATCTTCAAACCAAACAATGAAAATTTTCACAAAACAACTGTGGACGTGAGTGGCTCTGATGTGATTATCTGACTGAGAGAAATAATGACTGGGATTTAGACATTATGAGGTCTTTTCGGATATTTTAAGGAACTCTGTGAATTCTGCTTTTTTGTGATAAATATCAATTTTAATGAGAAACTTTATACATGTATCTTGATGTAACCTGTACAAGGAGGGGAAATTATTATTCTTTCACTCATATCATACTCTCATCACACTTTTTCTGTAATACCTTTTATTATTGACCCTTATATTTTTTTGCACTGCTGCACAGTAAAATCTTGACAAGTGTCTGTCTATCAGTGGGTTAGTTGGTTAACCACAGCTGTCATCACAGCAGCCATGAGCCTGCTGGTGTGCATCGAAACACTGATCTCTCAAATCAATTTTGTGGTCCAGAGAAACTAAATGAATTTAAATCCTCAATCCCTGCACAAGTCCACTCGCTTTCAACATTTGCCCTCGACCGCATTTATGGGTGGCTTCTACACTCTAATCTGCAATGAACGGGTTTTGAGAAAAAACTCAATAATGTTCACAAGTTGTAGCGACACTATAAAACGTGATGAGCCACAAAAGACTTTAAATGGATCACAAAAACTGGACTTACATCTCATTCTCGAAAGCTACTTATGTGTCCTGATTAAGAACCTTGAAGCCAGAAATCCTGCAATAAAAAAGATTAACTCAATAGTTTGAATCAGAGGTTTCTTTTTGCCGATATGATGCAATTCTCTCTCTCTCTCTCTCTCTCTCTCTCTCTGAAATACTGTAAAATCACACAATAAAGTTGAGGTCATAGATTTTTCATTGCCATGTGCAGATGCCAATGTCCAAACAACAGCTTTAGGAGTCACAGTGGCTATCAAACAATTAGCTTTGATTAGCTCCAGTCCATATGACAACCCTAGATCTATTTAACCGACATGAGCTGCAAAATGAGCTCAGCTGTGGCACTCTATTCAAACCCAAATCTGTAACTCAATGCACTCAGCAATATATTCAACATCAGCTCAATTGATAGAGTTGTGTTAAAAATATTCTAGCCTATGCTATGACTTGTATTTGGTTCCATCAGACAAAAAAAATGCTCAGATTGTATTTTTTATTGAAATTGTTTCAACTCTTAAAACTAAGTAAGCTAACTAACCAAGTTTTAGAAAAAATAAATCAACCAATTCCTGTATAGAAAAGTAAGGTTCATTTTTTTAAGGTTAAGAAGTAGTTGCAATTTAAAAAGATTTGTTTTTTGTTTAATTTCCGAATATTTCTATTTCCATTTACCTAATGTCTTGTAACGTCAGCTGAAGACGCTCTGCCATCATGAGAAACTGTCCCACTGTGGCAACATTCAACAATAATGAAGACAGAATGCTCAGCGGTGACGACGCAACCGCATCTCGCATTACCAGGACGAAGCCTCTCGCAGCGGGGCTGGCTTCCTGACAAGTGCTTTATTACCACAGGTTGTCTCTCCCAAGGTTAAAACCACAAACAATACAACTCATTTGCTTACAAACGCACTTCAGTCATCTACAGCACTGTAAAAACATGACATCACATAATGTATTCCAAAGCAATATGCGTGCATCTCTTTTGATTAAGCCTTGCCTTGAGACATACCAGACACCAACCAGGCCAAACAAATCAAAGCAAAGCATAAATGTTTCAGAGCTTGTCATATCTCCAGTTAGTTTTCCGAGTAAAATACTTCCCTTTTTTTCCTTTTATGCTAATCTTACAGGCAGACACAAAATGATATCCAGTGGCTGAACTGTCAGGAAGGAGGTAGGATCAAGTGACTCCTTACTAGGATGCAAAAATAGACCAAGCAGAAACAGATTCTTTGGTGTTGCAGAAGCTTTAATGTTGGCCTGTCATTATGCATCCTCCGTGGATCAGAGCTCCGAACTGACAATGTTTAGACATCAGACCTGGCCCTACTGTCGAGTAAACACCAGAGCACCGAACACACTGCAAAAAACAGCCATGTTAATCATTCATCGGCCTGGTGGGATATTGACTCAATGTAACAGCTTAGATGGAAAGCGCATTAGGACACGAGTAAAATCCATTGTCTCCATTTCTCACTCTTACACTCCATGTTCTGGGGGCAGACAGGATTTAAAAAGGGGGGAAAGCGTATAGCTTTCTTTTGAGATTTGAAAGCTAGAAGATAGCTGAGGATATTTCAGCCTGCACATTTTTGTAAGGCAAGTAAAGAAAAATTACCAGCAGTAAATAGATGAGTGCGATAAGAACCCCTAAATACAAGAGTCTTATCTCTCCCTCAATTTGAAACAGCCAAGGAAGAAATAGGCCACGTTGTCACTCAGGCTTTTAATTAAAAACAGAGGAAACGACAAGGTGTGTGTGTGTGTGTGTGTGTGTGTGTGTGTGTGTGTGTGTGTGTGTGTGTGTGTGTGTGTGTGTGTGTG
>JAUESF010000008.1:6891324-6937415 GCA_032274765.1 Malacoctenus tetranemus
TGTGTGTGTGTGTGTGTGTGTGTGTGTGTGTGTGTGTGTGTGTGTGTGTGTGTGTGTGTGTGTGTGTGTGTTCATTCCCAGGAGAACATAGTTTTACAAACATTTATTCATACCTAATGTTTATCAACTCGAAATGACCTTGCTGTTGTAACACTGTTTTTTGGGGGGAAAGGTGATTCAACGTGTCTGTTCCGATTTCATTCACCCACTGACAAACAGAGTGAATGAGACAATGAAAGAGAGGCAAACACACAGAAACAGGGGGAGAGAGGTGAAGTGACCCCATGTCTATTAATCAGCAACTCAGCTATAGGCTCACATCACAAGAGGAGATAACGCTGACTGTTGTCACACAGGTGGAAGTAATGGCTAGGATGCACCCCTCTCCCCCACCCCTGATAGTAGCTTGTCCGAATGTGGAGACGCCAGCTGACAAAGACACGTACAAGGCCGGGAAACAGAGAGCCGCTGTCAGGCTTTTGACTGATAACAGCTTGAGTGAGAGGGATGCAAGTAGAGGAGGAACAAGTCGGAGCAGATAACACACTGGCCTAAATGTGATTATGGCTCATCATCAGTTAGAGAACATTCCTCTAAACATCGATTTGTGCCATCCTCTGTTTATCAGAGACATGATGGAGCACAAAACAACGTCAGCAGGAAGTGTAATGGTTTCTTTTAACAAAATGAACTATTTTTTAAGATGGTAAATCAGTTGAATACCTTGGATCTCTCCCCCTCTCTCTCTGTCTCTCCTCCTTTCAGGGAAGATGAGTGATAGAGACGATCTGTCAGACAAGGCCCTGGGGTTTATTGCTGTCAGTCCAAATGAGAAATTTATACCTTTCTAACAGACAGTTACAAAATATGGATATTGTGCTACTCTTTGAAAATCTTATTCAAAACATGAAAGTTCTGTCTTTTGTGTAAATAGTATAATTGGACTATTTGCCAGGGAAAACCAATTCAGTGACAGAGGCTGTCATCACAGATAATATTCTTATAGTCTATAAGAACTGATGACACATCTGGTGAAGCCAAATTTAGAATATAAAAAACAACAAGTCAGGTCTGGTCATTGTTAAGATTGGCATTATTTGGTGCTACAGCATAGCACAAAAGACTCATTGAAATTCAACCAGCCTGTTCAGATTTAAACAATTCTAAAACCCACTGCTTGGTTTTGTGGGAGCGCCTCAGATTCTCTAGTTTACCGTTTTTATGTTTAGCTTTCAACTTGTGAATTGCTACAGCATATGAAAGTGGCAAGAAATCATCAACCGTGAAATTCAAACAGACAATCACAAAATAGTACTGGACAAAGCCATCTCATAGTTTTTGTACATGCTATGCATCAGAACAAAGCCTGAAGTCTCACCTTGTCAAAGCACAGATTCACATCTTTATGGACATGTTTGTGCAGAATAAACGGCTGTCATGGCTTTAACAGGACATTCAAGATCCCCAGAGAACATTAAAATAACATAGTTAAGATTCCCATCATGGTCACTCATCAGAATTACACCTAGAGACGACACTTAAAACGGCAGAAAACAAAAACAACAGGCTGACACAAGCATTATTGTGGGGCATTGCCAGGGAAGTTTTGGTTACCTCCCACTCAAAATAATTACACTCATCAACAATAAGAAAAATTGCACTGCCATGTTTGCCCTAAAATCAGACAACCTCTCAACCAAAATCTGCACCCAACAATGGACAACCAATGGATTAAGGAGAGGAAACTCAACAGCCTCTTTATAGTACAGTACTAAACAACAATTAAAAGGAAGTGTGATCTTAAGCCACCATATGCTGTCTGAAGTTATAACGTAAAACACAAAAATGCAATGGAAACAGAAAAAACCCAGAGCACAGCAAAAACCACAGCAGCCCCAGCAGCAGCCCAACAGCCAGCAGTGTAAAGTCAGAAGAACAGCCTTTCCTACCTTGGGGTCGTGAAGGGAGTGTCCGTCAATTCTCTGGTTAAAAAGTGGAGTTGAGTTGGTCCAACAGGTTCACAATTTAGCTGCCCGATTAATGTCAATCCATCCTGACAGCAGAGTGGCGGCTGTTGCAGCGCAAGGCTGGATCCAAAGTCATCGTTCAAAGTTTCCTTCATTCCAAGGAACTATCCATCAGAGGAGAAAAGTGTCCTCAAGAAACAAAAGAGAAAAAAAGGGTCAAGTTTGTCAAATTATCAGAAAATAGAAATTGTGTGTTGGGTTTTGTTTTTTTTGGGGGGGGGGGGGGCTGAAGCACAGGCGGCGCAAAACGCTTTGTTTCTTCAAATTGAGGCACCTGCTGTGGCCTTGGAGAAACAGCAGAAATGAAATAGGACCTTAATTATGATACATCCTATGGCTACATCCCGAAACACTTATATAACACTGCAAGGGTGAACAGGGTCCAACAGAATGGCACAAAAATACCACACACACTCACATAAAATTGTGAGGAACTGCATGACTCAATGGTGGAGGAGCAACGTGGACTCTCAAAAAATGGTGTCTCCTTTTGCAGTGGAGTTTCCGCTGAAAAACTGTTGAGCATGCTCTGCCTGTTGAACACACTTGTTTCATTTGCCTTAAAATTATTGAGCGCTCCCATTTTTTTAATTATAATTATTTTGGATAACGGGGAAAGCTAGCACTGCGTGAGCTGCTCGGACCGAAGTGAGTTGGCTATTCAGTACGATATAGGTAATAAATTGTGCAGACTACTTACCCACAGTTGGAATTAGCATGGTCCTTTTCGAGGATAAAACATTCCAGACCACATCCACCGGTTGATTTTACTGAGTGTTACGAAGGTAGAGATGAAACATGGTCCCTCAACGAGGAGTGGTTCAAACGGAAAACGATGCTCGACGGCTCTCAGTTGATGAAACTCACACAGGCACTATTAGAAGCTAGCAGCGACACCGTTAGCAGCGAGGCCAAATTTGCACGCGCGGACCGCGCCAACCATCAGACTTCAGGAAGTGAACCTCACCGGTGAGTCGCATTGTTTTCAATCCCACTGTTATTCGCCGCTTTTGCCATTGCTGTTGGTTTGAGTTTGGCGCAGGGTTTACGCACAGCTGTCAGAAGGCAGTTTGTAATGTACTTATTCATTAGCGGTGTTAGATATCTAACCTAATCGTAGTTTGAGCTAACATGTTGGGGTAAAGTAGACAGTGTACTGTGTGTAGGAACCGTCACTTCTGAGTAAACTGTTCTGTCAGTGGTGCTTTAATGGTTTTGGATTATTTCCTCAAGTTAACTGAGGTTCTTTCTGAACAAATGTTGAACAGCTAAAAGCATGTCTGTTAGTTCGTATGGTCTTTTGCACTTTGTAGCTCAGTGGCAAAACAGGTGATGTGAACCAGGTTACTGTGAACCTATTCTCATGTATTTCCTGGCTCTGACTGGGTGCCAGAATGGCAGCTCCAGGGTAAGAAGATACCAGATGAAAATTACACTCATGATGAAAAAAGAAATGTCACATGAAACTGCTTCAACTGATGACTTGGGATCGTTTATGTGGACGAATTTGAACTGAGTCGGCTGTCTTCAGGCTGTGTCCAGGAGGTGTCCCATTAAATTTAGGCTTTTAGTCTTCTGATTCTCACTCTGAATATACCTGTTCAAACAAAATTTACACATTTTCTTCCGTCGGGCGTGGGGACAAACAGGTATGCTCACTCGTTTTATTCCTCATGATTTTCCTTGTTTAGCTCTTTGATTCGACAGCATCCGTTTGTTTTCCCCTAAAAATCTGCTGTGATGTTTGCCTGCTACTGTTTGTCACATTGGATAGGTCTGTTTTTCTCTTCATTCCTTTGTCATTTTCTTGTGATGACAAAGGGCCTCTGAGGCAGCCATTACCTTTTTTTCTCCCTCCATTTACCATTTGTTCAACTGTGCAAGCTCCATTGTTTTAATTTCATGCAAGATGTGGTTTGGTGTTTTGGTTAAATCAAAAGTATTCAAAAGTGAAAGCTGTTCATTCCCTTTTTTCTAGTGTATGAGCTTGGCTCAATATTTATATTAAATACACATCATTTATCAGTGAAACAGAGTCCTAATGTTGTGCTTTATTGTGTCCGTACTTAAATGAGGCAAAGATGCAGAGATTAAACAAATAAGGCTCCTTGATGTTTTCAATGTTTCATTTGTGGACTGGGGAGAAAATTCTTTTTTTCATGCCTGCTAAAACCACCCACTCTATATTCAAAGCCACTGGGTGATCAAAAGTCGAGATAATAAGGATACAGCGCAAGGGGAAGTTTAATTACTAACCGAGAATACTTTCAAATGATGTCTGGGCTGTTGCTGTTGTGGGAAGCCAGTGTCTGGCAGTGAAGGGAGGCTGCGTTTAGAGAAATTCTGAGTCAAAGCAGCTGCCTTATTTGTGTTGTGGGATTTCGAAAGCAAGTGAAGCAGAGATCAATAAGGTGTAATAGGTCTGGGAACGGAATGATGCCAAAGTGTCCCATGTCAATGAATCTGCTTATCTCTGTCTGCCAAACTCCAGTCTACTTGCCCATGCTTACTCACCTGTGGATTACCGATCGTGAACTGGAGAGCTTGGAGCCGCACAAAATAAGGCCTGAGTTTAACTCGGTGCCCTTGACTTATCTGTCGGGGCAGTGAAGTATTTCCTCCATGAGGAGGGGCTGAGCTACAGGCCTTGAACTGTGAGGTTTTGAAGTGTGTAGAGAATTATTTTGGATTTCAATAATTATTCTAGAACAGAGCACATGATGTATCAGAAAAAAAAAAAGTTCCAGACACCGTTTATTCCTGATCTGAATTTGGTCCAAGGAGTCCGGGATTGAAATTTGGTGTCCTAAACTGCCTCAATTAGTTTGGCCTGTAACCAAAATGTTTGCATACTTGAGGTGAGAAGTTAATATCATACATTGTACAAACATGAGATTGTATCACATCGACTCAGGTGTCACATTTTGTGAGATTTAATTCTCGGGCATAAATGACCCATTTGCAATGTAGCACACTTCTCTTCTCCCCTTCCTTGCCCACCTGCACTACATGCATACTCTGCAATTGTGTCTTTGAGGTTGTACCATTGTAAAAAGCAGGCAAAACCCTCTCCTGGCAGAGTCCGATAAGGCATGTGAACATGCACCCTGCTATTCTCTTATCTCACTGACATGCTCAAAACGCCCCCATGCCAGTGCTGAGCGTGACATGTGCAGCCCAGCATTATTAGTGTGATAGGAATAGGTCCTTTTATTCAAGGACGTGACGAACATAACAAATGCCGCAAAAACCCCGAGCCACTGTCGTCACTCTAAATGAGTTTTCTCTTCTTGGAGGTGGCTGTGTGCTGTGGTTGGTCTGAGTGGAAACGTGAAGCCAATGGTGAGTAGCGAGGCAAATTGAGGAATGAGTGACAGGTCAGCACCTGTCAGCTGCATGGCAGGAGCAGGTGCTGATCTGATCCCTTGGTCAATCTCATTTTACAACTTATGTTGCTGATGGAGTGTGTTGGAGCTTGACTTAGACTGATATATCTTGATATAGGTAACTATTTTGGAGGTAAGATTTGGATCGGCTATATTCTCCATATCATATGTACAAAGATCCCCAATTTATTGTGGAGCACCAAAATAATTAGCTCTTTTTTTTCCTTATATTAGAGTCTAAACACAGAATTCTTTGACATTTTTATGGTAAAGCTCTGATGAAAACAAAAGAACGTGTTTTAATTTCTGGATTACACTGGTTTTGATTTACCTTGAGATATGCAATGGTAGGTTTGTTGTTCAATCTTGAAGTGCTGTGCATTGAATGTAATCTCAAAATATCCTACAATCTTTTGCTCTGACATTTTTAACATAAATTATGATTTGCAATGAGGTAGGCAAGCATCTATGCAGCACAACCAGGACATATTAAATCCCAAACCTTTCCACAAGGATCTGGATCTGACAGCTTCCTGATTACTTGAGTTGTTTTCATGTTGTTTTTTCACTGATCAATGGTCTGATTTTCAACATTTTAAACATTTATGGGTATTTTGCGAGTATATTAGTAAATTTTTCTGGATGACAACATTCATTCAATTATTTTAAAGAACAGCTGTAGAAAAAAACCTCTACAAATGCATATTCTCTGGTCTCATAAACTGTTCCAACACAGTGGAATGGTGGTCATGGTTGCATACTATAGCAGAGACGTGTGAGGTAGTTGCAGTTGAGTGAAACCTTGAAGTAGTAACATAGAGGGATATGGTACAATAAACACAATCAAGAGTGGTGAGGACCTAGGACTACGACAATGGTTGGTATACTGTTAGCTCACAGATAAGAAAACACAGAAATGGCTCAAGGTTAACTCTGTGAATGTCTTTGGGTGGAACAGTCAGACACCCGAGTTGAACCCAATCACATCTCTGGGGAGCCCTGAAAATGGCTCTCCACCAACTGGCCCCACCCAGCCTGTCAGAGGATCTGCATCAACAATGACATGAAAAAAACCCAAATGCAGCTGTCCAACAATAGGTGGAGGGCTATAAAAGGTGCTTCAACTAAAAACTAGTCACAGTATTAAAAGTAGTATGTAGTTTTTTCATTTTTATTTATTCTAAACTAGAAATAATATACTAGAGAAGAATGTTTCATAAGTGACATTATTCATTGCTGTCTGAAGTGTGAGATCTAACCGGGGATGAGATTTTGTCGATCGAGTTTGTGAGATTGGGATATCTTACGTTCCCTCCTGAGTTATATTCTTCTCAGATACCAATCCCTTAAAGTTCAGTTTTCACGGTGTCACCACTAGATACCGAAGGCAGACTTGCAAAGGAATGATTGGACATAATGTGTCTGCTGCAACATAAGGAAAACATGAAGGGGTCTGAGTTTTTGTCTGAAAGCTCTGTATTCAGGGACCTTCTGGTGGATCTCAGTCTTTTATTATCACACACTGCTCTCTGTCAGGTATTTCCAGTCCTAATGAATATGGGGCCACAACACAAGTATTGACCTTGATGAGTGTCAGCTTGAAAAACCTCTTGACTATAAATGTGTATTCTATGCAACACAAATAGTTTTGTGTGACTACCTACCAGCCAGGAAACTGCAGCCACATGGTGACAAAGCCAGGCTGGCTGTAAGATAATAAAGAAAGAATGGTATAATCTATAGTCCATTCATCCTGGAGGAGATAACGTAAGATCAATATTCAGAATATACAGAAGCTTTTTTATATTTCATGGGAAGAGCCAGAGGTTTATTGTCAATACAAGGCGTTTCTTGAAGTCAGAGAGGGATTAGAGGATTAAAAAAAAGGATTGAAGTAACAAAAGATGCAGAAGGAGTGTAATATTTGATGCCTGACATTTCTTTCTCATTCTGTTAATGAGTGTGATCGCATCCTCGCAATTTCCTTTCAAATACATAAGCACAATTTTTTACATGGACACCTAGTTTGAGAGGGGTCTCTGGGTTTTCAGGCCGGAAGGGCAAAACCCCCTTGTGAGCATCCTCAAATTAGCACTGTAAAAAAAAAGATTAGGCCGTTTTCTTGGAGTCACCTTCTGTGCATACTCCACTCCCATTGTCCCTGCACCAATCACTGCTAAGCACAGCTGGCAGGATTTCAGGGGCACCAGTGATTGTCAGAGGGGGGATTGACGGATTGAACATTGCAAAACAGCGTTATCACAGTGGCCTTCTGCTTTTCTTAGCTTGTTAGCATTAACATATTTCATCCAGATACTGCTGCTACAAGTGAATAAACGAGAGAAACACTGAATATGTGCAAGTGGATTATCATTTTCTTTTTTGACAGTAAGGGCAGTGAGGTCATGCATAGCCATTGTGGGAGGTGAGGTGTGATTAACCGTAGGAATGATCTGCAGGCAGCTGTTGCACACTTTGTGTCAGATGATGGCAAGTCAGAAAAGAATTTGTCGAAACAATACATCTTTCAATTGAGACATCTGTTACACCTGTGGTTTTGCATTGCAGCTCATTTGTTAGACATCTCAATATTTACATTGCATTTAGTTCAAAAAAATGTTTTTCCCTATATTTATTCTTTATCCTTTTCCTTAATCACAAGAAAAAGAGGCCATGCTGGAATATCCCCAATAACTCGTTTAACAGTTAACATGATCTTTGTTGTTAAAAATCATCCCTGTTGTTGTGAGTTTATATGACATCTGTCAAAGGGATGTGTGAAGTGTTAAGGCCATATGTCACTGCAATCACTGTCAACGTGTCTCCTGCTGTTGTTCGGGACCGATCTTGTGTCATATGTTAATGCCTTGTAGAAACACTGCATCGAATCTTCTCCTCCCATTTTGCCCTCTGCATTGACCAGCGTCATACAAACATGCACAAACAAGCAACTTTAAGGTTATTTAAAGGACAGTGATCAATAATGGTCCTGTAACTCCTACTTAATCTCCATAATGAGCTTTATTGCGGCAATTAATCATGTCTGAGCAGCCAGTGCCCAGCCTCCCCGAAGAACGCTGGCAGAATAAAGGCGAGGCCTGGCTGGCGCTGCCCACAAGCACGCACCGTAAGGAGATCCTGCTTTAACAATTACGCTGACCTTTTGTGTGAGCTGATAGCTATTTGATTTTTTGTGTGTTGACACAAGGTAACACTTGATGCAGAATCTATCTAGCAGCCGATAGATCATTGTTAGTCTTCTGTTTAAAAAAAATGCAGCCTGTTGTAAAGCAGTGATGTATAGGCATTTTTCAGTAAAACAAGGGCACAAAATGCATTTCAGCTAATCATTAAGTAAGAAATATTCCTGGGCTGCATTGTTTTACCTTTGGGGACTCCTTTTTCTTGGATAACTTCTGATTTCACTGATGATAAAAGATGTTTCTTTGATTTTCTCAAATCTTTCTTCTATGCATTTATTATTAATTGCACTCATTGTGAATACAACTCTATAATAACGCCCTATCGATTCCCCTCCTGATTCCATAAATCCATAAAAATATCATCCTTATCATGAGATGTCTCTGCCAGTGTATCTATAATTCATTTCCTGGTTTCTAATCGTGTTTTGAAGGTCACGTTGGGACTGAGGTCTTGTGCTTTCATGTACACGAGTATCTGTAAAACTGATGGCGGCTCCATGCACCTTGATCAAACCTTTCTCTTTGGGGCTTTGCATAAATATGGTGCTCCATTCTGCAGGGGCGGAGGCAAAACAAGTGAGGCAGGTCGGAGAGGTAGCAGGCGGTAGACGAGGTGGACACACGCGGCCTCTTATGATGAATGATTCAACTGCATTTAGAAAACTATTGATTCTGTCCTGGGCCTAATAGAAGGTGATGATGGCACGGAGGTGAATCCATTACTGAGTAGGAAGCTGTGTGAGGTACGCAGAGGGCTAATGTGTGTCCTTTCCCATTTGTCATCACCGCTGAGTATGCAACCAAAGGAGCATGCAAGTGTGGCATAAGTGTGGTTCTGTCCTTTACACCCAGAGGTGGACAGAGGAGCTTTGTCTAGTCTAACACAAGTCTGCCAAAAGAAATGTTGCTACCGTATGTCGTCTCGCTTGAGGAGTTTCCTTTTCAAACACTGGCAGAAATAAAGAAAAAAGAGAGAAAAGCAGCCGACTTAACTCCCCATCTTGACAGTATTGCGCCGACTGGAGGCAAAGACGATGACCCAGCATAATCAATAAGTCCCTCAGGAAGACAGGATGTTTGTGAACAAACAAGCGATTATGACAGGACACAGTCATTTTTATGGTAGTTCCAGCTCACCTTTGCAGATGGCGAAAAGGTTATTAAATAGAACAAAAATGACATTTGTGGGACATTATTTGACTTTGGCATTGATTGAATTCTTGGAGGCACATAATGTTGACACTTCAGTTTATTCTTGTCAGATCGATACTCTATTAATGTTCAATTATGTATTATAAAGTGTCCTCAGCCAAATAAATGGTCCATCACAAGGTCACAGCAGGAGGCATCTGGTCACTGCCGACAGGGTGAAGGAGGTCCGGAAACAAAAGTCGTTACGATGTGTCGGCTTTTTGCCATTTTGCGGGCATCGCCATAGGCTGAAAGGCTTCAGCGTTTCTGCAAAGGCCTTGTGACATTTGATTAGGGAGCCTTCAGGGACCCCTTACATGCCTTTTTTTTCAGCTGTTTGAAGTGTTTGCGGCTCGGTGGAACTGTATCAACAGCGTCTGTGAATCCTCACAGGTCTTTTCTTCCAGATTGGAAAACTGTGTGTCGTTCCAGAAGTCTTTTGACTAACCCTCTGCCTTCTGCTTAAGAATGTGAAGAGAAAAGATCTGGAATCCTCCTATTCTCCCTCCCATATATCTGATTTTAGAGCACCTTTTAAAGCTTTTTTATCCCTGTAATAAATCCATCAATGATATTTAATTTCATAGTAAGGTTCTTGCAGCCGGTGCTTAACTATTTATATCCCTGTAGAAACATTTGGACTATTTCTGAGATGAAAATCTTTCTGCTGAGCCAAGAAGTGATGTAAAACAATATGCTGTGAGATGAATATCACAAGCCTGCCAGGTTTTTTTTTAAACATCGTAATTAAATAAGATATGTCTTTTTAAACCTACTCTCGGTCCCCTAATTCTCTTGTCAGTCATATATTGCTAGTTATTTATATACAAGAGAACCTTGTTGCTCTCTGAAATTTTAGGTTTAACTACAATCTGATGAGAATGTGCATGCAGTTGCAAGTATTGAGTTAATATTTGCAACAACAAAGCATTATCATACTTCAAACCACTATTTCGTTGGATGTGCTCATTTACCTATAGATTTTTGGATGATAAAAGGTGTCCAGGCTGAAGAGACAAATACTTAAACATAACAAATCCAGTCCAGTTGACATCAGTTAGAATTATTGTCATTATGACTGTTGTTTCTTTTGATGTCTGTAAGTCCTCACTGTGTGTCTTTGTAAAGGCGCGTCTCCTCTTCTTTATCTTAACATGCAGCCGTTGGCTCGTGGGGATAGTATTTTTAGCTCGGTGTAAAATGTATGGAGCTTATTTACCACCATCATATCATCAAACTGTCAAGAAGCATCTTTTGCCGACTAAACCTTTCGCATATCTGTGTACTCATAATTGATTCTGTGTTATATCGCCAGCGAAATGCCACCAAGATAACTGAGCAGTGCAGCATAGATGGTATAAAACCCTCACTGAGGTTTGATAGACTGTCACATCCTATCATAACTTTGAAACACTGAGAAGAAGGCGGGAGAGGGGGTTGAATATGCACTCGACTCCTCTACCTCAAAAGGTGTTTCTGCGCTAAACATTTTCAAAGCGCCCTCGCCTTGAAAATATCATTTTGTATTTTTCTTTTTTTCAGGTTGGTAGAAATGCGAGGATTAAGTGAGATAGAGGTAACGACTGACTTCAAGTGACAAACTTTGGGATTTAGAACAAGTTTGTGTTTGGAACTTTCCATGTGGTTTCAAATAGAAATGTGAGCGCGGTGAATAAAAGGGTGCGAATGCAGACACAGTGGTAGTGACTTTCCATAAAGTAGGACAAGGAGAGCAACATTTCCAGCTGCAAAATGAACCTTATTTAGTATGAAGGCTTCTGCTTCCTCTTCCTGCATTCAATGTTGATTGTTTCTTCACTCATTCGAATAAATGCTGTTCGTTACAACAAACACAGAAGGTTAAGCAACTGATTGAAAAATGTATTGATTGTTTATGGAGAAGGCACAATAAAAACAACCATTCATATTAGCTAACTTTGTTTCAGTGTTCAAAATGACAACAATCATTAGCATATTTGATCAGCACATTATGTTCAGGTGCATGAAAACCCAAATTGAAAATCATTGCCTTCACCATTCTCCTTTCTCTGCTTACTCATGAATCTCTTCTGTCTCAGTAGATTTTCTACATACATTTTGATCTAAGCATACTTCAGTTTGCAAACACGATAATTTGCTGGGTTTTTTTTGTTTTGTTTTTTTTTTTGCTGTGTTCATTTTTTTTTTGTCTGGTCTGTTTTTTATTGTTGCTCCTTCCCTCCCCTCCCTTAAGCTCTCTGGTGCCCCCCACGGGAGGCGCGCCCTACACCATGTGAAACAGATGAATATACACACACAGTCACCTGGGTATAAAAATGATAAACACAACGCACTATTTATAGACTGTACATTATTTATTTGGGATTCAGCCAGAGTGCACAAAGGAAGACTACTTCAAATATTCAAATGCACCAAATGATAAAACTTCAATATCACTGTAAAAGGGAGGTGATAACCCAAATCATTTCTCCTGAGTAGTTATTGGAGAGGGGGATTACAAATATATCTGTGTTTACAAGCAACAGGGGATGAGATCCTCTTTGATCCCCCAATGAAAACAAGTATACATATATTTACATTGTGTTAAAGTAGATGCTATAAAACACTTTTTTGTGATGATTTCCATTAAATAAAAATGCTAAAACTGATGTTTTCGCTACACTGTTGCAATTAGTAAACTGCATAGTTCACAGCGAGTTTATGTCTATAGTTTGTGTAAACAGATTCAGCACATTGTCCAACATTACAAACATGTTACGGAGGTAAAATTCACATTTCCCATTTCTTATTATCATTGAGGGAAATTTCATGCAGAAATCACTTCACTTTTTTAACGGCCCCAAACACACTCTTCTTATTGCTCTTTTGTGTTGTTGTCAGAAGCATTTTCAACATACAGATGCTGACATCCCATCAGAAAATTTTGTCTTTGAAATGTAAAGTGCAACTATTTAACCAAAAGCTCCTCCGATTTACAAGCGTGACTGATGTTTTTGTGAAAATATAAGATAAAAATAAAATGAATCTGAGCACCATGGGTAGAGAGCCTTTTGATGTTTCTTTTTGGAAACTTGCAACATTAAAGGCATGTGTTGACAGTGGGAGCCTGCGATGTCCTGCTGTGCAGAGACTGAGAAAACACCCTCCAACAAAGAACACCATCTTCCATCAGCATCACCAGCCACTCTCCTCCAGCCAGTGCTGTGCGCCAAGTTCCCCGTCATTCCCCCTGGTGTGCCAGCTTTGAACGTCAAATGCCTAACTGAGTCCCCAAGTCACATGAAATCACAAACGTCAACCGTCACATCGCATATTTATCTGGAAAAGTGACTCTGACAGAGTTCTGCTGGGTCTTGCTAATCAAGCATGCTTTTTGTCAATGTGCTGTGAAAAGCCATCAAATTCTGACTTTCAACATCAGATTGTCAGTGATTTAATACATGATTGGCTTCTGATCTCTCACACATCTGCGGCATAGTGTAAAATGATATAATTTCTCTTCATTAAAACATCCTGCTTTCAAATTGCTTGTGCTTTTAAAGCCAAATGTGGCCATATCTATAACAAGTGTTAAAAAAATTCTCCTCATGAGCTTTGAGTGAAAACAGATAAGAAAACCAGGGAGCCTGAAGAAATGCCAGATAAGCTGGCTCCATCCTAAATGAGTACAATGTTGTAACAGTTTGTGACACATATTAGTGGCTTTGAAATTCAAGTGAAATTGTTGGTCTACAGGACAAGAGCTCACCTGCAACTGGAGGTATGAGTTGTTCACATCCATCAGAACATATAGCTGGGAAACAAACACATATTTCTCCAAAACGCCACTGTTTCTCACACTCTAACCTCTCTCCTCAAACCCCAAAGCCTCGCCAAAGCAACCTTTCACGCTGCTGGAAACCTGTACCTTTTCTGCTCTGCAGGGCATAACAAATGGCAGAATTACAGTGTGAGTTGCATAACCTACAGCTAAGCCTCTCAAAATAAACAATAACACCTCACCAGTTTTTTGTCAGTCTAGAGAGAGAAACCCACGACCTTTACCCCAAGCTCCAACTACCAACCTCTGCTAAAAACGCACTAGTTACTCAGCCTATATAGTGTGTGTGCGTGTGTATTTTTTTTCTCTTTACGTGACTCACGGTTACCATGAGTCACCATGTGACCTGTCAGACAAGTTTAGGGGGAGATGAGCATACTGCTGTCAGCCACTTTGCCTTCGGGGAATGAGGGTCTGAGTGCATGAGAAAAGAGCGCTGTTAGTCCGTGGTGTTTCCGTTGTAGCACAAGTGAACACATACACGCTCGCAAACAAACGTTACACAATAGATACATAGTGAGTTTGTTTGTGATGGCAATGATTTCAGGGAAACAAGGGAATGATGTAAAATGTGTAATTTGCAGAAGGGTCAAAAACAGATGCTGATAGAAAGAAGAAACGAAACACAATGGAGCCTGTGCAGAGAAGGAAAAAATGTATTTTCTGCAGAGATTGCTGTATAAATGCACTGTAATGTAAGCATTTCTGGTGCAAAAGCAAAAAGACGAACGCCTTAGAAATAATGGCATCACATTTTAATGTCCATTCTAATTCATTCAAGCAAATACAAAAGTTAAATCAAATCACTGTCATGTTGTTTGAGACATAGGTTTTTTCAGGATTTTTTTTTGTGGAGGTACTTGGTGTGTTTGTTGTCCTTTGTCATGGAGTTGTCTGTCTCAGTTGCTTTTGTCTCATGTAATCACACACAGATTTAATGATGCAGAGAGAAGGGCTCTGTGGGGCCCACAGCATCTGTTGCAAGACTGAAGAAAGCTTTTCTTTTTTTTTTTTGAATTGTGTGACCCTGCCTCCATGTCTGTCTTTGTCTCAATTCCCAGGAAAAGTAATGCGAGGCAGATCACAAGCTCTCCTTGTAGCATTGCTTTATATGAGGCATGATAAACCTTTGTAAAGTCTGGCTGTTGCACAGATTGGGGGCGAGCGTCTTGTCTCGCACTTCCAATCCACATCTAAACATCCTGCTGTATGGCCTTCTATCATCATTCCTGTAAAACACAGCAAATGCTATTAAAATGTGATCAGCTGGAATGCTGCACTCTGCAGAACAACCCGAGAACCCCCACACACACACACACACACACACACACACACACACACACACACACACACGTGCACACACATTTAAAACAAGTGTGCCAAAAGTCGCACTGTGCTCTTAGAGCAAGAGACCCCCTCCTCCTCCTCCCCGCCCCCCGAAAGCTCCCAGGAAGCTAATTGTCAACGGTACATTTTTATATGTAAGAGAGCACTTCCCCAAGTAGTGCCTATTACTCCCTGCATGAATTGACAGGGCTAATGAGGAAATTAAGGTTTTATTAATTCACCCAGAGGACAAGATGAGGGAGAAGCTGAGGAGGAGAGGAGAAGCGAGGACTCCATCTTTGATTTAAAGGTTAATTTGGAGACCAGGCTAGCTGGAGCACAGAGAGTGGTCCTGACAATATTTTGATGCTCCTGGATGCAAGCCAGCTGTCCCGCTATGGGTGTAGCTCCTGCAGAAAAGACGGAGCGAGAGACAGACGAGTGGGAGATGAAGTGGCAGCCAAGTTTGGGTCAAGCCTGGGAATCACGCAGAGGCAATTAGGAGTGCTAGCTTCATCACTAATGCCAGTGGCTACATCCGGCCGCGCGGCATTGGTGAATGCTTCTAGCCTCGCGCACGCTGGGTTAAGGGGGCATTAGCAACTCCACACTTGACTTTGACAAGGTCAGGCTTGAGGAGCAGCAGGCAGACTGGCATGGTGCTGACGACCTTACGCTGTCATGCTGGTGACCTTGCCGTGCTCGGCACTGCTTTCCTCACAGAAAATGATAAGGATCACTTCCTAAACTCTCCATAACCCTGCACGTTAATCGCTGCATCGGTGCTCTTGAGATTGACTAGTGTATTTGTGTTATTTACTTCACTGGGTGAATGCAAGTCAAGTAACATTAGATGTCCTTACCCACAGCAGCACACACTGTATAACAGACACTTCAGTAAACATAAACTTAGGCATTTTCACATCAGCATTGACTTGTTCATGTTGATTAAATATGACTGATGGAAAAACTTTCCCCTTGACATTTAAGCAAGAGAGTTTGCAATGTTTATGGGCACGAAGAGCTTCGTTGTTGGAGTTTGAAAAGGATGAAAAACACGCTGTAGAGCATCTTTCCTGTCCTCCATGGACAATAAACCTGCATAGTAAGATCGTTTTCAACTCCTGCATAGTTTGAATCTGTAATATCCTTCAAGTGTTGATTGTGTTTTGTATATTACATTTAATTTAAAAAAAAACACTGAGCCGCAAAGCATGTATGAATGTACATTACAAAGAGCATATACTTTACTTCTACGCATCTGGCAGAAGAGCATCAATTTTTGTTTTGAGTCTACCTTATTCTAACAATTTTCAGTTGTCACAAATAAAGAAGCCAGAGAGCTGGATTTCGTCTTGTGTAATTTATCCAAAAGCTAAAATAAGCAAACTAGTGGTGTTTGGTTTTATGTGACACTCCTGCTCAGCTCTCCTTCGCCAAAGTGAACTCACTTTTAGAGAGAAAGCAATTCTCCCTGCACATATTTAGAGAGATGCTAGTGAAAATGTGTTGAGCTTTGTGGTCGAGACATTCGGCCTAATGACCCAGTTAATGGTGAGGGCTTAGTTAATAGTTGAACATCTTGAAAACGTGTCTGAATGGCTATAATGTGGATGTTGCGGGATCAAATGCAGAAAAGCAGCAGTGGGAGGAAAAGGTCAGAAATTTACTAGCGCCGGCAGCAGAGACATTGAACAAAACTGTTTGTTTTCAAGCTGCTCCGCACACCTTCCTGATATCTCTTGCACAATAATTTGGTTTTACTACCTTGTTGCTAACTAGCCTGGTTTGTGCAAGAGCTAAGCTGAACTCCGTTAAAAGCTGTATTATTTTGTTTGGGGGGCTGAAAAACGTGGAAGACGGCAACTGAGAATGAATGAAACATTTTTTTTCTAAAGAAAAAAAACAGTCAAGCAAAAGTCTCATTAAAAAATAAATGACAAAATAAAGGCTTCATACAGCCAGAGGGAAAAATAATTACTCTGCATGTGCCAATCACTACAACAGACACCTTTCACAAAGAGGTAATTATGTAACTGTAAACGTAATAACTGATAGGACATATTGTCACTTTAAAACTGTTTTGCATTAACATATTCCCTAAATAGCTGATACAAAGGCTTAAAAATTCAATATGAGGACAAAACATTTGACTCTATTAATGTGGATACACTTTTTTTACTTTATTCATTCAAATCTAATGTACTATTCCAAATAAAATCAGTAGCAATTTGACATCCTTGATTCTTTCTAAATCTTCACTTTGCAAGCCCCTGCAGAGACAGAAAAAGAGATTATGCTCATAATTCATGTTCTTACACCTTGTTAAATAGCAACGAGTCATATTTATGCACCTTGTTAAATAATTCACATATCAAACTTTCAATCTGAGCTGCGTGGGTTCTTTTAATTGGCCCTGGTGAGAAGTCCTCCATTAAAAAACAGTTGGAACAAGCCAGAGGTGATGCTGTATGATTTATGGAACACCTTCATCCAGATAAGAACATCAGTAGAAACCCGTTCGTCTTTATTCTCTGCCACATAAAAGGAAAGTATACGCACGTACTAACGTACTGATTTCGGTTTGGAATACAATAAGCTCTAATAAAGACACTGAAATGATGTTGTAGGAGGTTAGATGTAATTAATCACATTTTAAACACGGAAAAAGTTGAAGAAAATCTTGTAGTCATAAATATGTAGCAATGTTTGTTTTTCCATTTTAGATGACATCCTGAAAACTTTTATTCTTCGCTTGCAATAGGGTGGCGAGCTTCCACAGATCTCTTGCCCAATAAAGTTTGCTGCAATCTACTGTTTAATTGTGATATAGTTGTAAGATATCCAGCTATATCCCTTAACGAACAAATGAAAAACACAAGTTTATTTCAATGCAAAATTTTTTTGTGTATTTTTGTGATTTTCACAGTGGACAAGGTCATCTCACAGGGTTGTGAGACCCCCTGCTGGGCATGTTTCAGCCCATAGGTCACATGTTTGACACTGGATCATGTTCATAGATGCCCAATTTCAACTTGCGATACACTGCTGGACATAAAATCCTGAGTGAAACAGATGCACCCCAAACTATTCTGAAACGGATCCCCTCCAACTAAAACAGCTGCCAATTCTCCAACAGATTCCCAGTTTTGTCCTCAGCTCAGGCGAAGCAGTCAGAACGAGCTTCGAGCCACACTGAGCCCAACACACTTCCACTCAGGCCAGTGCGTTTTATCCGCATAATGCACTGTATAATATTTAAATCTTTTTTTTAATCAAATATTTATATTAGAATTGTACCAATCCATACTCTATATCTGCCAACTGAGCCAGCCAGGAGCCAAACAACCCATACACATGCAAATAAATAAATAAAATGAATAAAGGAATCTCATGAATAACACACACGTGTATGGACCACGGCATATGTGGTGCTGTGATCTAATTATTTTGACTTCTCTACCTCTGCCAAGGCTCTGTAGCAATCAGCATCAGAGCAGAGATTGTGGAATTACTCGGCTGGTGCATCAAGTCAAATGAGATATTTATAGTTACTGCTTAGATTGTGTTTGCTGCACTCTGTAGTGATGTTGTCCAGCTTAATGTAATGGCAATTTGGCTTACTGGGTCAGCATGTCCCAACTGACTGCTACTTTCGGATCCGATTCTGAGAGCAGGGCGGGGCTAATGCAGGTTGCACTGTGCTCACTCAGACGAGAGTCAGAAGTCTAGTTGTTAAATAGGAATTCACAAAAAAAAACCCTTCAAAGTCTAATTGCATCAAGCAACAAAACAGAGAGAAAAACATTGAGTCATTTGTGTATATCTGGAGATAAGGCCTGAGATAATACCTGCAAAACTTGTTTCAATTGTGTTATTACACTGGTAAGGTCTTCAAAAATTTAGAAATTAACTCAAAGCGTAGATAGTTTGTTTCCTGATTGCAGTTCGCATGTTCTCCCTCTGTGTGCACAGAGAAAAACAAGTAATCAAAGTGGCTACAAAGTCATAGACAGTGTCAGATTTCATTAAGTGTCTCATTTTAGTTTTCTGAGAAATGAGCAACTCCAACCTCAGAGCAGGCAAAACCTCTGTGATCTCAAGGGGGGGGTGGCCCGCATGTTGCAAATCACATCTGTAAACAGATGGTTGACAAGCTAAAAGATTAACAACATCTCATCAAAATGTTTAGAGAACAAAATCCACTCCGAGTGGGATTCTTATTAGGATAAAAACAGAAAATTCCCACTTAATACTATGTTTTCACCTCGTTTTCATTCGTTTGTTTGCAGGAGAATGTACTTGCTTGTTGAGAGTTTTCTCTCTCTGCTTGTTTATAGTCTGTGTGGAAAGTTTTAAGCCTGCGATTGTCACACACCTCAGTGCTCCATGTGAAGGAGAGGGCCTCAGACACCGGCAGGAGTAATCCACACTGAACAGGCACTCCAGCAAAGACACTTAGCTTCAATATAGCTCAGCAAGCAGCTACAGCAGCCCGTATTACTACCACTTCATTGTAAGTCTTCGCTCCAGGCACTTTTATTATGAGCACATGCGGATGTGGTCCTTATATAGTTAGCATGTCACATGTCAGTGTTCAAGGATTATGCTAGAGATTTTACTTTCTCTATCCCATTTATGTTTGATTTTAAAAGTCTGCTGCAGGCTGCTCGGTGGTGGCTTGACATTTGTTCTCCTGCCATGGTGTCGTCTGATCTCCTTCCACTCGGTTGTTGGCACTTTTAGGACCGCTCCGCCGATTAGGAAATGCACAACGGCAACATTATCTGAATCCCACGTCTTAAAAATGCCATCTTTTTTTAGAGCATCGATTTCTCGTCCCTGTCAAAAGTGGGTGCCTGCCTCGCCTACAGTGCAACTCAGGTGTAATATGTTGGCAGTGCCCTCAAGCTCTTTGCCTCAAGCAGTGATGAGGAGAGGGGCCGGGAAGCTTCTTTGTAACACCCCTGCATTTTTTTTCCCTCCAAACCCCTGGCATAGGGCTTTACTCATAACGATTTGACAGCAGTGTTGTTCACATGTACAGCAGCGCTTAACATGTGTCAGCATGTTATTATATAGGTACAATGATTAAGCAAATGATGATGTCATTGCTTCAATTGTAGACATATCAGTAAGTTGTTGGGTTTTTTTTAATCTGCAGTATTCCTCTCAGAACCCATTTATTGAAAGAGTTACTTTGTATCATCCTTGTCAATAGTAAATTTAGTTCAATTTTACCATTTGAAGTTGCACAAAAAATTTCACTTGAGCAAAAACACACTAAAACTTATGGGTTAAAAATTTGTAAAGTATATATTTTGAATATTGCGACTGTGGTTATACTTATCAAACATTTCATTACAAAAATGTCGAGATTACACAGGATAAATTGCTGAATAAGTTGAAGTAAAACCACACACTTGAAATTACAACACAGAAAAAGTGCTGAATAACAGCTATATGACTAATTCATTAAATAGATGTATTACTTATTTCAGGATGCAATAAAAGGCCAGACTACATAAGTGCAAAATTAAGGAATCATGAACAAATATGTGAATTATCTCTGTCTTGTTTTGCCACTGGGTTTTGCCAGTGTCTGTGCTCCCTCTTTTTAATTTCTGTTGGGGACACTGTGGCCTAAAACATTTTGTTCTGGGTACATTAGCAGCCCTCACTATCTCCCAGAGTGAGGCTTCATCTGATAGATGCTTCCCTGTAGTGCCACAGTGTCTATGTACCGACTTCTCAGGGAAAAATGTTTTAAACAGAAATCCAATTTAGCATCAAACTGACAGAATTACTGGCCAGGGAAATCTACTTACAGGCCCTTGCATTGATACGTGAAGGTAAGTGCTGCCATTAGATCTGTTTGTTCTCACTGCGGTAACGGTAAAATTTCAAAAGTTGCCATTATTGTACTTTAATTGCTTTATTAACCTTAGTTTTAGTTGCAGTATTTCCAAGGGCATGCATGTCTCTGATGCTTTTCCGCTTTTATTCAGGATTTCTGCATCTTTTCTTTTTTTTCCCACAAAACCTCTATTAATATTTCCAGGCTCACCACAGTGTTGTATAGAAGCCTACTGTTTACAGACCTCCATGTCCAATGATGTATCTTTAGCATTAAATTGAGCACCGAGTACAGAAAAGAGTCACCTCCTGTGAATCACACGTCTGGCCTGATTTATTCATATTGAGGCTTACGTTCTGCCTGTTTATACATTGTTCCTTTTTTGCAAAGTAGTTGGTGGTTTAAAGAGGAGAGTATGACCTTCCAGAAGCTTATAGTTTCTCTCTCTATGCAGTAGTTTCCTGTTGTTTTGTGATGGTTGAATGCTGCCATCTAAGGACTGCCTGTAATCCGATTCCGCTATGCCACAGGCAGGACGAGCTGATGACACTTTACTTTTTTTTGTCCTTGAGAACAAAATGCAAAATGAAACCAACTGCAAGAATTGTTTGAGATGAGTTTAGATTTGAATGAATGCTCATTTCAATTGTGAGAAGTCTGTCAATTAAAAGCTGCTTTGGTGAAACAAAAAGAGAAAAATCTTGCTTGTTGGTTTCCTCTGCATCAGATAATGAAAGCCAAATGAGGCATTTCTGTTTTTCTGACAGTGCTGATTCACAGTCGGCATCTCCATTTAAGCCTATAGACAGATTTCATTCATCATAAATGGCGTTACTTCATTATTCATTCAAGCTCACACAGAATGTCTCAGCACTGACTGTTTATTGTATTTATTCCAATTCGCCCTGTGTCGAGCCATGTAGCATATGGATAGCCTGAGAGCAAATCATACCAGTGGTAGCAGAGGAGAACTTGATGGTAGCCAGTGCGGCTTAATTATGACAGTTGGTTTTAGTGGATTTGACAAGACTTTTCCCTGCTGGCGCTGCTGCGAGGGCTGAAACAAAGAGCAGGTCCTTGTGCCAGGATGTGCACAGAAAGCCACAGCCATCTAGTCCCCCTCTCCTCCGTCCAACCATTCTCCCGAGGGAGTGATTGACGGAAGCTTTACCAAGACAATCTCACCCAAAAATCCACCTCTTTCTCTCAGTCATCCTCAAAGGGTCTTGAGCAGCTCCAAACATGCTCGAGTGCTGGTTTTTATGAAAGGTATTTGCATTCTCGGCCAGCGTTTGCTTGTGCTTTGTGGGTCTCTGCATTGAGCCCTCAGCGAGGAATGTCAGACTTTGAAAGCTCTTGCTGAGATTTGAGGAGACAGTGTTTGCTTTTTTCCCCTCCTTCTTTTCGCAGTACTGAAGCCTTATGATTCCCAGATTTAATGAACATGAAACTGACTAAACAAACATTCAGGCAGAAATTGGATATTAACCATGACAGGGAAAAGCAACAGAAGGTTCTGTTATCAGCAAAGTCCAAAGCAGAATTACACAAAGTCTCAATTAAAGTCTGGACCCAAAATGGTGTAATTGCATCCATAAACACATAAGCTTGGGAAAACATTGCCTTACAGGCATCCAAAGTACTTCTGCATGATGAAATATTTCCATCAGAGCCAGTGAGGGGGAAATAGCTCATTTGTTTTCTGTCTGAGGTTCAAAGCATCTGGCAGAATCGCATATTCTTGAAAATAATGTCAAGAGCCAGATAATCCCTGATTAAAGATCAGTTCTAAGTGTCAGTGAGTTATTTGCCGGTGCCGGGGTACTGGCATAATGAGGAGAAAAGCCACTCCACCTGAGATGCTGCTGCCATAATCTGCACATAAACACTTATCATGCATTCGCCATTGATTAGGATGTGCCTCTCATCAATCATCAGTGGCTCGTCGGCACAGATTAATAATTATGACATCTGCACTCAGTCAAGAGCTCTGATTAGAGGGAGGAGAGAGGAAGAGGCATCGGATAATAATGAGCAGTGAGGTGTTCAGGAACTCCATCATACTGTCTGGTTCATTTGGTGATCATCGTGTCTTCCTTTCACAAATTTGCTTACTGACGTTTCTATTAGCCTGTAAAAAGTAATTCACTGTAGCAACCTACATAAGTTGATCTGTCAGACATATGGAAGGAGACTGACAACAGGATGACAGCTTGTGTTTATTTAATATAGATGTATATAATAGACGTGTTTTGCGCAGGTTTTTTTTTTTTCAAACAAATACCATGTTTCAGAAATGTTCTGATGAACAAAAACTTCTCTGTACATGTGGTTGATGTTGGCTGTGCTTCTCATGCTGCTCAACTGCTGCCAAAAGCTCAATTTGCTCTTTTGGATTTCTCTGATTGCATTGAGAACAAAAAAATTCACATACATGTTCGTGGAAATGTTTTTGTGAGCCTACAGAAAAAAAATGTGTGAGGGTTGAGCATTGCTGCTTGAAAATGGTTTGTGGTTCAAATGCATTTACTTTCATTGCACTTAGATGATATGTATTTGTTTTGGAATAATTATTAACTATCATTGTGATACTTTTATCAAATCAGGTTTTCATTCAAACCTTCATACCATGTGATGGGCCCTTTATTATCTGGAAGCTGACCTCATTCTTCCACAACTTTTGTGTTTTTATGTCTCATTATGTCTCGCCTGTCAAACAACGTTCAAGCTGCCATAACAATAAAACTAAGGAAATGAAAGAAATCTGGGAGACCTTGGATACATTCAGCTTCTGATACCAAAAGAACATATGCCTAGTTTTCTTTTTGTAAGGGGAAAAAAATCCAGCCTTTCATCAAAGAATGTCTCTAAGTGCACTTATGTGGCAAATATTAAAAATAGATTACAAAGCCATTGGGACGTAAGTGGATCCATGAGTAGAATTGATGGTACTAGGACGTTTCATGCGGACCGCCTACATCACCTTGAGGGTCTCATCCACCTAACGATGCCATGTGCTGGGTGCTTTCTTCTTGAAGAATAGCAGCCATTTTCCTTCGGGCTGTGACACTCAACTTAAACTGCTATTCCAAGTAGTTAACAGGAACACCAGGGCCCGCATC
This sequence comes from Malacoctenus tetranemus, assembly GCA_032274765.1. Taxonomy (NCBI): domain Eukaryota; kingdom Metazoa; phylum Chordata; class Actinopteri; order Blenniiformes; family Labrisomidae; genus Malacoctenus; species Malacoctenus tetranemus. The sequence goes on from JAUESF010000008.1 coordinate 6,915,257, forward strand.
ACTAGACAGATGGAAGATGGACGACAGGGGTGATACGGCTGCAAAGTGAAAATATTCAGCATGATCAAGATTGCCAAAAGCAAATAAAATCTTATTTGGTTGAAAAATGCAAGGTTTTGTAGCAGTAAATTTTAGAAGAACTACTTTTTTATGTCTCAATTCTCAAAAACTGGTTAATCCAGTCAAGGTTTGAGAGGGGTGAGGTCTGGTGTGGGGTCTCGGCTTGTCTCAGGTAACATCGGACGAAAGGCATTGTCCATTCTGCTTGTTTAATCAGACACACAGAGAGAAAAACACACATGCTTTTACAACACAGTCACTCATTAACCTAACCTGCATCTTATTCCACTTAATACATGTGAAGGGAAAACACGCAACACATTACCCAGAAAAGCCAGAATCAAACCATTTGGTGTGAGCAGGGTTGTCACCGTTTTCCCCCCAGTTGACTTTGAAACCCTCCAGCAGAAACTACCCATAATGCATTTGTTAGGGCTACAGGAACCTTTCCAGCTCAAACTGAGCCAGAGGTGAGCAGCCCAAAGTGCAACTGTGGTGCAATGAAACCGTCGGCCCGAGATCTAAAATCGTTTGAGTTATATACCGCCAGTGTAAAAGCCCCCTCAAACATAACTTCATCAAATTAAAATGTTCACATACGTCTACAGCCTCAAATGGGACCAGCAATTGTTTTTCTGCCCAGTGTCTGACCTGCGGTTTGTTTTTAGTCAGAACCTTTTTGTTGAGGTTTAAAACATTTTTACTGGAGCACTTCCATTACCAGACAGTCTGCACAGTAAACTGACTTTGGAGTGTGCGGGGGGGGGGGGGGACCAAATACCATTTATAGCATCAAACTTCAGGTGAAGTTTTTGAAACCCTCGGTTTGTGCTTGAAGCATGATTTCCATACAGGAGATGCACTCCTCTGAGCCAGCTTGAGGGAAAGGTGTGGACAGCTGCCAGTTCCGCAGGGTTTGGAGATGCCTTGTGCAATTAGGTTCTTCCACCGTAAAAGGCTGCCATGCTGGTGCTGCCAGCCCCTTCCCCTGGACCCTGAGCCCCCTCTTGCAGCCAGCCCGTCAGCAGACAGGTTGAAAGGTGCCATTTGACCATGGAGATGGGCCTCCGTTTTCCTGCCAGCAAGCTTCTGAGCCGATTTGAAGGTGTGTGTCCCTGGACTGGAAAATCTTCCCTATCCGAAAAGTCGATTAAAGCCAACAGCTGCGTTTCAGGTTCTGCCAGGCAACTGTGCAATGGACACGCACACATGCACGCACACTTCAAGAAGTGTTTGGAGCCATTCGGCTGCGTGCGTCAACCAAGCCCCAAACACGAAGGGAACTTTACTTCAATCTGCTTTAAAACTTTATCAGCCATCAATAACTTCTTTTGTCAGCAAGTTGCGTTCTCTTTATTAACTTTCTTTATCAGATTTGTTATTTAGACAACTGAGGCAGTAGATGAATCATCATCCTCTGCGGATTTTCAATCAACCGTAGTGGTGTTTTGTTTTTCTTCTTGTGACTTCTCATGATCTCTTCTAATATTCAAATACGATGATGTGCATCAAACAAAGGGTGCAAGACAAGACAAAACTTCTGTCTTTCTCCACTGTCTCTGGGCAGACTGTGGCGTCATAATCGACGACACTTTGGACTTTTTCAAGAAAGAGCAGAAATACTGACAAAAATGCAGCAAGAGCGAAAAACAAGAGGCCTGGAGCGCTCGACAAAACAAAACCAGAAAATCATGTCACTTTTTTCTGCAGAGCACCCACTCGCTCGTCGGAGTTTCAACCGTTTGTGTTGGGAAATTGAGCATTGGAATGGCCCTCATTGCTCAGCAGCCACCAAATAAATTTCCATTGGGGGAAGGGAAATCAATATGTGCATTCTGCCTCTTTTAGGGCCCCCATGGACTCTCCCTTGTGATTTTAAAGTATGTTAATGTAATTTATTGAACCTCTTACCCTAATCACACACATTGCCTATAATTACATACCTTGACGGCTGCTGGACTTCTAATTGCTAATGCTTTTCCTGGAATTTGTCCTCTAATCCTTGTATGTAATGACTCTTAAGAGAAAGAAAAGTGCTTTGCTTCTACTTTTAACTGCTTCCCAGGCTGCAAGGGCATCTAGCTTCAGCTCTTCCTGCTGTACTAGTGAGGGATTTGTCATGACTGTGGGAGCATATTATATGACAACGAACAGATGAGATTCAGTAGGTTGGTTTTAAGTAGAATGTAAAAATGTGAAATTAATAGCTAACAAATCCTGAAACCCATTTGATTCTTTCACAACACTCAAGTCCAAAATTCATTTGCTCCTCATTAGTTTGAACATGATATCTCTGATTTTTCCTTTTTATTCAGAAATTTCAAGTCAAATTGATGGCACCACATGATAAAACATAACTCTGTTGCCCAGATTTCATGTAATTTGAGTCTGTAAATTGCACACAGCATGTTTGTGTTTATCTACCGGGCTAGTTTATGATCCTTTGTGCCAGTGCTGAATGAGACAAACAGCTATGTTATAAAGTGTCTTCTGGAAGGGGGCACGCTCACTCTGCTTTAAAATCTGCTTGTATTCCTCCCTTGTTTTTTGTTTTTTTCCTTGCCACCATAAATGCCTGTGAAAAGCTGAAACTCGGTGACACATTAGCCACAGACAGATGTTCCTCCTCTTGTTTTTTTGCTGCAGGTTTGCCGTACCAGCTGGAAGTCAGAGGCTCCCGCAGCTTCTTTAAAACCCATTAAACAAACCCTTTGCCTATTTCAGCCTCAATCCAAAGAAGTCAAAGAGGTAGCTTGTCTCCAGTGTTTTTGTTTTTTTCTTTTCCCTTTGCACAGTAACAAAACCTTTTGCAGCAACCACTGATAGTCTAGTTTGCTGCCCTTTGAAACACAGAGTTGTCACTTTAGCTTTCATTCTGATACTTTAAAGAAAAACTGTCTCTCGGTCTGCCTAATTTTGGAGCGCGTTTGTATATTTTATTCTTTAACTCCCCAATCAGTAAGAAAGATTCAGAATCAAAGCTGCACTTCTATAGAAATGAAGCTGAAGTCATAGTTGTCTGTGTGACTTTACATGTCAAATTGCAGTGGATACTATAATGGCCTATTCAGGCTTCTTACCTGCACAATCAAAACACTTTTGTTACAATCAGAAACAAATCACTGCACTACTTGGTATTCAAGGAGCCAATCTGGGACTGAAATGTTAAATAGGTTATAACTACAAAATGTGTTAACAGAGGAAATGAACACTTTCACTGCTCATTAATAGCATACACACACACCACATGTTTCTTTTAATTGTGCACTGAAAATACATTTCGATGTATGTTTGTAGTTGATAGCCATATAAAAAACATTCCTTAACCAAGTCTTATTTAAATTCTCGGGATTCCCTGCAAGAGATGCTAGATTATTCAAAATGTCAAAATTGTGATGAAGCTTCAGCAAACATGATAACGTCAATCTTTTCTTATGGATGAAGAAAGTTCCCGTGTAGATGCATCAAAAACCTTTGAGATATTCAGTCACTTGCACTAAGATGACAACACATGTTTACAGAGGAAAGTTGCCCCGCAAGCATGACCTTGACATTTCAACAGCCATTAGTACAGGCCAGGCAGCCTGTTAGCTCAGCATCATCTTTGGTTTTCACAGGCAAAATTTAGACCATACGACCCATTAGTCCATCGGTTTTGACATGAGTGAGGATTGTATACGTACAGACAGTGTTTGAATGCAAGTTAGAGACTGTTATTTATTGTTGTTGGTCCCTATGGTCACTTAAACCTGGTAATTATTGGAAAAACTGAGCCTGTGGTCAAGACGTGTGTGTGTGTGTGGGGGGGGGGGGGGGGGCTTACTGATGTTGACAGTCCTCTGAATGCATTTTAAAAATCTTGTGTTATTATCAGTGAATGTTTCGGATTTATAAACTGGAGTTTCACCTGGATCAGGATTGCAATTTTGATGATCAAGAACAACAAATTGGGTTTTTTTACGTTTTCTCTTTTTTCTTCATTTTTCTTTCAACAATAGAGCTGGTCACAATTAAATGACCTCTTAACACGTGTAAGCTGTGTATTTCCTTTTTCCTCTATTTAGTCATTGCACTGCAAAAAATCTCTGTCAACTGTTGATTTGTTAGCAGGTGATTCACATAAAACATTGGTGTAAACCAAGATTCTTACATAGCATTTTAACGGGTCTCTTTCAGCTGGTGTGTTGTTGCTTGCTTAGGATGAGCATTCAGTCCTCGCTTGGTCTCTTTGCCCTCGATCACCCAGCTATCTGGCAAATTTTTTGTAGTTTAATTCATTCATTTTATGCAAATTCCTTGTCAGTCATATGTGCTGTGGGGCCAACAGTCGTACTGATGTTTCAATCAGGAGCTGCTCCAACACGACTGCTGCAATTGTCTGTGGAAACAAATGAATGGGACTTTTAATTATGGAAACCCAGGCGACTCCTCGATCCCTGCACATCAGTCTTCTCTGCTTTATCTGGAACACATAGTGGATACTGTTGGCAGGAAAAATGTTTAATCCTCTGTTACAGTCGGCCTTTTTTTCGAGCCAAACATTTTGACATGTGCCATTCAGAATGGCACAGCTGTAAACAATAAAATTAGCAATGGCTGCATTTCATTTAGCCGCTTCAGACTCTGGCTCACCGTCACACACTGCCATGGTTTTTCCAAGACGTCGCAGATAATAACACAGTGTTATAGGAACACCTGGGCTCTTCCAACCATGGCAGGTGGAACTGTCTGTGGTGCTAAAAATGCATGAAATTTCCAACTCAATGCACCTCTGGAAGAACGTGAGATTTGGATTTCATACCACAACTGAAATGTATAGAGAAGAGAAAGGCACCTGGAGTTTGTGATTACATAGTTTGTCATTTCCAAATTGAGAAAACAGTTGCTGCAAATTTGTTTGATATTTGACAATGACAGACAGGAAATGATTATATTTTAAGTGCTCATGAAGCCATTTTTTGTGTTCATGAAATCAGTATATGCTAAAAAATCAAAACGAAAAAAAATAACATCTCGCAACATTGTGTTAATGGTGACGGGTTCACAATTTGAACAGCAAGTCGTTTAAAAATTGATAACTTCTGAGCTCGGCCGTGGTTTGGAAATGGGCAGAAGTGACAAAGTTTGGGGTAGCTCACATTTCTCCATTGTCTGTTGGCTCTTTGTTTCTGAATTTTGACCTCCATTTATTTAAAAGTCTTTTGTTTGCATTACCACGGTATTGTGGGTGCACCAATCTGAAGCTGCCTAGCAGTGCAACACTGAAGGGTTAGTGCAGCGTTGTATCAAGGCTGATCAAAGAAAAATACATATATGATGAGTTAACTTTATGCAATATGCAATATTTGATGGAATGTTTAGTTGGTATGGTGGTGTCATGGTAAATACTCTGACTGGTTTGAGTCCAAGTGGTTTAAAAGGCTTGTTTGTGTAAAATTTGCATTTGTTTTGTTTTGGCCTTTGTGACAGTTTTTCATTCACTCTGGCTTCTTTACACAAACAAGCCATGCACGACGTGTGGGGGTTTTCATTGCATGTCAGTGTAGGTGTAGGCTACGTGTATAGGTGATTGTGTGTCTAACTGTCTCTCCCTGTAAACTGGGCGACTGTCCAACCCCCTCTAAGCTTGAATAGATTATTCTGCAGTGGTCCTGCAATGTCTATAATATTACAGGTTCACCAATGAATATTGTTTTAATTGTCAATCTGCCAAGTAATGCTTGATGAAAAGACATGTTCTTCCAAAACCCAATTTATAAAAAGTACTCAATGTTTTATGTGTGAAAGAAAATGAAAGCACTATAAATGTTTGGTTTTCGCATATGTAATATGTCTGGAAGTTCCTTTGATTGTACCACAAAAAAATAACCAATTTTAAATGGTCTTGGTTTGAATGCAATAATGGAGTACTTTGTGTTACTTGAGGAATGTAATAGTAGGACGTGCAAACAGGAACTCACTCTATAATTGAAGGAAGTTAACCTGCAATTGACATGCTTTCCCTCAAAGTGCTCACAAACAAATAAGCTAATTGTCCCATCTCAAGAAGAAAGCACTTGTTTTTGTGTCAGCTATCAACGTGTACCCAGAAAGATGAACTGGAATCGTGTGCTGAAGGGAACAAATCGGGTGAAATAAGCAGGCTTATGATGTTTGCTTTTAAAGTCAGACTGTAGCAGTGAAATATTCTCACATACCGACTGCTGTGTGACGCTACACTATTCACTCTATTCTCATTTGTCTCAATGACATGACATATATATTTAGTGTTGACAACAAGCAGGTTGTCACTATTATATTAGAGGAGTAGCAGAGGCAGCAGGTTAAATATGGATTTACTATAGCTGACATAACTGATGTCACCGCTACACATCACTGTGTATTTATTCAGCCGCAGCCTTTCTGAAAACAATATCCTGATTTGTGCGGATTTCTTTTCTTCCACTGCTCGAGAAGATGCACGGTTAAAAAAAAAATCTCTCTTTCTGAATTCCTCCTCTCAGTCCTCTCACCCATGCTGGGAGGCTAATGTCTTCCTCTCTGCCTTCGAAGTCTCCGCTCCCTATGTGGCCCACAATGATCCAGCTCCACAATGACAATGATCCAATGTGAGGAACAAAGGGCTTATTTTTTTCCTCATGAAAACAGACACCACACTAAGTTTGGCATATGCTTTGTGATTTGCACTCCAGAATATTACAGGGAGAGACTTCGTAGTTGTAAATCACCACGTTCAGCATTTCAAGGTCAATTTTAACCTCATTCTGAGACTTTAAGGTTAGCTAACATTTTTAACGCTACCTAAAGTATCTTTTACAGGTGATGTCAATCCAAGCTAAATGTGGTGTTATGTACATTCAAAATCATCAATTTTGTCAGAAAGACTAAGGTACTCAGAACTGATAAGATGCTTCTCCTCCAGTAGACAGGAGTTGAGAACATAGTAGCTGTGTTGCCCTTCAATAAACTTCAGATGAGACTTAAGTTAATTATAACTTACAAAAATAAATGTGGGTGAATAAAATAGAGAAAGGGAGGAGCTCGACAGCTCTGGTATCACTGCAATGTAACGAGGTAAAGCTCATACAATATTTGACACTTTACTGTATTAATAATTCAACATATTAAAATGCAACAGTAGCTAATAATAGTAGTGTTGTTACAGCAATGCATTCCTTGATAATTTGTTATTCACAACACTTTTCAAGCAGCATGTATTATTTGATTATCTGATGTGTATTTTAAACTTAAATCCTTTATTTGATCCATACCAAGATGAGACACCCAACCTTGAATAAACATAAATAGCTGCAGGTTGGTACTTGCCCATAATTTGCTAACTTGTTTATTCACTGTGACACATGAGTCGTTCAAGATAACGCACAGATTTTTTTGGCATGATCATATGAAATGATTACGTACAAAATCCTAGTTTCAGGTAAAATAAACTACCTGTAAGACAGAGCCTTTGTTTGAGCTTTTCTGAAACCAACATTGTGTATAAAAGCACTTTGCAGTCGCAGCTCCTTCTCTGTACTTCCATTAATTGCATTGCCAAGATGTTGACTGGGCCCTTGACCTCGATAATTATCTGTGGAATGCAAGTGGTATAATGACTGGCTTTTTTCTGTGTGCTGTTTTTGTTGGAGGAAGGAAGGAAGCCACTTGAAGTGCCAGAGCCTGGCATGAAAAAGTTTCAGGGTTTTTTTTGTTGTATTTTTCGGGGGGGGTTGTAACCTCTTAGATTGCAGAGTCTGTAAAGTAAATGATTGCAATAGCCCATATTTAAAAAGAAATGCCATTTCTGTTTCTGTATATTTGAAATAAAAGTAAAAATGGAGCTCTAACAGTGGTAATTCCATTGTTTCTAATAAATGTTGCCTATTTTGTTCGATGTTCAAGTTGAACACTTAATCAGGACTGGAAATGAGATGGTGTGGCTGAAAATGAAACATGTTTCAAACAGCTTGAAATGTATGTTTGCTGTGGCAGTGGTTGTGCCCAACCTGATTTAGGACATTCCAATACAATCCCAACTTCTTCCACAGGCCGCCACCTCCTTTGTTAGAATACAATAGGACCAGTGTCATTTGCCACATCTCCGAGCCTGCAGACATGACACAGATCGATGGTTCTCCACCCTCGGTGTCTTCTGCCTGCCAGATGGCTGGTAGGTCCCAGTCTCCTGACATTCATCAGTGTCTTGCAGTCAGATGCTCCCACAGCAGTGCTCTGACCCTGGGACCGGTCCAGCAGACGAGCATCTCCTCCCCTCTTCGGTGGGAGCTGAAAGGGCTTGGTCTAATGATGCCACCAAATGAGGTGCCATCGCCTGGGAGCTTTGGGAAAATCTGGCCAGTATGGCACAGCTTTCCCATACAGATGTGCAACTCAGCCCCCACCCCCCACACACACTCCTTCTCCCCTCCTGCTTGTCAGTGTGGTGAATGCATTTCATGGGCAGGATGAAAATGTGCAGCCTGATTCAGATTTGCTAAGTCCCTGTGTCCGAGCATTTTCAAGGCTTGCACAAACCCCATTCACCAATTACACATTGTGCTCCCTGCCGTCTCCGTTGCGTCATTGATTTCAAAATGTAGCGCCGCGGGGGGCACAGGTGTAAAGTACAGCAGGGCTTAACGGCATCCTCAGGACCCAGCCAGTGAGTCGAGTGTCATGGAATCTCATGTTCTTGCTCCACCAGCCCTGTCCACCACTCCTGCTCTAAAAGGGAAAAAGCAATCGTCCCGCTAAGTGATTTTCCGTGACACCCCGGGGTGATAAAGTGCACTTTGAAGCCACCCTCAGAGGCTTGTCCCTAAAACACCCAGCAATTCACAACCAAGGCTTTGACAAGCGCGTTTTTTTCCCCCCTCACCAAGTAAAGTGAAAGTCTTTTCTAATGGACTCAACATCACTACAGAGGAAACCAACAAGCCCCATGGTACCACCAAATGAGCCTTGTGCAACCGTGGAGAGGGAAATAAATGTCACAAAAATGTAATTTCGCCTCTCATGTAAAGGGGTCTCCTGGCTCCCACTCTGGATACCTACTGACATGTTATTTGTAGTGGGCCAATTCCATAAAGGTTCCTCATAAAACGCTAGTTCTCTCTGTTCTGCATCGGTGCTCTGCTCAAATGGGCTGATTTGTAAATTGTCTTAATACCCTATTCATTTATAAAAATGGCCAAAAATGAAATTAATTCCAGAAACTCTGGAAGGTTTGCGGTTATTGCTTAGTTCATTGGTTTGAAATAGGGTATTTTCTGATTATTTTTATTGCTAATCAAGGGATAAATATATTTCTAGGTATTCAGAAGGAGAGACAATGACACAAACGGAAAAAAGGGCAGTCCTTGTGTTCAAGAATATACTCAAGCTAATTTACAATTAGACACACTTATTAAACAGTATTGTTAATCGAGAAAAGACATTTCCTTCTTTTTCCCCACCAGCTCTGACCTTGTCGGTAATTATATTGTGTGTTTTGCAACATCCGTCTCTGACACACTGCCCAACGAGGCCAACATCTTTTGTGAACCTAACCAAGATCATCGAGCAGTGTTTCAAGTCGTCAACCCTTTAAAAGAGTAAGGTTTACTCGTATAGTGCATTTAACCACCTGAACTTTCCCTATGTGCTTTACATCATTAGTCACGTTCATTCATTTATTCAATTACACACCCACTGATGGCTGCCATGTAAGGTACTCGCACACCATTTGGAGCTACTTAGGGTTTAGTGTCTTCACTGCAAGACTACTTCAAAATCTGGACAGGATGAGTTACAATCACACCTTTAAACCCTACGAATTGATTTGTGTAAACAAAAAGAAAAATGCAACACAAAAATCCCTTTCCTAATGTGTGTGGTGTGGACCAACAGGTAATCTTGCTCATATGCCCTTTAACTGATGCGAGTCTCTCAAATGAAGCATTATTAGCTTCTTAAAATGCCCTGTTATTCTTTCTCAAATGTACAAAAATACATAAGATCACATGGACCATGTTCTGTCGGACCCTGAATGCGAACTAAGAAGTTTTATGTTTACCGGTAGCCTTTACTTATACAGAGTCTTTGCCAAAGAGAAAAAGCTAGTCTTTGCAAACTCACAGAGACGCCATGTAGCATATTAACAAGCTCTTATTTCAGGCTCACCAAGAAGGGCCAGTCATAGTTATGTGTATACACCTAAATTAGCACACAGAGATAAATTTTTGGCACCTTGTCGACTATCAGAGACCCCATTTAACATGCTAAGAACATTTCTGTTCTCCTTGCACAGTAGATGTAGTACGGTGTCCTCCTCTCCCCACATAATTAGGAAAGCGCTTACCCAGGTACTGATAATGCCAGTGCCAAGCTAATCTATAATTATCAACCAGACAGGGTGTGCTGCCTCGACACTCAAAAGTGCAGGGACCATTTTTTTCCCCACCCACCCAAAACATCAAAGAAGCTAAACAGAAGGAGAGAAAAAGCGAGATATGTATTTGGTTCAAATTGATTTCATTCTTTTGTATGAATATCAAGGTTTCATTCTTTGTCGTTTTCCCCCCCGACTCCCCATAGTAGCGTGTATTCATTGGGACTGCTGTTCCAACCAGATAAACAGGTTTTTTTTGTTTATGGCAATTATTGCCTGAGGATTGTTTCGAATGTGACGTGACTGTCAATGAGGAGGCAGGAGGAGGGAGGGGGGTGATGAGAGGGAATTTAGACCCACTGCCAGAGCGCATTCTGTCGTAGCTCCAGGGAACATCTGGCATGGATACGGCAGCCACTTATGGAAATTGTACAGAATGTAGAAAATACATATATACAAGTTCCTATTGTGTGTCATTACAAGAAAATCATCTGAATATTTGAGAAATGACTGTTAAAAACAACACTTATACGAGCTTGCAATTCGGCGCCTTGAGCAGAGAGCACACGGATTGCTTGAACAGCACTTCCTGAATGACAAAAATCACTGGCGTCAAGAGACCATTACTCTTAATGGGATTCAGGAATTATGCTTTTTCAGCTTGACAGCTTACTCACCAAGATCGAACAATGGTGGCGACGTACTTTCCACCGCACTACTGTCATGCGTTTGCTCGGTTATGCATACGATTTGGGTAGGATGCATGTAGACACCCTGTAGAATATGAAAGAACATGACATCCCACCAGAATTGAGCTTTGTGTTTGAAAGTGTCTTGTCATGTGTTCAACTTATTTGCATAATTGTTTAATCAGAACGCAGAACAGAAAGCCTTGCAAATTAGCTACAGATCATGAAGGTACTGGAGAAAAGTGTCTGCAGATTTAAGAAAAATACATATGGTATTTGCATTTGGCAAACTGCTTTCTGTTAACATTATCTTTTTGTGATACATAGTGATAATTTATTCCTTTTTGTATTATTTAAAATTTTTATTCAATCATATTTCTCTTTAAGTATCTTGGAATGATGGAAAATATCTTCTGTACATCGTGTGCAGCAGTTACAAAAGCCAGTGTTTCACCAGCATTTTTTTAGGATGGGAATTACAATAGAAAAAATGTTTAAAAATGTCTATGCATTTTCTGGCTGCACCTGTATTCATGGCTTGCTGTAACATTACACAACTTAATTCCAAAACTTGGCTGATTATTCACAGCAGATGCCCCTCCTGCTGCGTGATAGAATTTAAACCTGGGTTCTCCTAAACACAATGTCAAAATTTCATCCCCATATGCCACAGCAAGGCAAATAAAAACTGAAAGTGAAAATAGTGACATTTAAAAAAAGATATTTCAACCAACCAGGTTAACTCATTTAGAATTTTGTTTTGTTTTTACTGAGGATCCCAATGAATCATTTTTCTGCTGTTGCAATAAAATGAGTGGTTTTGAAAGGTAATGACAATCACTTTTCAGTTTAAAATGCCATGATAACTTAAAGCTTTAACACGCTTATTCCTAATCCCTCATTAGTATTAGCAGTTAAAATGTTACTGACCATTCTCCTGTTAACAGCCATGTTAGTGTGCCAAAACGCCTGTAATTACTTTTTTTTTTAGGCATGAATGAACATGACCTTGTTTTGGAGGCATCATTAAGCGACAGTAGTAAGCAGTTGTTTGCTCTCCTGCCTCCCGACTCATTTTCCGACTGTACGTTATCATGTGCAGGCAGGATGTTACAAGCACGCAGGGCACTTGTGACATCACCAAGGTCACGCGGGGGGGCTTCCCCCCAGAGACAAAGCGAGGAGGTGATTCTGGGTTGGTTTTTTTCTGCATGTATTAGCTCCCACGTTGTTGCAATGACGATGGCCTCAGTGTCGTGTTTAAGCACTGAAGTAATTTTTGTGTTCAGCATGCTGTCTGTCCCTGTTCAAATTGAAACCAGAAATTCATGATTAATTGTTCACATCAAAACCAATGAAAATGCAAAAGTGGGTGGATTTGACCTTCATGAGGTTTATGAATGTAATTTTACTTTAATTAGACAAATTCAATCAATGGTTGTGATTATTTTTTTATAATTTCACCACTTTAGGGTAAATGATGATTCACCAGTTCAAGGCAGTAAGACAGACATGTTTGCAAAGTAAGGTTGAACACATCTTTGTTTATATTGCGATAGTTTTCGATGTGAACATGTTCACCCTTTGTAAGTGAGAACCGTTAGTTCATTGTAAAAAGGGAGGGGAAAAAATCCCCCCTTTTTTTTGGTTGTCGGTTAAAAGTCAATTTCACGTCTGTTCTCTTCTGGCTGTGCCGTATCTCTTCATTAATTGAACTGTTGCAGCCATTCATCACCTCAAACTATTTGACCTGGCCCAAGAAAACACACTTGCTCATTTCCACTCTAACTCCCAGGAGTGGCACTCTGCAGGCAAATGAAAAAGACAGCATATTTCTCCTTTTTCCCTGCACATTCAGCCCCTTACATGCTCTCATGCGATTATTCAAACAGGCCCTTTTTTTCATGAAAATCGTAATAACATTTTGACAGACAGAATGTTGCTTTTCGAGTAGTTTCCCTGACTCTTCACCAGAGAGATCAAGAGTTGTATTTATTCAGTATGAATAGTTAATGTTTGAAAAGTAATTCTTGAAAGGCAGCATGACATGTATTAACAGATCCTTGTTATGTGGCTTCTTGTAAAGGCCTTCAGATGCTTGACAGATGATCAAGAAGAGGCTTTAAACTCATTCTTGACTCTCAGCAATAATTAGATAAAAAAACCACATCATTAAATCAGCCCGTTTCTCCGACATTTGTCAACTTGTCAGGACACAGCAAGCGCCGTCTTAATGTGCATAATGTGGAGGCCACCGACCTGCACGACTCAAGTCTGCAATCAGATGAATATCAAGCATGTAGAGGTTTAGGTCATTAATATATATTGTTTACATATTTTTTGTAGTGATGTATTTTTAATGGTCTCCTGTCTTACTTCAAACGTTTCATGGAATCAAAGAATCATTTTAAATAAAATATTTTGCAAAATGTGACTGTTTCTTGACATTATTGATGTTTGCATCATTTCTACGATCAAATCAAACTTGTGCTTTATGAATATTGAAGTGGTTGGAATGAACGCAGCCCTGAATCACAACACAGCACCATTGAATGGAACACGACGTCGCTTGTTATGTTTCTTTCTCCATTTTCCCTCAATCTGAATAAACATAATAATGTTGCATTATTGCTGTGACATTTAATCAACAGGGGACACTCGGAGTCAGGAATTGGATAAAACAACCTCCCATTTTCCTTAAAAAAAAGGCTGCTAAAGAAACACATCGGGGCAATTTGTATGTACATAAACCCATTCAATAACGCTTGGGCTGGAAATGTCAAGATATATTAGTAATGAGGTTGAAATGTGTTTTCAGAGGAGAGGATGTCAGGATGTTCATATTTAAACACATTATATCCACCTCTGCGCTCACGGAGCTGATGTACAAACACTGTTCCCGTATTACTGACAAATGTGACCTGCTGGTTTTGCTGGTAGTGGTGGAGTGTGTGAGCAGCTAACATTATTTCCTCAATCCCGAGCCTCTGGGATGCTTTGCTGGGCTTTGTAGCTGTAATGCCTGGAAGCTGAATGTGAGGCTGTAGCACTCACTACTGGTGGCATTTCACTATAAGCCAGAGGCAGACCACAGGCTCTCCTTAGGGGATTTGTACCGTAAAAAATGAGTCAGGCTGGTTTGCAACCCCTGGAAGTGGCAGTGGAACAGAGGAGAAAAAGTGAAATGCTGCCATGAAAAATCTATCACCTTACACTTCGCAATGCATGTCATACAGTTGTGCAGAAATTGTGTGGTCAGGAAATTGTGGCTTGCATAATGACTCCCTGTATTTTTCTTTCTCCGTCTTACTCCCCACCTCTGCGTTCTTTCTCAACCTTCTTTCTTTTCAGTCTGAAAAAACCTCCCCAAAGCTGCTCCAAAGCCTTATTTACTCATGTTGTTTACAGGTTTTTTTTGTCCTCTCTTTGTATTATTTCTCAAATGCTCCTGAGCCCAAACTTACTGTAAAGCCGACAGCGGGTGTTGATGGAGCCGCAGTTGTTGACATTTGCTGAGCAGCTCCAGCCTCGCTTTAATTCACTATGTCTGTGTAGTGACAGTGGCAATATCACCGCGAGAATGCTGACTGGTTGGTGTATGACCACTGAGGGCGGAGGAACGCGGTATATCACCAGGAGACAGGCCAGATTCGCAGCTGCTGAGCTGCCCAGATTGCATCAGCATAGAGGGGGCTAAATCCTATCAGACAAGTCAGTGAAGGGAGAGGAGGCTGTCGGTATAGCACGGAAGGAAGCCAACGTGAAAGCTAATGAACAGAAATCAGGTCACAATGGCCCACAGATAATTTACAACAGATGTGTTGAGGAAAAGTCGGTGCAGAGGTGACGCGAAGGGCAGAGAGGTCAATCAGTTATTCATTGCTGTGAGGTACAGACACTGTGCTTTCACACATTTATTATTTCTCCAGTGTAAACAAGCCTTCATTCTGCTTGAACCTTGTAAATGTATTCTTCTCCAGATGAGTGAAGTTCATAGTAATTAAGGTTATTTAAAATTTCAACTTAACCTTCTTGTGTTTAATTTCTACTGTTTTTCGAGTCACAAAATGTAAAACGTTGCTACTTCATTCCATCGGGTCGCATTGTCTTACCATAGCTACAAGTCGTAGACAAACAGTACTGTTATAGGGGCAGTTTCTTTCTTTAGTTTGCCAGGAAATGGCAGGTGGCTTCATCAAAGTAAATAATACTTCAAAACGATTTGAAATCAAGTACTGCAATGTCATTTTAACTCTCTTACAATTTTAAACATCTCAGTTGTGATGAGGTATATCGATTCAATCCATTCAAACTTCCCATTTGTGTTTATAAATTGGGATGCCCCATCTGATTGGGGCATCAAGATAATGTAATCAAAGTTTCTGAAGAATATCATTCTGATGATCCCAGTGGCACTAATGTTGCAGGATTTGTATAAGTGAAAATATGAGTTGTGTAACGGATTACGACCATGTGACATACCCTAGATAAGACAACGACCCAGACTTCTCCAAATGTCAATAAAGAGCATTTCAATTTGGGAGAGCAGAAATCAGCCTGTCGCTGGCAAGTGCCATTAATTTGAATCCAATTTTTTTTTTTTTTTTTTTTTAATTACGGGTAATCAACACAGCAACCGTCTCTGTCAGTGAGACGGGAGCTGAACCACCCGGTAGCTGCAGCTGTCCGCGGCAACCTGCGCAGTGGGTGTTTGGAGTGTGCCGATTAAAACCAGCCAGGTTAATGAGTGGCATTGATCAAATATGCACTTCCCAGTCTCTTCTTTCCCAAAATCACTGATTTTTTACTTTTGAATTGAAAAAGGAAAAATAAAAATGAAAGAAAAGCAACGGGATATCATCATGTGAAGCCGGTTGTTTTCTTCAGTTTGTTTATCTGTTTTTTTAGATCATAAGAAATTCCTGCACTAAAATCTCTCCGTGTATCGAGACGAATCAGCTTGAGTTCTGATGAAGCTGAAGGCAACATTGCCGAATTGAATGAACGACACAGTGTGATTTTATGACGGTATGGTTTGCACTGTGCTGAGGATAAACATGAAAAATGTGAGTATTTTTGTATTCACATTATTGCGTCACGATTCCCCAGATATCCACTGCACCACCTGTCGGTGAGTCTATTACCATTTATGCACATGATCAACATATTTGATCAGGGTTATTTTGCACAATGTGTAATGTTGCTAACGTACTCTTGTGCTTTGCCAATGCTGTGCCCATCCTGAGGTCCATGACCCCTTTGAGAAGTTGCCAGGAATAATGTGTGGGATGCATATTAAAAACAAACTAACATGTTAAACTGACAAGTACAATGTTTGGTGTTTTTATTTGGAAGGCTTCTCCTTGAATATGTTGCTAAAAGTGTGCATTTGCATAAGTATTTGACTTCATTATACAGTTTTGACAAACCTCCAAAGCTCACAGGACACTGTTATATCTATAGAGTCGTATTTCCATAATTCAGGGATTCATCCAATTAGGTGGACTTTTTTGGAGAAGATTGAGATTCCTTGAAGTTTGATGAATAGTTAAAAAAAGAAAAATTCATCACTTTTTATGTGATTGGTTGTTGTCTGTCTGACAGCTAAAGAAAGAGAAAGCTGCTAACTGGCATTCAATGCAATTACCAGTTTTCATTGTGACCGATAATTCATTTGTTTGCAATTACTTATTTGAGTTAAGGTCAATAAGATGGCAGACATGTTTTGTTTACATCCATGCAAACAACTAATGTTGGCTTCACCTTCAAACAAACCCTTAAATTGTGTGCTTAGTTTAATAAAATTAATTTAGACAAAGGCTGTTATGTTCAAATGTAAAATTTCAGGATGAACAAAGCAGGTGCTGTCAGCCTTATGTTGTTTTGGTTTGCTCGAGTGCATGTGTGCAGCAACAGCAGCCGGCGCAGCAGTTCTGCACTTGTATGATATTGGCTGGTCGTGATTCCAGGTGCTCCACATCAATGACAGTGTGTGTCCTTGTTTTGTTGCTGCTGCACTGCACCGGCTGCTTTCTGGATCTCGTTCTCAGCATGCTAATGCCACACAGGCTTCCAGTGCCTGCATCTCCACAATGCAGATGTTTTCAATGTGTTTTGCTTAGCATCAAATGATTACTTTATTTTTCTGGGGCTGCAGTTTACTCACCGGTTCAGGCTCATGCCTCCTCCAGGAATGTGACTGTGATCTATTCATGTATGCAGAGAACACATCCTATAGCATATATAGCAGT
This sequence comes from Malacoctenus tetranemus, assembly GCA_032274765.1. Taxonomy (NCBI): domain Eukaryota; kingdom Metazoa; phylum Chordata; class Actinopteri; order Blenniiformes; family Labrisomidae; genus Malacoctenus; species Malacoctenus tetranemus. Next base: position 6,932,626 of record JAUESF010000008.1, read on the forward strand.
AGTTTGCAAACCACTCTGAATCCACACGACAAAAGCTGACGGATCTTCAACAGTCTTTTTGAGGGCATTCAACCTAAAAACCTGTTTGTGGAGCTCATAGAAAATGTAATTCACAATAGACGCTTGGACCTTTTTTTTTTTTTTTTCCAAGTTTTTCCTTTCAAAACTAGTTTGCATGGTCTTCGATTCAGTCCCCAGGGTCTCTTTAATCGGGATACATGTTGACTAGTCTCTGAATAATTCACCCTCATGTTTAATTAAACATGATTTTCATCAGCACTCAAAGCAGGACAGACAATAATGGAGCCCAGATTAGACAGGTTTACCTCTGTCTACTGTTTAACTTTAATAGGGGGATTCTGTCGCTCCAACATCCATCTGCGCTGTTTTTTTGTCTCAACACTACAGTTTAACACCAAACAGTCAGATGGACACAGGTAGAATAAATATTTTAGACTTCATGACTGTGTTGTACTTTGATGGTACCACAGTGTTTTTGTCCAACATGTAGAAGTAAAAGGTCTTGAATGTTGATGCAAGGCTGAACAGCGGCAGTTTATATTTGATTTGATTTTATAATATTCTGTGTCTTCCTTTGCCCATCACATGTAGCAAAGGCAGTGTTGTCATGATCTTTTGTCATTTTTTATACATAAAAAGTCAAAATGAACAAATAGGCCTTTTTGATGAAAAATGCTACTTGAAATGTTACAGTTCAGTCCTAATTATAGAATTTTATTCATGTTTTTTTGATGAGTTATGGTGTTATGCGATTAAGCTCATTATGTGGCACTGATTAAATGAGACTTGTGCATATAATGATTTGCAAAAAAGTGTGCAAAATATGACTCATTAAGAGCATTAAATATACATTTTCAAGTTGACAATACTGTCAGCGTTTCAGGTCCAAGCATGATTTTCAAGCAAAGGCAGAAAACATCACAAAGAAGTGTCATATTCGCCATACCTTTAACATGTTTGACTTTATGTATCTAAAGTATTTACCTTTATAAACATTGAAAATACCACATTTCCATATGAAGTAAGGAAAAGGTTAAAAGTAAGGAATGCAATTTCACCGAACAGCATGGCTATATGTGCAGCCTGCACATTATCTTGAAATAATGATGGTCTTTATTGAGCTTTGCAGCAGTTTAGCATCTGCAGGTCAAAAGCAACCGAGATGATGACAAAATATGCAGTGACAAGAACAGGAGCCTGAATATGAGTAATAAATCGATGCGGCCTCTCGTGCAGAGCGAAGCCAAGCGGACAGTGCGGTGATGGGCACCTGGGGATGTGATGTCATCACTCGATAACCAAGTGTGGTGATGAACAGGGAGTTTTTCTCAGTGCCTCGTCTGTCGATTATCAGCCGGGCTCACCTTATCTTTTTCTGTGACGCAAGATCAATAAGAAAACAGCGTGCGTATTTTTGAAATAACCCAGCTACCATCCGAATCATTATGCCACAAGAGGGGCCTGGACCTAATTTCTGCATTAGCACCATGACAACCCTCAGCCTCCTGAGAAGCATTTTTGCAGCAATGACGAGGTTTTTCATGTAGCCCCTCTCTATTTGTATAAGTGATGTATCATTTCGTGGCAGTACACATAATGACTTGTGCTTTTCTTCAGCACTTCTCTCACTGCACAGAGAGTCTGATGGAAAAGCTAAGAGCGGGCGAAGAGAGCAAAATCAATAATCTATTCTATTTAATGGGCTGGAGTGTCACAGTAACGAGATAGGAGTGGATGAGGCGAATCGTCCATTGCCAAATCTTAACAGAAGGCTGCACACGGTGACTCTCCCTTTTCCCATCCCATCTTTCTGCCTCCTTCCTGTCATGTGTATAGTTACACATAAGCAACGACAGGAAAGGCTTTGAAAATGTGTGCTCGGCTATATATTTTTAATAGTCTTTGAAACTCAAAAGAGGAAAAAAGAATTCATAATTTACAGTAAAATTACACTTGCAATATTCAATTTGCGCTGGTGTAATTAATATTCAAGTGAAACTATAAATTGATAACTTACATTTGTTTGAATTTAATGTAATTACATAAAAAACTCAAGAATTAGCAACAATATTGTTGCCTACTTACAGTTTGTATTCATAGTTGATAACTTTCACCTCGGCACATACAGTATGTACACATTGGTAACATTCGGTATGCATGTATTGGCCAATGAATGTCACAGGTCCACTTTGAACAGTTCAGTTGGCCCACTTCACTTTGTTTGCAGAAGTTTGTTTGGAAAGAGAATTGGTTTTGAGCGCAATCGCGAAATCTACATTTCTTTTAATCTTTGCTGAGCTCCAGCATCACTTTGTAAAATGTTCATCAACCTCTTAATATTTCACAGTTTTGAGAAACAGTATTAGTTTTCGCTCAGGCGTGCTGCGCACTCCTGAAAATAAATAATAATGAAAAAAACATTGCCTCTGTTTACCTCCTTTGTACCACTGAGTTTAAATAGCAAAACACTGGCTGCTCTACTTTGCACTGACTTGCGCTGCCAAACTCATGCATAGGAAATGATTTGAAAGACTTTTGACTTTGATGCCTGTTTTCCCCACGCTGCGCTCTCCTCCAGCCATCGACATTTCGCATCGACTTCTAAATTAATCTCTGTGATTAAGCTATACAGGAAGGTGACGGTTTCTTTCCTTGTACTACAAACAGAAGATTTAGCTGTAGTGTCTCTCTGTCGCTCTAACTTGGCAGGCAATATTGGCAGCACAATGATTTCATACTTGGCTGATGGAAATTGGAAATCATCTTCTGAAACAACGGCATTGTCTGTTGCCTTTTCTGAATGCAGCCTGCTATAGTGCAACGTGTTTGGGGTCTTAAACACCTTCTGCCTCCAAAGCCTGTTAGCACTGCTCGTGGACGCCTTGACCTTTAGGAGATATTTCTGTCGGGTAACATGTGAATTACAGCGCGTGACATGAGGCAAATGCCTACACAATATCCAGTCTTGTGAATACCAACTCTATTATTATGGTGCATTTTGCTCAGCATTTTGCCACTTTCCAAACGATTCCCTGGCAAAAACACAAATACCACCATTAGCTCCATTGACTTACAGCTCACAATGTGACATCCTGGGTAAACACAGAGGAAACAATCCAAAACTCGCTGCTTATTTATGAGTTGCAAAAGCCATAATCGTTCTAAGCCTGGCCTTAAAATATAGTTTAGAAGAGTTAATAGCTCACTGATGAACAGCTCAGTTTGTTTGCAGATATTGAAAAAAAATAAATTATTTGCCTCATCAGTTAAATCTCCTTAAATTCCACAAATGGGGAAATAATATTTAGAATCAGCTGTCAGGGGTAGAATCTGTTAAATTAGTATTTCCATAGAAAAGAAACTACATTCAAATTTAAAACATATATAAATGCTGTATTTGATGCTTAAAAATAGATGGTTGTGTTTAGTCCTGCAGAAATGAAGTGTACTCATCTTACAGTGCCAGGTGGAGTGTCAGTTGGATGCTGTAGTATCCTTTTTTTGACTCAAGAGGGAGATTTCTGGGACAAACATGTTTCACCTTTATACAGAACAGCTTGAAAAGAATTCATACAAACTAACACTTCTCTGAATAAAAAAACTAATCCTCAAAAGAGAACTGTGAAACTAACAAATTATAATTATATTTCATTCAATTTTTTTCAATATTTCATTTTTTCCCAAAGAGATGCATTGAGCTGATTTGGATCAAACGTGGATTTCAACTCTGCTGACTCATGCAGTTTTTAAGGTTTTCTTTCATCATTCTTCTCAAACTCCTGATAACCTAGGCACGCACGCACGCACGCACGCATACACACACATTTGGTGTGGTTCCCTGAAACATGTAATTTCAATTTCATCGTTGAGTGATACCGTCACTGTGTTTATGTCAGTCACCAGGCAAAAGACAGCAGACTCACAAAATGTTCATATTCAGACCACATTTGCATTACCATTCACAGCCATATGTCACCTGAGCTGACTTTGTTCGCCAGACGTTACCTTAAGATGGAAGGTGAGGCAGGAGAGGTGTGTGCAGAATTAAACAGAGGAGAGAGGCTGAGGAAGATGAATATGCAGATGGTTGTGTAAAGGGACGGATGAAGAGCAAAGAGCTTTGGATGATTAAGGGGGAAGGAAAGGCGCTTCGAGGAAGCCGAGATAAACAGGTGACGGGTGTAGTAGTTCTGACAGGTAACACGAGCGTGTTGAGCCAGTAAGTTTTGCCCTGATAGTGACATTTTTGTGAAATTTCTATTATCGTTGCATCAGAAATTGTTGGCTTGTCTCAGAGACGAGTTTCAATGCTTCAAACATGAAACTTAAGAACCTAAAGTGTGGAATGGATGCACCTAACTTTTTCTCAATGCAACAATTTCTGTAAAATATCTGTACACGTTTCTTCTACTTAGAATTAGATTACATCCTTTTTCATACAGGTTGAGGTTCTGTGGTAACAAATTTTTTGAAAACTGAATGTCTGGGACGTTTATTTGGCAACCAGTAGTGCAGGTTACTTCTTTTTTTAACCAAAGCTGATTTTCCCTGAACTCACTCAAGTTGGTTTTTTTTTCTTCCATTGGACTAAAATCTAATCAAACTGAGGTCTCTGCTGTGTTTGGGCCCTTTTGTCTGCATCTGAAGGGCAGAGACAAGTTCACGTTGGAGGGCTTGTTGTACAATTCCCAGTGGACACGCACACACACACACACACACACACACACACACACACACACACACACACACACACACACACACACACACAC